>JAQQAC010009376.1:3878878-4218917 GCA_029783875.1 Phataginus tricuspis | reverse complement strand
AAATGATCTCACTCATATGTGGAGTATAAGAACAAAGAAAAAATAAAAAAAATAATAAAAAAATGAAGGAACAAAACAGCAGCAGACTCACAGAACCCACGAATGGACTAATAGTTACCAAAGGGAAAGGGACTGGGGAGATGGATGGGAAGGGAGGGATAAGAGGGTAAAAGGGGCATTACGATTGGCAGACATAGGGTGGGGGGGCACGGGGGGTACTGTACAGCTCAGAGAAGACAAGTAGCGATTCTCATCTCACTACGCTGATGGACAGTGACTGTGGTGGGGTTGGTGGGGGGGACCTGGTGATGGGGGGAGTTCAATCATCACGGTATTGCCCATGTAATTGTAGGTTAATGATACTAAAATAAAATAAATTATTAAAAAAAAAAAAAATATATGAGCCGGAGTGCGGCTCTGCTTCTTCTGTGCCTCAGAGAGGTGCTGAGGGGTGGGTGCCTGGCGAGGGGCAGGGTAGCCAGCATGGCTTTCCTGCCCTTGCTAGATGCAGGCATCGGATTTGCCAGGCCTCTTCTTTAAATGTTCAGCTGCGTTAGCAAAACGACACAGAGTTTACTTGTCATTCCGAGGATGTCCACAGCCAAGCCGACTTGCAACTAACTGTTTTCATGTGATCACCTGATGGGTACTACCTGGGGGTGCAATCATGCCGGTTACCCCCCAGACATAGACAGGCCCCTTGGGCCTCCTGGCATAAACAAAACAAGGTGGGGCAGCCCCGTGGAAAGTGAAGGATAAAGTCTCCTCTCTGTTTCTAGACAATGCATTTGAGAGCAGTGGGAGGGGATCAACGGTAAAGCAGTCACAGCTCTTCATTTCCCCTGATCCTGGCTTCACTGGGAGCCTGGCGGGCGAGGAGGGCCTGGCACAAGTGCTGCATGGTACCCGTGGCTCTCATCTGCCTCTTTGTGGGAAAGAAAGTCATGTTTTCTGTCGTAAACCATGCTGTGCCCTCGATTCTAATTGGACGCACACTCTCTCCTCCATAAGTAGTTACGTAGTGTAACTCAGAAAAGCCTCTGGTCACCCAAGGTAAGGAGGCTGGTCGGCGCACATCACCACCGTGCGAGGACACCGGCCGAGTCGCAGGCGTTTGTATGACTGGAGGTGCTTACGAGGCAGGGCCGCTGGTCTGGGCCTGCCCGTCTGGCCACTCATAAACTAGACCTTTATGTACCATCACCCTCGACGAGGGGACAGGAGCCCTGAATCTCAAGCCGTGGTGTGGCCCCAGAGCAGGGCAGACTCAAGGCTTCGTCCAGGGGCACTGGCTCCCACACACAGTGAGTGTCTGCTCAGGGGCTTTCCCTCCCTCCTGGGGAGCAACAGTGCTCAGACATGAACAGAAAGTTCTGTGCTTGGTATCCCACCTGGGACCTGCCGCCACATTGGCTGGGAGGATGAATTCTCAAGTAGCAAAGCAGAGGGTGGCTCTGGGGCCCAAGGTGAGACGGACACTGACACTGGAATTAATATTCTCCCTCTAGCTCAGGAATAAAGCATCTCGATATAGTCACACTGTGGGGTGGGGGGTCCTCACACCGGACGGTGTAGCAGGTGACAGTGATTTCTGTGTACAGTTGGGAAATCCCTGCGGGCGGGCCAGCAATCTCAAGCTTCGGGATGGCCTCAACTTCCTACGACCCACCGAATGTCTTTCGTATATCAGCCACCTCCCTTGGTCTATGAATTTTCTATCATGGAAGAAGGCATCTTCACTGGTATGTATTGATTCAGGCTGCTAGAAAATTATTCCGATTGAATGAATTAAAGAGATGCATGCTGTCAGTTATGGGAGGCTGGACGTGTGCTGATATAACATAGGCACAAAGCAGATTGATGGATTTATGACCAAATGAATGAACGAAGGCAACTGGCTCCCAGCTACCCAACACGTCCATCTCACTTCTCACCTGCAGGGCCCGCGCTTTGCCTATTCATCGTCTACACCTTTTACCCACCTTTTTGGAGCCACATCTGAGCCTGTTGGAGACAACTCTGGATTAGGACTCTCCTAAAAGGAATATAAAGCTGCTGATGTCAAGAGTAGTGTAAATACACAGATGCCATTCAGCTGAGGAAATGTGAGTTTAGGAATCTCCGCGCAAGACCTCAGTCTCTGTCCACGTGCACAGCTGAACACACACCGACCGCACTGCTGCGCCTGAAAATGCCATCTCCTAGTTTCTATCTGAAATCCCCCTTGCATACAAAGGGAGGCATGACGAGGATTCTCTCCTAGCAGCGACTTTTAGTAGGAAGAAGGAAGCAGAGAGGAATCTAAGAGAATCATTCCTTTAAGCTAGGAGGCACTCCACAGAGTAGGAAACCCAGCACAGGTAGGGAGGACTGAGCGGGTGAAGAGCCATTTCCATGTTTTCCAAGCCTGTCTTGCAGCCATCAGGAAACCTAAGTGGCCAGACTGAGCTGGAACTGACCAGCTTTATCAAAGGCAGCGCTTTTTGCCACATCTCATTTGTGGCAGACCTGCTTGTCCACGGGTGTGAGTCCCACTAGGGGAGAGGAAAGAGGCAGAGAAGTCCACACTCTACACCTCCATCTCCTCAGTGCCGGGACTCTTCGGGGCAAGCTGGGGACTCGGTCTCTGAGCACATGACTCACTGTGAGGGCTGAACGAAACCTCACCAGACTGGCCCACTGGGAGAGCTTTTCTCCAAAGGCATCACCCTGCTTCTTACCTGTTGGCATTTTTCCTACCATATTACAGCAGAAGGCATTTCTCCAGGTGGCATTCAAATGGAGACTGACATTAGGGTCATTTCTTAGAGATTGATGTATGCGAGGCATTTTTTTATATGGCCCTTTGCTCAGACCTAGAGATTAAAATAAGCCTCAACATAAGCCACAGGGAAGAGGCATAAAAATGATTTTAAACCTCACCTATGCCCAGCTGACATGTGTAAAACCCAATTGTGTTTTAATGACAACCCTTTGGAATGGCTCAGGTAAATATAGGGCCATGTGCAAAGCTTTCAGATCTCCACAAATGACACCAGCGCTTATGATCCCTGTGGGTAGGTTTTCTCTTGCTGTGTTCAAGTTTGAATGGAATATAAATGCACCATTAAATCTGCCCTAGAAGTACAGAGAGTGGCTGTTGCATAGTTAAGTGAAAAAGGCAGCATTTTATGTCTAATAGAGCAGTCATCTTGTAAAGAGCAAATTGGTAGAGAGAGGCAGGGGAAGAGATGTATGGAGAGTGGCCTCAACAGGGTAGGCAGATGGGAGTCTGAATTCTTTTATAAATTCCTTTTAAATAACATATTTTATTGAGCTTTTAGAAGAAAAAATGTGGATTATTTCCAAAGGCCTAAAAATAAGGTGCCTGTCCTGAATCTCCCACTCCAACACGCACACATCAAAGCCATGATGATCACCGTCACCACTGATAGTCAGAAAGGTAATGAATAGAAACAGGAATAAAAGTTGTCTTTCACTACCGCAAACAAAGGCTAGCTTGTCCCAGTGGATGATGAATGGCTACCTATCACTTTCCCAAGGAGAGAGAAACCGAAGATTGTGTATCAATTTTTATAATTTTAAGGCTGAAAGATAATAACTCTGCAGCAATGGAGCAGACTATATAAAAATCCCCTCTGAAAATGCGATTACACATAAAAATCCATAAAAATGTACAAAGTGATAGATGAACCAAAACTAAACAAATGCAGTTTGTTATCCTTTCGGAACAGAGCAGAAATAGCATATGTAGAACAAATGATTTTATTTTGTATTTTTAAAGGAAATATTTGGAACTTAATTGAATTATATTTCTGGTGGGAATTGAAATTTTCAGATGGAATATCAGGTTTTAAATTGAATTCTGCATTGAAGAGATGAGGAATGAACCATCAGTGGAATAAGAGCAATAAACTTGTTACATTTCGATGAACAGCCTAAAAAGCTGAGTATTGTATAAGCTAGTCACTTTCTTCCCATACTCTACTACCCATCAAAGGGGCTATTAACTATTCGTGATGATTCTGATATGGAAATTGTCTTTTATCTAATTAAATTCAGTTTATATCTGATATTTATTTCCTGTGATTCTAAAAACAAATCAAAATTAAATCCTTTTTGTGTGGCTACCCTGCTAAATCTACTGCGGGCCCCCCACACCTTTCAATTTCACATTTTTAGTGAATCTGGACAAAACATGTATTGGGATACCTGTCTTGCTTTGCTTATTCCTTAGATGTTATCAAGTTCATCCCAAACTCCACTTACCACATCTTACCAACATAGATTATTTTTTATTTATTTTAAGTTATTTTGTTTGAGTTGAGCTGTCAGGGACTTCACAATATCTCCACTAGGTAAATTTAACCAACAGTACTGTATAATAAAGTGCGCTTATGTTTTTTGCATTTAAAAGTGACACCAATAATTTTTATTTCTTTCATGATTATGGAAAAAAGTGGATGTTTCTCCTGTAAACCTTGAAAAGCTTGTGTCAGACCTCCCTAGAGGTCTGCTTATATTTTTCAACTTACGGTCAACAACTAGTATGGACACGGTTGTGTAAGATGGATGAAGTGTTTTCTTTTCTCTGCAATCTAGGTAAAGGGCATTCTAAGTACAGTGGTATGGTTTTTCGTGTGCAATTTCAATGTATTATTTAGTCTACTAGGTTTAGGGAATGTACAGAGGCTAGGTTGACATGCCAGTCAAACCTGTCTTCTAAAGGGCCATAAGGAAAAGGAATGTATTGGCTCCTAGTAAGCTGTTTCCTCCCCACCCTCGGAGAGAAGGCTGGGCAAAGGAGTGAGGCTCTGAAAATTGACAGCGAGGACTCAGAGAAAGGAGAATTAGACAGAGATCACAGGTTGGTAAAATCAACTCCAGAGTAAGGTAGAGAAATCAGCAAGCCTTTGGTTTACTGCTAATTTCTTTAATGTAAGATGATGACTCTAAAACTTTGGTTAAAAACCCACTCCTGTTGTAGAAGCTTCCACTGCTCCCCTGCCCCAATTCCTGTAAGAGAGACCTGGTGAAAAGACAAGCTAGGAGGATGGGGAACCTGTTATAAACCGTCTGAACTGCAATTCATCTTCCTAAACTCCTTGGACAGCATCCAGCTCGAGAATCAAAAAACACCTTGGAATACAAGATGTTGTCACTGAAGAAACCCTGTTTGCTTATCAAAGAAAAGGCAACCAATTAATAGTTTTATTACTAATACTATTACCCTGAGGGCCAAAATGAGGTTTATTTATTTATTTTAAGTTCAACCTACTAAATTCCATGTTAACACACAACATGGTGCACTTCGTATTACAAATGAATAACTTAATTAAAAAACATTGATTTTGCTCATCGACTGCTGCAAATTTTATTAAATATTAATGATAACATTTTGTATTTTTTATACTGGTCATGAAAGTTTTATGTGCTCTCTCCCCTACAGCAGCCTTAGATTTTATGACAAAATCTTAGGCAGCTCAAAGTACAAACATAAATATTGCAGCGGCCAGCTTCGTACAATTTATGTGTGTCCACAAGCCGATGAGAGGGCGAGTGTGCATTCACCCCAACAGGCACGGCATTAGGAGAGCACCGAACACCAGTGAGGCAGACACCTGAAGGGGTTAAGTCTGTGTTTTAATCACCAGGAATGGTCACCCAGAAACTCTCAGAACCAACACTGTGGGAGGTGGGACCCCAGAACCTCATAACCAAGTACGTTCTCTCTGCAAATTCTCTACATACAAGGCACAAGGCATTGCTCCAGAAATAATGTAATCTTACATGTTACAAATCCTCTGAGGCAAGAGGTTTGGCTTGAAGGACAAAATTCTCCTCTTTCCCCACCCCACACTCCCCCAGTGCCAAAAAAGCCCAGACTATGGGAGAGCCTTTACAATTTTGGTAGAATTTGTTGTTTCTGTGGGTTTACTTTACATGTTTATGGTAAAGTCTGCAAAGCCTTGGTTTTTATCAGTCTAGATGGACCAGAAGTAACCCTTATCTTGTTCCTCTAAGCTCCTAATGGGAACCATAAATGTTTGGAGTCAGCTGACAGCTGTGTGAAGTCAATCAGATGATACATCATTTGGAATGTTTTTCTGTTATTTGGAAAACTTTACTTAAAATTGTGTAAAATGTGTAGCAGAACACCACCACTTTGAACTTCTGCAGTGACTTCTCTCTGTATCTCAAAGTCATTTAGAAACAATGGAGAATTTAATTTGTTTACATCGCTTCTTCAAATCACCTCAGAGGTCAGAGGAATAGGTCAGGTCTCGGAGTTACTTACGTAGTCTTTCCAAAACCCAACATGCTTCCTCAGAAATACAGTCATAGCAACCCAGACTTGAAAACAAAGCTTGAGTATCATTTGTCAGGAAGGATCCAGTCATACTCTGCATAGTTAACAAATGCCCTCACAGGGAAAGGTGAGAGAGGGAAAAGGGGAGGAGGAATATTTTCCTAAAGGAAATACTTCACAGGAAAAGCATTAAACATTTTCTAAAAGGAGGAATTAAGAGGCAGATCAGAAGATCTTTAAAATGAATGCTTCTTTGAAATGCAAAAATGTTTTTGTGAAAAGAAGATGGAAGGTAGTATGTGAAAATGTATTTATTGATTTTTGTAGATGTGACCCGGGTCTGTTTGGGCATTTCACCTGGGGACCTGCCTCTTCTCTGTCCCTCACCCCACCCCAATATGTCCCTCGGTCCAGGAGGGTGAGGCTAAAAGTGCATCTTCTGGGGCCTCTGACAGCCAGCTTCCTGCTGGGTTGGGCCAGAGAGTGCAGCAGGAAAGCCAAGGATGGAAGGAGAGAAACAGAGGGACTTTTTTTCCTTGCCGCTCCCTGCTTTGGGCTGAGTTATCAGTCACGTTTCCAGCGTGACCTTCTCCCTGGGAAAACTACTCCCTGTCCTTGCTCCTGGGGCCTCTTTGTGCTTCTGGCCTGTGGGTTCCCCCACATCCCCTGCTGGCTGCACACCCAACATCAGGCCCCCATTAGAAGTCTTTGAACATCAAGTTAGAATTCCTCTCTTTTCCTGCCAGGACATGACTACCAAGACCAAAGAAGTGGTAGCTCCTCCCAGGTGTCCCTTCCAGGTGTGTTACATAAAACAACTCCAGATATCAGGTCAACAGGGTGGGTTTAAAAAAAAAGAAGCTTTTTAAAGAAAGTACAAAGTTGAAAAAAAACACCCATCACCGACATTAGAATTTGTGCGTACATTTTTCTGTAAACTTACAGACATGCAAAAAGCCACATAGTTCTATCAGTATTCCTCCCCTTTCTGCTGTGGAATAAAGTTTCTTTCCCTAATGGCGAGTACTCAGGAAAAACAAAACAAAACAGAACAAAAATCCCCCAGGTCTTCCTTGCAATGGAGTTCAGTATTAGACCCGAGGGCATGTGCTCTGTACATGTGACACATTTTGAAAGGAACTAGTGTCTTCGACTCAGCTTGACTTTGAAGGGGGGTCTATATAGCCACCTTTAGTCCTCTCAGGGAATAAATTAAATCTGCATCTCCACTGTGTTGCCTGAAAGAGATTTTTTAATTATTTATGGTGCAATAGCAGGGAGTTGCTCTTCTCTGCAAGTTGGGGTAGGGTGGAGTGCACTCCGCGAGTTGTCTACGCCAGGCCACTGCGTTCTTGAGTCCAGTAATGTCTAGAAAAAAATAAGCCTGGAGGCAACTGAGATGTATTAACAGAAAAGAGGCAGCACTTCACATCCCACGGTTCGGAGATGGCTTTGAGGCCGGCCCGGCAGCCACGTGGCTCTGGGTCTGCCTAGTGGGTGGTAGATGCGCGTTGGGTGCCCGGCTGGGGAAGGCTGGGCAGGTGACGGGCTAAGGACCACATGGATTTCAGGTTGAAGTTTTAAAAATGGAAATGAAAGACTTGAAGCTTTACAGAAGCGACTTTGCTAATTTGGAAGCTCTTGCTCCCGAGTTCGGCCCCTAGTTCCTACATATACTCTGTGTCAAACCAGCTTTCCACTGAGAATCAGAACACCTGACTGGTTCACAGAGGGCTGGTTCCAGATGGGTTCCTTAGAGCTTCTTAGTGATTTACTGGCATTTTGGAAATCACTGAATCACAGAGCCCCACGGAGAGCCTTGGTGGCCTCTCCGTTAGGGTGAACCTCTCCTGTGGACACATAACCCCTGGTGCCCTTATGCCCAGATCGCTTTACCATGGAAACCCCACCAAGCTATTATATAATTATACAGAAGACTGAAATGCACGTGCCCTGGGACAGCTAATGCACTTACACATCAGGGTAAAATTATCTCAATGACTCATAGCTGACTTTTTAAGAGCTGTGTTATGTAATAAGACATGACAGAGGAGTACATGGAGGAGGGGTGCAGAGAAGCAAACATTCCACTGAAGGAAATATTCGGGATGCCGGAGACCGCCTTGTCTGCAGTTTTTCCTAAAGCTTATCCTATTTGCCTGGACAGTGAGAAATTCTATCCTGAAATGTATATGCAGGACCATATTTATTTCAACTTGTAAGGGATATTATTTAACCTCATTGGAACTACAGTAGGAATCTAGTATCTTATGGACATTTACATGGATTTTCTCCTACTAGACTTCAAAGCCTTTCCTACACCTTATCTAATCTCTCCATTCCCAAGTTAAAAGGCTAGATACGATCTCATTTTACTATGAAAGGAAGCCATGGACAAAATGGCTTTACGATGAGAAAGTAAGCCATGGAAAAAATGGAAAAATTTTGCTTTCCTAGATAGATAGATGAATACGCAGATAGGTGGTCGATATGAAGATGTGTGTGCGTGTGTGTGCGTGTATGGTAATTTTACTTATCCTGATATTAGTATGTGTTACTATGTGAAGTAAATCATTCTTTTTCTCATCTAGAAAGAGAAGTCCTAAGTTTGGGGCAAAACCTAACACTGATATTGTTAGCACAAAAATGCAGTATGGAGATGCACCCATTTGCTAGCAGTGAGCCAGAAATTCTTCCCTTTTTTCTACTATGTTTAAACTTTTTATTGAAGTATAATATACTCCGAGAAAAGTATACAAATCATTAGTGGTAAGTTCATTGATCTCTATGTTTTTTGTTTTTTTTTTTTAGGACAATATAGAGACAAGAGCTTGCTTATAGCTTCAGGCAGGAGTGGGGCCAGTAGGAAGGAGGCAGATGAAAACCAGGAGTTTTCACAGTGGCAGATCGCAGGTCCCCCAGATGGCTGCAGAGTGACTGTGCCCCTCCTGCCTCATGAGACAGATGTCACTTCTCTACTCACTCACACTTGGGTGGGCTCTGTGACCGATCGGACCGAGAGAATAACACACCAGACAGGACACTGGCGATTCTGGGCACAACCTTCAGCTAAGCTTACCAGATGGTTTTTCCATCTGCACTCGGCCGTCAGGTTAGGAGAAGAGAAATAATATGACTGCTACTGATCTTGGATTGCAATTTCAAAGAGCAGGTGAGGACAGAAGAGAGAACAACGGAGCTGTGGATTCTGGTAGGTATGCACTAAAGCAATGGACCACGGATTTCAGCCTGCATAAGGAAAGGGAGTGAAGATGAGACAGACTTGACAATAGAAATAAGAGAAAAGAAGATGCAGAAATTTTGGTTCAAGAACATTAGCCACGTGTGAGAAGGGACTGAGAAAGTTGGAGAAAGTTTTGATCCCAAAGTAGACTCTTACTGAATTCTTTGATGTGGTTGTCATTTTTTTTATAACTTCACTAGTAATTAAGAGTTTTATGTATAAAATATTTAAAGACTAATTAAAAAATATCCAAGCCAGTTAATATTCTGACTTGTCAGTAACACCCCTGGATGGGACGAGGATTCACTGGAGGGTTGGGTGGAGGTTTTAGTTGCCATATGCAGGGATGGGGTGCAGCCAGTTCATGTCCATTTGAGAGACCTGACCGCGCACGCCTCCTTCTAATCTGTGGACAGTGACATCACACTGGTAGCTTGAGATTGGCCATGGTTTACGGTGGGATATTTACACCACAGAAATTGGCAGACACTACAAATTAGGGCTTTTGTTTCCCAGAGAAGTGGGTTGTTAAAATTTCCCAGCACACCACTACCTATTCCCTCCATATACCCTGTTTAAACCACAAGACAGGGAATTTAACTTTGTACATTTCTTACAAATGTGGATCCATTAACTTAGGCCTTATTCTGCAAAAGACATGAGTGGAAGATTGCTTCACCACACTTTTATTAGCTTCATGATGTACCAATGCTGGATTCAAGATAAGTGATTTATTACATGTGAAGACACACTTCTCCCTCTTGCCAGAGCATTCCAAGATACAGGAGAAAGGCAGTCAGACAGGCTGAAGTAAGCAGAGCTCAGCTGTGTGAAGATGGAGGTCCCATAACCACTATGTAATTGAAAAAAGGATTAACTGTGAAAAGATTATTTTAAGGGGGAAAACTGGCATACTTTAGTCTGTTTTCCAGTGTGTGTGTGGTGAAGAGGCACTGAAGTCAGGAAAAGCATTCTCCTTGATCTGAGTGTGTATATGCCCACCATGCTACTTGAAAGACACAGGACCAGAAATCCGCCCTGAAGTGTCCATGTTCCTTCTGTCTTCAGTTTGCAAACACTACAATATCGGCACTGAAAAGAATGCTAAATAAACTAATCACTTAAAAAAAAATTATTGACCTTCCAATTTGACCAAAAACGTAACTGGTGTATTACAATCTAGCAGTCAGACTGCTTCATACTCCAACTTCATCCTTTTGGTATTTTTTTCAGTTCAGTTTCAAATACTGTTTGCCTTTTTCCTTCTCCATTAATTTGCTTTAGGACAGTAACAAAAATTAATGAATTAGCACAATAGAAAGAAAAGGTTGTTGAGTATGAATGAAAACATAATCCTCAGAGGATTTTAACCTCATAGATTTGAAAAAAGACACAAAATTTTTATCTACCAAGCAAAGCAAACCTGGGAATTCTGAGCTGCTACTTAGTATACTAAACTATATTAATATTTTTTCCATTCATGCAATAAAAACCTACTGAGAAAGACTTAGATGAGAATATAGGGGTAATGAGGCTCTTTGTGACACACTCTCAGAATTGCAATATAGGCTTGAAAGGTTTCATTAAAACTAGAAGCATTTTAGGTTGTTCTGTTTCTATTAAACGAGAACACACTAATGCATTTTATTTTGGGGAGAATTAGAAGAGATGAATATGTAATAACTGGTGTTGAGATGCAGGGTGATAGTTCTGAGGCAGAAAAAAAGCATTAACAAAACCTCTTGCCACTCGAATTCTGTTTTGTGACATTCTTTATCCAGGTGGCTTCCATCATAATCCCATCAGGCATTTGCAGGTGTTTTGTTTAGTCACTAAAACACTTCCTTCCATATTTTCCCTTGAATCCAGTAGGAAACAGACCACATTTCCTACTGAGAACAGATGAAAAGTGAGGCACATGGCGAATTCTGCTTAATGGTTACTCTCTTTAGTGAAGGAAAATTATCTAACAGGGAAAAATAATTTCCCTCATTTTTCCTTCCAAGGAAACCTATTAAAATGGATTTTTAAAATGAATATGCACTGATACAGCAAATTAAGCTTTCTATATCAAAACAAAAACACACTATGAGATTCTGAAAATACCCAAGTTTCTTTTATTTCATGTAAGAGGACACAACTATGTGGTGGATGTATATGTTTCCATGACTTCTAGATGGTAGGATTTGGGGGCAAGAAGGGGCTTGAAAATTTCAGAAAGTTCTCCCTTAGGGGATAAGTTACACATGAAGGGCTGTGGACATGAGGTTTAAAGCTTGTCTGCTGTGGACTGAATGTTTGTTTCCCACCAAACTTCTTAGGTCAAGGTTGTAAGCCCCGACGTGATGGCCGCCTGCATAGTCTGTCTCAGTCTAGAGGGGAAGAGAAGTACCTGCAGGATCTCAATAAGTAGTGTGGCAGAAGTATGCGTCTGTGCAAATGCACTGCGCTGAGAAATAATCAATTTCTTCTCTGAGATCTAACGGATGATGAGGTGAAGAAACTGCCTAGATGTTCCAGTAATTTGCCCAGAGTCAAAAAGTGGTTGGTGGTGGAGGCAGAATAGTAACCAACATTGTGTTTGTGTTTGTGTAAATGCATTTTTTTTAGCCATTTACTCAGTTAATTTTTGCTGAACCCTTACTACAGCAAATGTTGACATGGATATCTAATTGTATCCTCACAACCGTCCTGGCCCCATTTAACAGGTAAGAAAACTGCGCTTCAGGGAGATGTAATAACTTGCCCGAGGTCTCATAGCTGGTAAAATCAGAAAGGGGCTTGGAACCCAGATACTTGAAACATCAATGTTTTTGGAAGGTAAGAAATGTAAAACGACTTGGAAGAACTTAAACTGCAAACAAAGCTGATCAGTAGATCACTAGCACCTTCTCACATAGTGTAGGAAGCATATATAATACACAAATGGTATAATTTTCTTAGCAGTAAAACTGGAGTAATGCCTTCCTCAGAGGGGGAGTGTGGGGACTAATGCAACTCTAATGAAAGTGTTTCTTTCTTTCTCTGTGTAGCCTAGTTGGGAGAAACCTCCTTGCGCATCCGTATTCTTTCCAGACCATCACCAAACCTCTGCAGCTTTGAGGCTCATGGCGTCTGGCTACACCGCAACTGGTGCCATGATTCTCAGAACCCCATGTCCTGCCATCACTCGAAGGAGCTCCAGAGGCCATGCAGATGACACATCTAACACTGGCTCTCCGGCCTGGCTGGTCACCCCCTCTGCCGCCCCACACCCTGGCCCTGCCTTCAGGTCTGCAGTCACAACCCCTCTCCTTCTAGCCGGCTTGCTTGAAGAGCCCCATTGAAACTGTCCTTCAATGGAGAGAGAACTATTTCCCCACGCCAGGCACATTCTCTCCCAGCCTCTTGTCTACCCTTACCTGTTAACCCAGCTTAGATTCCATGGTGCCCAACAGCCTCGTTTCATTGTCTTTCTCTCCTTGCTTCCTCATCTACACCATGTAAGGAGACAATTTATTTCTTACGGAAGCCCTTCCTTGCTTAAGAGGTATCACAACGGAATGCTTTGTTTTATCATAATTGGCCCTCAGGAACCTTGAGAGACCTGGAACACCAGACACGCGTGGACCTACCTGAAATCTTTCCAAATAAGCAGTGAAGCGTTTCAAAATTAACCCTGTACAGACCTCTGGACTCATCCCAGTCTATTCAGAGTGCTAGTTTTTAATCTTTAATTAACAAAATCACTAGGTATTGTCCCACTTGGATACTTCCTGACCTGTCACTTTTCTTCCGACTAACTGCTCACAATCCTTCTTCACTGGTGTGTGATGTCTTGCCTGGAAGGTTAATAAAATTGGTTTTGCATCTTTTTTTAAAGCCCTGTGTTGTTTATTGTTCTTTGACAATGGAAACCCCCAAATCTGGGTAAGTTAAGTCTGTCTCCTTCTTGGGTCTTGATCTGAATAGCTGAAAATGCTGAAGAAAAATTGAAAAACTCACACAGTACCACTATGCATAAACACCACCCTAACTGGGTGGTTCCAGGGGATAGCACTACGGAAGCTCTCAGACTCCATGGGTCACCTTCCTGTTCCCCAGTCACCGAGTCAGTGGCCTCTTCATCCTCCCCAGATAAACATTTCTTTGGATGCCATGGTTCTCCCTGCCTTTCTTCTGAACCCTCCTTATTTCTCATTCTCTACTCACCCCTTAAACTAGAATTCCTCAAAGTTCCAGCCTTACATATTTTCCTCTTCAAAGGATGTCTTCTTTCCATGGATCTCAACTTCTATGAAAGCAGGTTTCACAGCTTCCAGTTTAGATCCCCACAGAAGAACTTTCTTTTGATTTTTAGACCTAAGTTTTCAACTGTCTATTAGACAAACCCACGATGGCATTCTCTGAAGAAAGGCCAAGAACAGGCCACCTGTGCAGGGAAGAGAGGGAGCAGGTGGGCGAACAGGCGGAGGGGGAACAGGGGAGTGGTGGCCATGGGGGCGGCATACAGGGATCATGGAACGCCTCCAGATCATCGTAAGGCCTTTGCTTTTTACCTGGAAAATCTTGAAACTGACTCATGCTTTAAAAGAATAATGTTGCTCCCAAGGGTAGAAGCATAGAGCCCAGTTAGGAGTGATAGTAAATAATCCAGGCAAGAGGGAAAGGTGAAATTTTTATCTAAAATTCATATGATGTTTCATTTTCAAGTTTTTTCTTATGACTTACAAAATTTCAGCATCTACCATAAAAGACAAATATTCTATTGTCTCTATAAATTACTACGAATTTTCAACGTAACTTTGTTCTAATTCTCAGTCCTCAATTAGAATTTTCCATTTAACTCACCCTAAATTCTGTCTCAGTGGTTAATCTGTCCTGGCTCTGGTTCAACTCTTGAACATGAGGTCAACCCAGTTCCCAAAGCCCTTATTATTTATTTATTTTTCTGCTTGCAGATGACGGACATGTCTAGCTTTGGGAATCAGGCTCATGACCTCCCTCATGTGCTACTAATTCCACATAGATTTCTTTTTAGTTTCCTTCTCTGTCCCTTTTTACTTCTGCACAGAAAATGAGGTTATATTAGTCAACCCTCATTGAGAATATAAAGGTTTTCCTTTAAGTTCATGTGTTCACCAAACAGAAGAAGAGGGACACAGTCCTTTTCTCAATAGTTTCCTGACTCAAAGCTTATCTGGACAGTTTTTACCACAATAACACTTGATTTAACAGTGGCTCTGTCATCGCCATAGCATTCTGCAGCTCTAACAAATCAAGTTTAGAGTGAAAGAACTCTTTAGAGTATTTTCTGAAAGAAGTTGCTTCCTTTACACAGTCTATAAACACTTTCGATAGATTTAAAATAAGAATTTGGATAAAAATTATTTTCCTCTGATTATGAATATTTTTAATTATAATAAAGATATAATGAAATGTTGACATTACATAGCCTTCATGGGGACAATTTTTTTTTTATTTGAAAATATTAAGGCAGGCACTCTCAACCTTACATGGGCGGATTGCTTTTAGAGCATGTCTGCAAAGTGTAAATACTCCTTCCATTGAAAGGTAGGGTCCACGTGCCCTCTTCATCTGGACTGACCCTAACGTAACCAATAGAATGCAGTGGAAATGTTGCCAAGTGACTTCTGAAGCTGGGTCAGAAAAGGCTGAGAAATTTCTGCCTAGTTCTCTTACTATGCTTGTTCTGGGCAAACCAGCCAGGTGTCACGTAAGTCTGAAACTGGGAAGTCCATATATAGGCATTCTGATCGACAGCCTAGCTGATTCCAGCTGACAGCCGGCATCAACTGTCCGGTAGATGAGTGAGCCAAATTGGATCTATACCCCAGCCTAGCCTTCAGATAACGTTGCAGCCCAGCACGTAAGAGCAAAAACTGCATAGCCAAGTCCTTCCTGAATTTCTGACTTACAAAACTGTGAGCCAAGCAAAATAATTTCTTTAGGCTGTTCACAGCTAGTAACCACAACACATGGATATTAGAACCATTACATGCTTATACGTCCTGTATTCATCACCATCTGATCTAACTTACAGCCTTGCAAAATACATAGCAATATTTCCAAAGAAGTAGACTTTCACGGATAGAAGTCTCATACTAATATGAAGAGCTAGCTTCATTTTCAATAAAGTCCCAAGAACCTTGACTGTAAGCTTTTTGGACAGCTGGACACAATGAGAATAAAAAAGAAAATAGGTTCACTCTGCCAATTCCTTTTATTAGGCCTATTGTGCTGTAAAGATCATTTCTAATGATAAAATGATTAGGGAGTCAAGGACCTTCATCTGCCTTTAAGCATACTAATTATCTTTTTAGTTTCACAGACTCAAGGATGTAATTTTTATCTGCTTCGATCATGTTTTCTCAGAGAATTACAATTTTTAAGAGATTAACTTTGAACACTTTTCATTTTAAAATGAAACAATTAAAAAATAATTTCTAAAGTAGGAAGTTTCAGTTCTTGCAAGATATTAGGAATTTATAGGTAAGGAGGGGGATTGGGAAAGCCCAGAGTTGTTCATTGGTTGCTGGAGTGGCTGGAGGCTAACTCTTCTGATGGATTTACCTACAGTACCTTTCAAAGTGGAAAAATATTCTAGGGATCATTAATTTTTATAAGACCATACAAATAGATTTTTCTTTTATAAAAGTGTACCAACTTTTATCACATAAAGTTTATCAACAGAATTCAAATCAAGTTTTGCTACAGAAACCAAAGGAATAAAATGTATTTTTTTCTCTTACACTTTTGATAATTTTTCATTCCTTTTTTATAAGTCATACAGTTACCATCAAGGAGAATCTGGTTGGAGGGAGAAGCTCTTTGGACTGGTTAGGACAGACATTCTCAACGTGTTACCTGAAGATGCCTGTGGGTCCAGACACCCTTTTAGAAGGTCTGTGAAGTCAAACTATTTTCAAAATAATGTTAAGATTTTACTTGCTATTTGTATCTCATTCTCTTAGGAGTGCACTGTGCTGTTTTTGTAAGGCTGCATGGTATGTGATATTGCAACAGACAGAATGTAGAACTATACATGAGAACCAAGTTGTCTTATTGTGTGAAATGTTAAAAAGGTCTGCAAAAACATAAAAATAATGCCACTTTTATCACTCTTTCTTATAAAATATAACTATTGTATAAACATTAACAAATGTATTTTCTTAAAAATTGTTAATATGCAATGGATTTATCATTATGTTGAATATTTTTAAATTTTCTCAGTTTTAATTTCTAAGGTAAATATTGATAGAGTTAACACATATAAACAAGTATTCTTCAGGATCCTCAAAATTTTTAAAAATTGTAAAGAAGGACTGAGATCAAAACACGCGGGAACTGCTGAGTTAGCAATTTACCTGAGGAAATAAACATTACTTTACTGACAATGACTAATAACATCTATACTTCTAGCTAAGTCAAAACCTTAAACTTCTAAATTTGTGTTATGCTGCACATCTCAAAAATTCTGGTAAAAATGAGAAAAATCACCATATAATGTATGGTCTAGGTGATGCACCTGGATAGGTCAGGCAGTTATTGGGAGCTCTCTGAATCAAAGCTTCTGGCTTGTATAAAAAGCTGTGTGTGTGTGTGTGTGTGTGTATAATTATTTGATAACAGATTAATAAGAAAACTGTTCCATTTGAAATACTATTAATTGCAGAATTAGGTTATCTTCTCCCTACATCTGTTACCTCTTCTCTTTTCAGATTATACCAGACTCGTACTGTTGTTCCTAGTAACCATTTCCTTCTTTGCTTAGCAAAGTAGGTAACATGAAAAATAGCCAGATCATTCTGTTCCAAAGGTTTGCTAACACGCATTCCATTGAGCCTCTTGCCTCTTAACCAACAAAATGAAAATTGAATCACTTTTGATTAAGAAATCCTAAAATTAGATTCTAATTAGGGTATTAAAAATTAACCAGCCTGACCAACCTGAGCCTTCAACCAAGCCTTGTTCTGATTATCAAGTTTTAAGGGAATGTGCCATTTGTCTCTTATTGTTTAATGACTTGCTTTCAGGTCTTTAAAAATCACTTCTATAGTTAAAACCAAGTGAATGAATGAATGAGTGTGGGAAAAAAAGAGAAAAAAACATAATTTTCAAAAGATTTCTCAAAGAAGTCCAGTTTTTACAGGGCCTGCTGATGATTTTAAATTTGCTCTCTGAGAGGCATTCCTTCAAAGAAAAATAGATGTTTATTTATTATTATGTTAGTTTTATTGAGCACGTAGTGAGTACATAAAAATTGTACAAAAGACCACATTGTCCTAAGCTAATATGAAATCATACCTGTATACATAGTGCTTTATCAAGAGTTGTGAGATAAAACTACATTCCTTCCTAGTTTATAAATTCTTCTAGCTTTCTGAATCTCTTAATTGAATTAAAGGAATAATGTTATTTAAATGTCCTACTGAAAAGTAAAGACTCTATGTCCTACATACTTCATAGAAAATACATTGATTCTTTCATTCTTTCAACTATTTATTGACCAAGAGCTGTGTGCCTACACTGCAAATAAAATGTACTGGAAAAGAGAGAATGTCATGGAGTGACATTTTAGTTATTTATATTTTGATTCCTTATAAGTGCTAGGGAGAAAAAATAATATAGAGCATGATGGGATGTGGAGGGGAACTTATTCAGATAGGATGGTTAGGAAAGCTTCTCTGCCAGAGTAACTGGGTAGATTGCAAGTGGCCACACATTTTTTTTCTATCTCACGTTTGCCTCTTTGAAATGGGACTTCACTGTTTCTCTCATTGAAAGATGGAATATACTTTTTCAGCCTTTGAATCTGGCCTAGGTCATGTTATTTGCCGTGCCAATGAGACATCAGAAAATGGGACATAAGCAGAGTCTTGAAAAGTAGGTGTACATCTAAGTTTCCCTCTTTTGCTACACCGTCTGCCAATTGTATAAGCCAGGGCTAGCCTACTAGATGATGAGAGACCAGGTAGAGAAAGGCCTTCAGGCATCCCTTCCATCCCTACTTGGCATTTATGAAATTCTTGGATCTGTGGATTTGTAGTTTTCATGTTTTGAAATTTTTAAGTCATTATTTCATATTTATTCTGCTATCATTCCCTCTGGGACTCCAAATTACATTTAAGGCCACTTAAATTTGGTCCATTGCTCAGCAGGGCTCTGTTCATTACCCCCTGCCCCCCATATTTATTCTTTCTGACTGGATAATTTCTACTGCTATGTCTTTAAGTTCATTGTTACTTTCTTCCATAGTTTCTAATCTGATATTAAACTCATTTAATGATCTTTAAAAAAAATTAGTGTATTTTTCAATTCCAAAAATTCCCTTTGGCTGTGTTTCATATATTCTATTTCTCTTCTCACTATATTCATTTTTTTTTCGTTTAGTCCTTGAGCATAATTATAATAGCTGTTTCAAAGTCCTTTCTTGCTAATTTCATTATCACTGTCAATCCGGGTCTTTTTCTACTGGCTTACTTTTCTTTTGGCTATGGATTATATTTTCTTGCCTCTTTGTACATCTAGTAATTTTTGATAGGATGTTGGATATTTTTAACATTACACTATTGTCTTCCTTTAAAGTATGTTTTGTCAGTCAGTTAAGTTACTTTTAAAGCAGCTCGATCCTTCTGAGATTCATTACTTTATCTTCATTAGGCTTACTGCACAGTAGTTTAGTTTAGTCCTAGTACCAAGAAGTAACCCTTTTGGGGTCTCTTAAGTGGTTTGGGTGTTCATCAAGGTCTCTTTATCTGGTTGGAATTCAAACTTCTCTGAACTTTCTTAGTGTTTTGTAAATTTTTTATCTTAAAGGATCCCTGTTTGTTCTTTTCCCAGCCTTACAGCCATTCACCCAATGTACAAGAAGCTTAGAATTCAGCCAAAGACTCAGATTTCTGAAGCTTTTTCTCTGCTAAGTTCCTTCTTTTCTGGTACTCTTTCCTGAAACTTTGAGCTGCCTAAGCCTCTCCAGACTCAAATCTTTGCTTCTCAACTCACTGAGACTGCTGCTGTCTGTTTGGGTTCCCTTTTCTCATGCCACAGTCCAGAAAGTACCTCCAGGCAGAAATCTGGGGTGATCATGGGCTTACTCAACTTGTTTCCTTTCTCTGAGGGATTAGACTCCTGTGATACCTACTGTCCAATATTCAAACAAATGTGATTCATATATTTTGCCCAATTTTCTAATGTTTATGATGGTAGGGCAAGTCCAGTACTAATTTCCCCATCAGGTATAGAATCTGAAGTTCAGAAGATTGTTATTTGTCTGTCTGAAGATGGAAGGTATTGTAGCAATGTTATATGCCAGTGGGAATGATCCGGATAAGGAGGGAAATCTGGTGATGCTGAGAAAAATGATACTTCAGAAAGAAATTCTTTGAGGAAGTGAGAATGGGTGTATACCAGTGCATGAATAGAGGTGCTGGCTTTAATAAGGAGAACAAGAATTTTATCTATTAACTCAGAGTTAAAGGTGCTAATAAAGTCAGAATAATACAGTAAAAATTAGTATGTAATGGAAAGACTATTTCCATTATTTGTTGTTTAATCAGATAATTTGGGTGAGCAGAACAGCAAATATGATGAAACACTGGTTCTTCTTCTTTGGTCAAAACGGAGTCATTTTTTCTTCCCAAATTACAGACGTTTAAATATTTAGTCTCACTGTTCCACTATGCAGATATTTTCTTTTGAGGGTCTCTATATCCAGAGGGATAAAATAAAATAAAATTTAAAAAATACTATGTGAGCATGACTTGTGGATGAATTCTGGATTTTGGTGCTGGTCAATTGGTTGCTTTTAGAAATAAAATATTAGCATTTTATTGTTTTTTAGTTAGGAAAACCACTGCAATTCTGTATGTAAAATGGAATTAAAACCCTATTTGTGGGTACTATTTTATATGTGTATCTATCTATCTGCATAAAATAGGGCTAGTGTTAGGATTAAAATAAAATATAATTAATGTGCCAACCTTAGCTGTCACTTTAGTACCAACTTCTTTCTTTTCTCCTCTTTAGGTAGGAGAAGACGTGGCTTGCATATTCTGTCTTGCATTTAGAAGTTTTAAGTTCTCTAGAAAGATTAACTAACTAGGAAGACAGTATTAGATACCATACACCGAAGAAGTCTAGGGAATTTCGTTTTTTCCTCCAAATACACTTTCTAGAACTATTCTTAGATCCAGTTTCCCAAAACTGAGATCTTCTTACACACCTTTCCCAATTTTTGTCTTGTGTTAACTGACGGATCTGCAGGCCTAGAAACATGCCTAGCACATAGTAGGAACTCAGTGAATATAAAGTTGGAGTTAATGCTGAATATTAGCGCCCGTTAATACTTCCAAGGACCCTAACACTCTGTGGAACAAATTCTGAGAACTGCTGTCCTGGAGAATAACTCAGTTTAAGTCTACTATCCTGACTCTTTTCCTCCTTGTTGAGACCTGAAGCACAATGAATGGGACGTTTTCTTTCTTTGGGTCCGTCGGAAACAGGCTGTATCCTAAGTCCGGTAGTTACATCTTTTAAAGTCACAATCTGTGTAGGATTTATGTGCCAGGGACACTGAAAGGATTAAATCTCCCTATGCTCTGCTAGTCTTTGGTGACAGGCGCTATATTTCCTGTTATCAGAACGCCTGTCCATGGCTCTCACCCTGGTGCCGATGGATCTAGACGAGCAGGCTGTGCGCTGCCGTTGTGCATGCGCGTGTCAGCTGCAGGAAGTCCATCCCAGGTGACAGCAGTGTCACTTTGGTATCACATCCTCTTTTACACCTGATCACACTTGCAGATGGGAATGCCAGAAGCATCTCTGAGTCACAAGGCTAGGGGAAGTGGCTGGGAGAAGAATGCCAAGTGGACATCTTGACAGGCAGAGGGGGCCTGGAGACCCCACAGTGGGCACTATGAAATACACAAAGCGTGTACAGTTTCTTACTGTGACTAGAATCCAGCTGCACAAAGTGGTGATAGTTTAGGAACCAGAGAGGGGCAGGTGGGCCTACACTTATGATCCAAAGATGAAGTTTCCTGGCAGGTAGATGGACTTGGACAGACTTTTGTCTGCTGGGCAGAGTTATGCCCTCCTTGTACTTATCCATGCTAGACAGGTGGACGCTGTCCCTAATTTTCCTTACCTGGAATCCACTATCTGCCCACTCATGTATGATTAAATCCTGTGTGACATGGCCAAAATTTTGATCAGTGAAAGGGCTCTTTATTCATCTTGTCCTTCAAGTGCCCTAAGACCTCGAGCAGATCACTGCAATGAGCTAGGGGGTTGCACAAAGAGAGGAGTAGGTTATCCTATTTGCATTCAGATGTTTTAATATTTACATAAGAAAAGGAAAATCGATTGGCAGAAAGATGAGGGGTGAGCATAGGCTTGGATTCAGAGTTGAAAGTCAGAGGAAGAGAGAGAATCCTCAGGTTTGCTATGTGGTGGAGATGTAGAGAAATGAGGAAGGGATTTTGAGAAATGCTAGGAACTGAACACAACTGATTTCATCTTTTTGAGGGAAATGCAAATAAAAATGGCATTATTTTTCCAAGTAATTATTTTTGGTTCCCTGTGTTCCTTTGGATGAGTTATTGTGCCAAGAATTGGTCATCTGGACCCTGGGTTTATTTGGGTCATGTTTGATAGGCCAATTTCTTACCTGTGGTCCTTTACCTAAATGCAACCTGTACATGCATTTCTAGGGTAAACTGCCATTCAGAAGGAGCTGATTTGGCACGACATCTCGTTAGCAGTCACAGCACACACATAATTTGACGCCTGATTCTGCCTTGCTCTGCAGTTTTTCATAGCCTGGGGCTGACAATACCAAAAACAGGTACACTGCCCCAAAATCGTTCCACAGGCTGGGTCAGCTCCAGACAAAACTAGGGCAGACACAGCCTTTTTTCAAAATCCACAGTCTGGGTTCTGTTCTCCTGCTGATGCAGAACCCTCCTAAGTGTTCCCCAGACAAATCTGATATTAATATTTAGGTATTTGTGTCTCGGTGTTTTGCCTTTACCAGGAGAATTCTTATTTCAAATGGACTATCAAATGAGGGTTAGTGCTTAACAGGAAATATTCCCTAATATTTTAGGAACTCCATGAAGAAGGAATTTGGGGGGTAGAAAAGTTGCCTTTCTCGTGCTCTTTAAATACCACACTCTAAGTTTTGTCTACGTGTTGGTCTTGTTCTCCCTTTCAACATCCTGTTGAAGCAGGCCATCACCCCCTGGTCAGCTGGCATTCATTTCTCCCTTCTGAGGGCCTGTCGGGTTTCTCTAGGGGAACCACCCCTCCTACACTGTGGGAAGTTTAGTGCAACGTTACATGCCGCTGTCTGCCCCTCACTGCGGGGACCGAGGTGGTCAGGTCTACGTTCGCGCTGTCTATCGCCAGGAAGAGGGCATGTGATAAAAGTCCTGCAATGGGAGGACATTTCTGCAGAACTCTGGCCCATGAGCAAATGACATTATGACTTAAAAATGCTTGGAGTACATTCTTCCCAGCCGCCTGTCCCCACCAGGAGACCCCTCTTTGTGTGGTTCTGTTTCCTAGACTTTCAGGGCTACTTTTGTTTCTGTTCATTTACAAAACTGGTTCTGCAGGCTTCCAGCAGATTCTCTGAGCTCTCCACATCCTTATAAGTACAAGCCTCCTGTGCCAAATGTAATCCTGTCTTCTAACAAAGGATACATAAAAATAAATTATGTCTCTTGTCCTGCTTTTGAAAACTGAAGATATGAATAAGGATATTTCATCTCATGCTGTTGCCTTGACATGCATGTGAATGTTTTTTTTTTAATTAAACTTCTCATACTGAACATTGTAGATGCATATCCAGTTAGAAGAACAAATAAAGAGATCCTTTGCCCTTGAACCATTTTCCCTCAATAGTAACATCTTGCAAAACTTACAGTATGATATCGACATTGATACAACCCATGTATCTTATTCAGATTTCCCCAGGCTTTATACTCTCATTTACGTATGTTCAGTTCATGCCATTTTATTACATTTGTAGGGTTGTGCTTCCATGACCACACTCAAGATTCAGAGCAGTTCCTTCACCATAAGAATTGGTCATGATGTCCTTTTATAATCACACACCTCTGTCATGCTCCCTTCCTGTCCTGAACTCTAGCGAATGACTAATCTGTTCTCCATTTCTATAATTTCGTTATCTCAGAATTTTATATTAACGAATCATAGAAGATGTACCTTTAGAATTTTTTTTTCATTCAGCATAATTCATTTAATCAATTCAAGCTGTTATATAAATCAATTCTTTTTGTTGCTGAGATGTGCTATGGATATACTACATTTGGCTTAAACATTCTCCTGGTGAAGGACATCCAGGGTGCTTCCACTTTGGGCTATTACACGTGAAGCTGCTATGAACTTTTAGGTACACACTTGGTAGAATTGTAAATTCCTTTCTCTTGAGCAAACACCTAGGAGTAGAACGGTTGCATCAGATGGTAGCTATCTATTTAACATGTTAAGAAACTACCAATCTGTTTTCTAAAGTGACTACCATTTTGCAGTTTCTTTACATCTTCACCAACACTTGATATAGTCAGTTGTTTGACTGTAGCCATTCTAAGAGGTGTGCACGGGTAGTCCATTCTAGTTTTAGTTTGTATTTCTCTCTTCTCTGGGCCAATTGGTCATCCACATGTCTTCTTGGGGGATGTGCCTATTCAAATCTTTCACCTCTGTTAAAAATTGGATTATTTTCTTATTGTTGAGCTTGAGATTCCTTATATAACCTGGATGCAATTCTTTTTCAAAGTTAGGGTTTGTAAATATTTCCTCCCAGTCTGTGGCTTGTCTTTTCATTCTCCCAGTCTGTGGCTTGTCTTTTTCATATCTTTCAAAGAGAAGACTTTTTTGTTTTGTTGTGTTTTGTTTTAATAAAGTCCACTTTACCAATTTTTGGATCATGGTTTTAGAGTCAGATCTAAGAAATCTCTGCCTATTTAAAGTCATAAAGATTTTATCTGAAGTCTTTTCTAGAAGTTTTATAGTTTTAAGTTTTATATTTAGGTCTGTGATCATTTTGAGTTAATTTTTTACACTATTGCATGGGATCAAAGTTTTTTTTTTTTGCATATGGATGTATAATTGTCCCATCATCTTAGTTGTTTATGGTGGGAGGGCAAGTCTGGTAGTAAAAAGCTGTTATGAGGACAGCCACCATCCAAATGACAAACAACAACAAATGTTGGCGAGGATGTGGAGAAAGGGGAACCCTCCTACACTGCCGGTGGGAATGTAAATTAGTTCAACCATTGTGGAAAGCAGTATGGAGGTTCCTCAAAAAACTCAAAATAGAAATACCATTTGACCCAGGAATTCCACTCCTAGGAATTTACCCTGAGAATGCAGGAGCCCAGTTTCAAAAAGACATACACATCCCTATGTTTATCGAAGCACTATTTATAATAGCCAAGAAATGGAAGTAACCCAAGTGTCCATCAGTAGATGAATGGATAAAGAAGATGTGGTACATACACACAATGGAATATTATTCAGCCATAAGAAGAAAACAAATCCTACCATTTGCAATAACATGGATGGAGCTAGAGGGTATTATGCTCAGTGAAATAAGCGAGGCAGAGAAAGACAAGTATCAAATGATTTCCCTCATATGTAGAGTATAGGAACAAAGCAAAAACTGAAGGAACAAAATAGCAGCAGAGTCATAGAACCCAAGAATGGACTAACAGTTACCAAAGGGAAAGGGACTGGGGTGGGTGGGAAGGGAGGGAGAAGGGGAATAAGGGGCATTACAATTAGCACAAATAATGTAGCGGAGGTGAGGGACACGGGGAAGGCAGTATAGCACAGAGAAGACAAGTAGTGATTCTATAGCATCTTACTACGCTGATGGACAGTGACTGTAATGGGGCATGTGGTGGGGACCTGATGATGGGGGGACTCTAGTAACCATAATGTTGCTCATGTAATTGTATATTAATGATACCAAAAAAAAAATAAATAAAATAAAGCTGCTATGAACATTTGTTGTGTGAACTTGACCTTTCATTTCTCTGAGACAGATGCCCAAGAATGCAATCGCTGAATTTTATTAAACACTAGTATGTGTTTGAAAAAGGAAAATGTGTGGATTAAGAACTTACATGAATGTGGCTTCTGCTTCTTCCTTATTAATAATCTTGGGTAACTTACTATTTCTGCCTCCGTTACCCTATTTATAAACTACAGAAAACCTACCACACTGGGTTGCTATGAGGATTTAATGCCTTAAAAAGTGAAGAATTTAAAAGAACGCCCAGCATGTAAGGCACGATGAGTCATGTTAGTTACTATTTGTAAGCAGTGTTGTCACGCTTACCTTCTGGGGCCATCCATCCTCTTTGAATACCCTGCCTACGTTTTGCTAATTTCTCACATTATGAGATCCCAGAAAGAAGCCAAGACTTGCATTCCCATCTTTCCTTGCAGCTGGGGTAAACGCATATGACTCAGGTTCTGCCAGTCAGGCATGGCTATGAAGGTCTTGAGCGAGAAATGCAATCCACTCTTCCAAAGAACTGAGGGCAGCCGCAGCAGGATTCTAGAATTCAGTCCCAAGTGACATAGGCACCTGCAGTGAAGCACTGCTCTCCTTCCTGGAGGGAGCCTTATCTTTTTGGGGGGCTGTCTCTTCTTGTTGTGTATTTTCAGAATACGTCTGTCTGGCCTTTTTGGAGGTTAAGTTACCTGATGTTATTTAATATTTCCCCTGCCACTTAAATTAGCCAATTTTAAAAAGCTGTGTATATGTGAATGTCTTAAATAGATCAATTTTTTTAGATGCATGCATATATACACACAAAGTATTTTCAACCATGTATAAATAGGTCAAGTATACATGTTTACATATAAAGCACATTATAGAGACATTTGGAGAACTCTGCATGCAGTAGATTGCATTGTGGTACTGTTTCACATCAAATTCCTGCTTGTGATCATTGCACTGTGGTTGTGTAACAGAATATTGTTGCTTTTAGGAAATACACAGAAGAATTTAGGAGTAAAGGCACCAGCTCAAAACTTATTCTCAAATGATTCAAAAAAAAATGTATGGAAAGAATGATAAAGCAAATGTGGTGAAATGTTAAAGGAAATCAGGGAGAAGGGTATGTGGTATTCTTTATACTATTCTTGAGATTTTTCTGCAGGTTTGAAATTTTTACCAAAAAAGCTGAGGATAAAGGGTAAAAAAAATTAGCCGAAGTTGATATTGTTGTTTGTATTAAGAACTCTACTAATGCAAAGGAATAATGAAATAATGAACCAAGACTAGAGACTATCTCGGTCAGCTTGGGCTGTTCTAAACAGACTGGGTGGCTCATAAACAACAGAACTTGACTTCTCACCACTCTGGAGGCTGGAGGCCCCGGATCAAGGCTCCGGCAGATTCAGTGTCTGGTGGGAGCCTTTTCCTCCCACGGCTCCTTTCTCTGTGTCCTCACATACTGGAGGGAGAGCAAGCTCTGGTCCCTTCCTTTCCTTGTAAGGACAACATTTCCGTGATGGCGGCTCCGCCTTCATGACTTCATCACCTCCCGAAGGCCCCGCCTCCAAATATCACATTGGAGATTAGAGTTTCAACATATGAATTTGGGGAGAGGGGGACACAAACGTTCTGTCTAGAGCAGAGACGGACGCTGTTCTCACTCCCCTTTGCTCCATACCTGGACAGGCTCTCCTTGGGACCATGCGAGGGCAGTCGCGGTCACGGACTGGAGAACAGAGGGACTCCTTAAACATGGGCGTGGATGCTACTCAACCACTGTGGTGGTCCCTATCCAAGTCCCCCTAACGGCCCTGGGCTAGCATCACCATTTTCTTGGTGGTTGAAGAAACTCAACAGAGACAAATGAATTGGCTTTTTCAATGTACTTGACTCAAGAGAGGCAGAAATAGGAACCTTTTGTTTTGATGCCCCTTCTCTGTCCTCCCCCACTGGCTTGCGAGGACGTCTCAGGCACATCCAGGCCAGAACAAACCCTTCCCCTCCTACTCTGAAGGGAAGAGTCCAGCAAAATCCCAAAAACATGGTGGGAGCTTTCCTGAGAGAGGGAGAAAGGAGAACTCTTGCCGCAGCTGGCCTTCTGATATGCGTGGCTCTGAACTGCTCTATTAAAGAGTTCTGACTTAATCCCACTCATCAACGCCAGCCAAGTCCCAGGAAGCATCTCTGGTGAAAAGTAACATTCCTAATCAGCAGTTTCTAAGTTTCACATGTCATGCTTTTAAAGAGTGTGATGCACAACATGATTCCACTTCAATCTCAAGGCAAATTACTGACTTATGGCCCACGGCACACAAAACGGAAAGGAGTTGGCATGAATGGTACGTGGACAAGATGGTTTCGCTCTAATTGAAGAGCATTCAAACTTCTTCAGGATCACACTGTTTTTATTGCGTAAAGAGGCACTGACAGATTCAGTAGAAGAGTTTTACCTAAAATGCACTTGTTTAAAAGGGCAATTTCATATAAGAGAAGGAAGTGAAATTTCCTCTACAGGGTTTCATCTGGACGGACACACGCAGTATTGCAGGAAATGGTAATCTCCAGTTATCTGATGGATGTGTATAACTGGAGGGTGAGAGAAAAGAGAGAGAGAAAGGGCACGGAAAAAGAGATCACACTATGTATGTGCTGTGATACAATCCTGGGCAAAATTCCATGCTTACGGTATTTGCTTGAATGTAGTCACTTGAAAACAGCCACTTTACCTGGGTGTGTGTGAAATACTGTATCTTCAAATTCAGAGATAACACTATAAAATCTGGCTGCGATTAGAACCCCAGTACCTGAGTCTCAGCTGAGCCCCGGTGAATCAGATTCTCTGGGGGCAGGGCCCACTGGAGTCTCTTGAACAATGAGGGTGAAACCGCTGCTTTAACATAGACACTCTGCTTTCTGCAGTAAACATGCTCCTCAAAATGGAAACCTTTTGAAATCCACTAGAACCCGATATTGAAAGTCAGTTTATAATGACACTTTTGCAACCCCAAAGCCATCCTTCCTTTTAGAAATGTGAAGCTGAATTTTTTTATATTGCATTTGTTTCAAAATCATGGGAACATTTACAGAGAGAGGGATGCCTGTAGGAGAATGAATGTACACTTCTTCACAGACACCCATCATTGGGACACCTGCACCTCACATCTGCATTTTTTTCTCTAGAAAATTTTCTCATTGGAGCCTATAAAGTCCATCACATGGTATCATCACTATTTCACAGACTGATGAGGAACCAGGGAGAACAAAATGACATTTTAAAATGATCTTTGTGGCAAGACGGGCATAGTTTTCTTTTACCCAAAGTAGTGTATTCTTCTTCTCTTTCTCTTTCTATAAAGATATATGTATATATATTAATATTTATTATAGTAAATAGAATTGCTTTTATGTAATATGTGCACATATAATGCATACTTATATTTTTATATATAATATATATGTCTGCCATTTGGGGTAATAAAAGAAATCAAGTCAGATGCATCTTTCTTCACCTAAGGTGAGCAGCTATGGGGAACCTGCAAGAGGGAAATACAAGAGAAAGCCCGGACCTGCGATCACTTGAAAGTGCTCACATCTTATTTAAACAGTATGTACGATAGTTTGATGCCCAAACTCAATTTTTTATTTTAGGAAAACAACTTTTCCTTAGATTGTTTTCAAACGTCATTTCAGCACAATAGAGCTCGATCTCAAGGTTGCTATATACTGCACTCCGCGTGCAGGCATCCTTACAAGGGTGTCTTTCTGCTTTGTGTTCAGGGCAAACTCAAGGTGTGAAGCCCGTATCACAGACTCAGACCATTGGGGGATTCCTACTGGCTGTGCATGGTACACTCAACTCGGAAGGCCGCTACTGCTTTCTCTGGCAATTTACGGATCCCTTCTAAGTCTTTATCCCTGGGGACATAAAACTCAAAATGAAGACAAGTTCCTGAAAAGAAACTGACAGGGAAACTATCTTCTGGGATTCTTCTGGGATTTTTGGGGAAGTTGTTTGATTTTCTGAACGGCATTTGCCAAGATGAAAAGACACCAGCAGATTCCTCAGACTCTCACTGACCCGGCAGCAGCTGCTGTTCGTGCTGATACAGGGACATCTGGGAGAGATTCTGGGCAGTGAGTGGAAAGAGCGCATTGTCAGCAAAAACACTCTAGGAACAACCAGGTCCTGGAAAGCATCAACAAGCTGGGAAACAACACTGAAACCTTAGGTTACAACGATGCTGTACTATATGTAATTCATCATGAAAATGCTGGATCTGAGCAGAAGAGGAGGAGGGAGAGATTCCTTGTTGTAAAAGATTATAAAAGGGAATGTCTGATGCTATTAGAACACAGCATGCATGGAAAGATCTGTTCAAATCACAAACGTCTATAAAAGGGGCCTCACAGCTCAACAAACCATTTTACATATGGGGAAACTGAGACACAGAGAGGCACTTACATCCTGACTTACTCTATTGAATTAATGATTTCACCCCTGAACCAAATGGTTAGATAATATCTGGTTTTATATTCTGCTTTTAGAATTACTCTTTGACACCTCTTTCCAAAGTGCTTTCTAGGAAGAAATAACTCAGAGATGCATGGCAGGCTTTTAGTTTCTAATTGTGTGTATGGGTGCATTTTGTTTCATGTATTATCTTAGCCTGTTTTAAAGTTTTAGGGAGTTACCATAAATGTCACTGAAATAACACAGGGTTGTTTGCAAAAACAACTCCGATTTTCTTTGGAGTGATGAGCTGAACGCTAATGGAAGGAAAACCAGGACTATGTTTTCTTTCTTTGTTCCTTTAAGAAAGCTAATTTTCACTTGGAATCATGTTTAAAAGAGATTTCTCATTTGAGGCCCTTGAAGAATAAACCTACCCTCTCAGAGACTCTAGTTATTCAACCAAGAAGATGGCGAAAGCTATTTCCCATCCATGATGGCAAAAGCCACTCATCACTAAATAAAACACTTAAGCAGCAACTTAAATATTACAGGCTATGAAACCGTTTAGGCAGTGATCAGTAGCTGTCATTAGAAGGCCAGTCCCATCCTTAAGCAAATAATTAAAACCTTGCTGTTTCTTACTCTTGTCTACAAAAATGGTATGAAAATTCTGGTCATTCATCCATCTAACGGGAAGCTCTGAGAACTAATGACCGAGTACAAGGCTCTTTCTCAAAAGGAAGTCTTTGTAGGGGAGGTGAGCAATAAATAGCAACTCCTTTCCGGAGTTTCCAAGACAATTCTGACTGCAAATTTTCTGTCCCGTTGTCAGGTCGTATGTCAGGCTTTCTGCCAGATTTTTCTGCTAAACATAATCAAATTCCCCTTCCTCATGCACCTAAAACATACTTACAATTTCCTAAAGTAAAAGAATCCCAAGAAAAGTCAACAGAGTGCCCAGAGGGGGGAAAGGTTTAGGAAATCTCTTCAGTGTGAGGCGTAAGACATGCTCGTTGGCATCTCATTTTCAGACATTTTCAGACATCACAAAAAAAGTCAGTTGTCAACATTTCCCCAGGTTCCTCATTTTTCTGAGGATGAAAGTGCAAATAGCTGTAGAGCAGTCCTCCCTGGACTATTTTCCCCCATTTGGCAGAATTTTCTGTAATACCCAATTTTAGGCATCTTAGAGAGTTCCCTAAAAATAATTTTGGTTTTTTTGTACAGTTTTACTCCAGGAGACATCAGCCAGAGAATAACTACTTCAGCCAGAAGTATTTATCAAGACTCCTTTTTTCCTCCAACTTTTTAAGACTCACCCCTTTGTCTGGTTCACACTGGGGTACGGATTGCTTTCTCCTTGGTTTGAAGGTTTTTGGATGGGCACTTCATATTGGAAGATGATCTAGGAAAAAACTAGAAATATATTTGACCCACCAGTTCTCCCAATAAATATACTCTTATATACTGGTCAGAGGTCACAGATTAGGTTTTATTTAACAGATAACTTCTATTACTGGGGGATAAAATTAGCAGGACTTGAGGCAGGAACAACAATGGTAGTAAAAGAGGGCAGAATCAAGTGAAAAGTGGATTCTTACTAGGAGAATCCAGAATCCCAGAGTTAGTAGACTCTTAGAAATCATATGACTCAATTTAGGCTTCATTCATGCTCTCCTCCACGAGTGGTTGTCTGGCTTATTTTTTTCATAACTCTAATGCCAGGGAATCTACTATAATCACTTTTCAAGGATACTTGTTTTCATACTTCGTGGAAAGACATTTGTGGTGGAGAGAATTTGGATCTGTAACGTTGGGGGTGATTTTGTTTCAAATTTCAAAACATAGTCCATGTTTCATTTCCCTGTGTCAGTAGCTGACAGGTCAAGCAGGCAGAAAATCACAAGGGTATGAATGATTTGAATAGCGCCGTCAATCAATTTGATCTAATCGACATAATGGAATACTTCATCCAACAATAGAAGATATTTTCCTCCCAAGCTCAAATGGAATATTCACCACAACAGACCACATTCTGGGCTACAAAACACACCGTCACAAATTTAGATGTCTGAAAGTGATATAAAGTATGTTTTTAGAGTAGAATCTATAAAACGAATCAATAACCAAAAGATAGACATAAAGTGCCCAAATACTTGGAAAGTAAACATCCTTCTAAATTAGCCATGCATTGAATAAGAAGTCTCAAGATTGCTTTGAAATAATTTGATCTAAATGAAAATATACAAGTTAAGAAAACTTGTGGTGTGCAGCAAAAGCAGGATTCTTGGAGGTTTATGGCATTAAATGCAAATATTGGAAAAGAAGAAAGATTTAAAAATCAATAATTGGTCCCAACCTTATGAAACTAAAGAAAGAAGATCAATCTAAGCTGAAAGCAAGGAAAATAAAGAAATAATAATAAAAAATTAAGCCAGAAACAATGATCGAAGATAGGAAAACAATAAAGAAAATCAATGAAACCTAAAGCTGGTTCTTTGAAAAGATCAATAAAATTGATCAACTTCTAGCCATTTAAAAATAAAAGAGAGGTATGCATACTGCTAGTATCAGGAAGGAAAGATGGGTCATCACCACTGATCCCATGAATATTAAAAGGATAATAAAGGAATATTACAAACAATGCTATGGGTACAAATCAGATTACTTAGGTGAAATAAGCCAATTCCTTAAAAGACACAAACTCTGAAACTCAGGAGAAACAGACAACCTAAATAGCCCTAAAGCTATTAAAGATATTTGATCAATAATTAATCACCTTAAAAAAAAGAATCAGAACCAGGTGGCTCCATAGGTGAATTTTACCAAGCATTTATGGAAAACCAAACCAATCCAAACCAGCAATTCTCTACCTTACCTTCTGGGAAACAGAAGAAGAGAGAATATTTCCTAATTCATTCTAGGAGATCAGTGTTATCCTAATATCAAAGCCAAATAAACATAAGAAAGGAAAACTGCAGATCAATATCTCTCATGAATATAAATGCAAAAATCCTCAACAGAATATTAACAATTTGAATCGAAGAATATATAAAATGATTATATACCATAACCAAATGGATTTATTCCAGTGATGCAAGGCTGGTTCAACATTAAAAAAATCAACGTATTCCACCATATCAACAGGCTAAAGCAGAAAAATTATATGATCAAAGCAGTTAATGCAGAAAAAGCATTTCAATATTCTAATACCATTCATGACTTAAAAAAGAAATCTTAAAAAACAGTAATAAAAGTAAACTTCAACTTGATAAAGAACATATCCAAAAATCGTACAGTTCACATCATTCAAAACAGTGAAATACTGGACCCTTTCCCCCTAAGATCAGTAACAATCCAATTCAACATCATACTGGAAGTCCTAACTAAAGAAAAAAAAGACAATAACAAGAAATAAAAGATATACAGTTTGGAAGGGAAACAATAGAACTGTCTTTACTTGCAGATGAGTTTGTCTAGGTAAAAATTTGCAAAGAATTTATAAAAATCTTCTGGAACTAATCAGCAGGTAAAGCAGATCACAGGATATAAGGTCAATAAACAAAAGTCAACTTTTTCCTATATAGCAACCATGAACAATTTAAATTTGGACCATTGGTAATAGCACCAAAGAAAATGAAATACTTAAGTATAAATCTAATAAAACATATGCAGGATTTGTGTATATAGAAAACTACAAGAATACTGATAAAAAAAAGTCAAAGTTTTAAATAAATAGACAATCTATGTTCATGGTTTGAAAGTGTCAATATTGTTTAGATGCCAATTGTTCCCAACTTGACCTATAGATTTAATGTAATCTCAGTCAGAATCCCAGCAAGTTCTTTTCTGGATATCAACACACTGATTCTAAAATTTATACAGTAAGGCAAAGGACCTAGAATAACCATAACAATATTGAAGAAGAAAAACACAGCTGAAGGATTCCATAAGAATCCTAGTTCTTGTGGAAAAACAAAAGGGTAGATAGTCAAGTAAGAAATTGGGTCTAAACTCCCCAAGTGTGTGTCCTTGGTATATTAACCCCTCCAGTTCTCGGCATTTTCTGTAAAATGGAAATCACAGCTCGGTGTTACTGTGAGAACTGAAGTTCAGTAATGCACATAGCCAGGAAGGGGCATGGCACTCGCCACGTGGTATTGTGCATCCAGCCCACCCTCATCCTTTCTAATTCAAGTCTTTTCTGGTGCTTTCTATGATCTTTACATTTCAAAATCCATAACTATGTCCCTGCTTAGTTTCAAGGGACAGTGTGAGAATAAATGAGATAATGTTGCCTGCTCCTAATTACCCACTTTGTAGCTCATTTATAGCAAGTTCTCATTCTTGCTTTGGCGTCATCCTGGCCTTGGAGATATCCTGGCAGCTTCTTTCTACTGTCAGCTGCTGTGTGCTATGGAAAAGGAGCTCGAACTGAGTATCGGTCTAATAAACACAGTTGGTAAGGAAAATACCATGTACATTCCAAAATCAAGCATAAACCCTTTTTAAAATTCTTTGTGGTCTTGAATTATGTCTGCTATTACTTCATTTACATTGACCAGATTGACGAGAATGGGCTACATGCCACAGTTCTGAAAAGACATAATGCTCTTTGGAGAGAAGACAAGCCATAAGCAAAAGGCATTGTCACAAAAGTCTTATGCTTGAGAACAGATCCTTACAACTACGAAGGGTAAAAAGTGGCTTCACCTTTTCTCCTTGCTAAAGATTCTGCTCCACAGAAATCACACTTAAAAATATTTATACCCTTCTGCATGTGCATCAGACTCAAAAAAACTTTAAAGAATTGCCAGCTGATACACTTGGCATGGAGAACCCTACAATGGTGCCTAGGGTGGTTCCCAGGTAGCTGAGAAAGCTAGCCTATAACAGAGGTACCTCTTCATCAGTTTTTAGTAATTGGCTGAATTTGTATTAGTTTCCACACTCCTTCAATTCTAGTGCAATGGATGCATGCTCTCGGAGGTGGTGTTTTGTTTGCTTTCATTTTATAGTATTTCCACTTTAAAAACAAGGCACTGGGCAGGATAGAAGTGACTTGGAAACTATTGTCAGGGACCCTAAGGAGAAGAGCCTGCGGTCAGGATGGTATTTGACTCTGAATCATGACCTCTGAAGCCCAGTGCTTCCTCACCCACGGTTCACTGAGCTGATTCACCTGCACACTCATCAGAAAGCTCTGATCACTCCTAGAAAGGGTTACTGTCACCTTCGTCCTACTATTAGAATGGCATTTCTCAAGAACTCGAGGTGCAGTGTGAAACTGCAAAAGATGACGCTGGATTGTTTTCTCACTTCTGAAAATGATCCTTGCGCTGTGGGCAATCCCATTTGTCTTCCTGTCTGGCATCTTAGGAGAGGCCCCAAGGCCATTCAACTCTCTGTGAGCAGCTCCAGATTTCCTGTGCTGACCCCGTGTCTACAATGTTCCACAAAGTGTTGTTCATGCAGCAGATACGTATTAAATGCTTACTATGTGCCAGGTACTGTACTAGTTTTCTTTGGGGTTGGGACGCTGACACGGGACAAATGCCTAGGTAGGGGTCAGACTTCAAGTGCAACGTGAGGGTCCCAAATGTGCTTTTGTGAGTCAGGTGTTCCCTTGTGTATGTTGGAAAAGAAGAGCTTTCTCATACTTCTACTTTGTGGATGGGAGGCGTACAAGAAAACTGAGGTTTTTATCACATCCCATCTTCCTTTCAACACCTTACTTTAGGGTTTACTGAATCATGTCTCCAGGTGGAGGGCCTTGGTAGGAAGCTGGTGCACATCCTGTACCAGCAGCGTAGCACATGGAAGATGGAAGAGGCTGTGAACTCTGCTCTGAAGTGCCTTTGCTATTCTTCGTGTTAGCCATGACCCTCAGCTAACCCCGAGGAGGTAAACACCAGGGAATCTGGGATCTCATTCAAGCATCTCAGAATACTCATTACGCCATTAGAAGTCAACACTGGAGCAATTTGTTCTAGAATAATGCTAACATACTTGAAATTTGCAATTGGGAATTTAATTCATCTCAATATTTAAGAACATTTCTTTCTTTGTTCTACTGGCTTCAGAAAATAAAGTTCTTCCAGTATACCACCACTGCCCATTTCCAGCACACTTGGTTTATTTCAGGCCGTTCTCTTGGGCAGCCTCAGATAAGCCCAACATTCAAGCTGTTATCAGGGATCAAACATAGAGTTAAGCAAGGTTGGTCTAATCAGAAATTTGGAATTTGATATGGTGATGTCTATGGTTTTTAACACAATGAAAAACAAGTTAGGGGAGTCTCTTCATTGACAGATGTGTACAATTGTGATGAGAAAAGACTTTTGCAATTTATTTGTGTTCTGCAGCTAGGCAACCAAAAATGACTAACACACAGGAAACATGAACTTGTGTGCTTCTTCTAGCCAAATGATGGGAATTATAAATCTTTTATTTTCTTTATGTGAATATTCTCTGTGTAAAAGAAAAAAATTAAAAGAAATAACCCCCTTGAGTTTAGAGGGCTTGTTTTCGACTGACTCTCTCCCACAGTCCCTTCATTTTCTTTCCTTTGTCTTTCCCACAGGGCATCAGGGGTGGGAAGTTTTCTAAAAAGAAAAGAAGGGAGTGGATTGTAAGCTATTAGTTTCTTTTTAAACATCCTTCAAGGACCCAGGGAAGAATAACATAAAATGAGAGGAGTCAATCTGGGCTTCATTATGGAGTGATGTATTATACGAACTACATTACATGTTTTGTAAGCTTTCAGGAAATAGCCTGGGATTGAGGTAAACCGTTGCTATAAAATACTGTGGGTTGCATTGTAACTTAGGCTCCACCAATCTGCTGTAAATACTGTTTGTATTATTACTGTAATTCTACAATTCCTTCCTGTTGCTTTTTTTTTAATACATGACATTTAATAGCCTATATTTTGTATTGCCCTTTGGAAATTTTTCACAGCCTAGGCCAAACAGTTGTTTTTATGTATCCAAGTGGGGAGACTTGCATTACTGTGTTATCACCATGCATTTAAAAGAAAGGAGCCTTATAAAATTTCTTGACAGAAATTGCTGTATCTTGACCCCCGACTAGCTATATAGTTCCATGACCTTTCCACGCCGATGCCAGGCAGGCAGAGAAGTAAATACGATAGAGTACCAGGTAAATGGTGGCGAGGGAAACAAACGGAACCGACCAACAGGTTACAGGTTGCTCCTGCTGCATTTTACAAAATGCAGCTGTATGTTGAAAATGATACTATGTAAATTCCAAAGATTAATCAATTACTCAGAATGTTGAGGGAGTCCATTGGACCGCCTGCATCACATCTACAGAAGCCAACCTCTGTAGGGCCAACAATCAACTGTTTCAGCTCTGCCAAGGCTGCTTTGTACAGCTGACCCGTGTCCCACCCACCTTGGTCTCCCCCTTTCATTTCTTATTTCTGGAAAGGTTAGCTGCCCAAAGGCCTGGAAGCAGAATTACCTTTTAAAGGGTTTCAGTAGGAAGGTACCCAGAAGAAATCCTTGTACCTTACACCCCAAAGCTTGCTATCCCCACAAATCTAACAGCAGTTCTCCTGGATTAATTTCTGGTAAGGAATTTCCAAATACATGAAATGATTAAGGATTAAAAAAAACCTACATATGTAATGTACATATATATAAAATACATAAATTGATCAGAATCGATCAAAATTTCAAATTCATAAATTCATAGAAAGTCATCTTTGGAAAGAACCTTGTCCAGAATTCTAAAGACTCAGAGATCTTAAAATGAGTCACAGAGAGAATGTGATATAACCAGTCAAGGTCTGCAGTTTGTTAGCGACTAGTTAGTGCAGGTTTCCTGACTCCTGGGTAAGGGATTGATTTCTAAGGAAAAGTACTTTTAAACAATTCTGTTTTCAATAAGCAAACAATTATGACTTTTTATATACTATGTCATTCTTGGCTTATTTTAGTTTTCATCAAAAATGAATCAAAAGTAGACAGCATGGGTCAGTCTGAAAGTCAATATTCAAGATAAATGTAGTTCATATTACATTGATAACACCTAAGAAGATGAGATTTATAACGATTAACCACCTGTCAAAATAGACCATCTTCATAGGTTTATTCTGTGTATTATGACTTGCAGATTCACACTGCAATTTTCTTCTTTCCATTTGTATCTCTTCTTCTAGATTCAGAGTTTCTTAGACGCATGTGCTGTCTTTCTTTTTGTGCCTCAATGGACGGTAATGGGAAGCAAATGAGTATAATTCATTCAATCTCCTTTGCTCAGGCCCATGGTAGCTATTACTGATCAGACTCCATATCCTTTCCAGTGAGTCTAAACATTTACTTATTTAATTGATTCATTTCATTCCACAAATAGTTCTTGACTGTTCCCTAAAATACCTCAGAATATCAGTCTCAGCCCTGGATATTCTTGGTTTAGCATCTTGTTTTGGAACATACTAGAGGTTCAATAAATACTGGTTTCATAAATGAGCAAATGACCAAATTAGCTATGGATTTATGTACACACTTATTTTTAATTATGGTAAAAAATACATCACGTAATATTTGTATCTTAACCCATTTCAATTGTACAGTTCAGTTGCATGAAATACATTCATATTGCTGGGCAGCCAGTCTCCAGAACTCTCTCATCTTATAAAACGGAAACTCTGTATCCATTGAACAACTCATTCTCCTTTCCCCTTGGAAACCACCATTCTACTTTGTCTATGAATCTGACACAAGTAGTTCATGTAAGTGGAATCATATAGTATTTGTTCTTTTTGTGACTGGTTTATTTCACTTAGCATAATGTCTTCTAAGTTCATTCATGTTTTAGCATGTGTCAGATTTCCTTTCTTTTTAAAGCTAAATAATGTTCCATTGTGTTTCATAGCTCATAATTCTCCACTCATGACCTACATCTTTTGCTTTATTTCATATTTGTAATAAAAACATGCACATGCATTCACACATACACACATGCAACAATGTTCTCTGCATACAGGAAAATGAAATCAATGCCAGATAATGACACAAGTACTTTAGAAGTGTTCTAAAGAGTAATTAGGATTCCCAAGTATAATCCAATTTTACTGTGATGCTCTAGAAAACATGAATAATGTCCATGTCTAGAGGAAGGGCTAATATATCCACAGCCTACTCTGGTTCATTCTTGGTAGCTAGAGAGTCAAAGACATGGTGAATTAGTAAAATCTATAAATAAACCTTGTTTAGCTATTTCTTGCAACATTTTAAATTCCATAGTACTTTTCCAGAATAGTTGGTTCTCAGGTTGTAAAGATAAATGATTGACATATTTTTTCCCCTATCTTCAGGAGACATTATTGAGAGGTTACAGTGTTTGTTATGAAGTAATTTTTAGCAAGTTAGTAAATGAGAGAGAAAGAGCAACAATCCTTGGCCAACCTATTGTTTATTTAGCTCCTGAACACTCAAATGTGGACAACAGTATCTGGTCATAGGAATATAAAATATTAATAAAATGGAGAAGAACATGTCCCTGGGGGCCCTGGGATCTGAGGCAGGATAGTAGAGTTCCCTACTTAACTATCTACAAAACCAATTTGATCACAATAAAATTTCCAGGAAGGCAGAAGATTATTTAGTCCTGTCTGGTCAGTCCTACACCAGCTGGAACATTCCTTTCCTCCCCACTCCCTTAAAGGTCCTTGGGAAGGAAGTTAGGTCATTGTATTTAAGTCCCAACTAACTTTGCATAGTTTGTGTCCTCACCTATAAAACCAGGGGTCTGAATCTGTGGATTCTAAGGGTTGCAGCTTCCCAACCCTGAAATTCTATAGTTCTCCTTCTCTTGATTGCTTTGCATGAACTGCCCTGGTGTCTACAGCAGTGTGATTTCTAAACCCCAGAGGCAAACATCCAAATAAGACCCCTGCAACATACCAAGCATTATTTTCTAAGGCTACTTGGGCGCTCCTGGGGCTTCTCCCATTTTCACTCTATTTGTTGTGTCCACTTCAGCATCTGGATTTTAAGCACCTCAGGGATAGGGCCTCCTGTTTATCCCCAACACCTTTACCAGAGCACAGAGATCTGGATTCTACCACAAAATTCTGTCATGGATAGGGTTGCCGGTAGAGATATAGGAAGTCCAGTTCAGTTTGAGTATCAGATGAAGGTGAATAAGTATGTCCCATGCAATGTTTGGGGCATATCCAATACTAAAAAATGGTTTGTTGATTATCTGAAATTCAAATTTAACTGGAAGTTGTATATTTTTATTAGCTAAATCTTGCAATCCAGAGAGCACAAGCCTTGGGTGTAAAGCCCATTTTGGCCACATGGGGATGAATAAGTGAGCAGCTTACACAACCTCATGCTTCTTGGTTTCCTCGCCTGTTGAGTATGGATAGTCATCATCTTCCTTAAAGGAGGACAACTCAAGATAAATGGGACCCTGGAAAGACTAATGATTTTTTTCTCCCCATCCAATTAATATTCATCAAATATTTGCATGAAATTTGTTGGGTGAATGTAGGAGTTAGCTATTTTAATAAGCTAATTCTCAAATGAGAGAGTTTTTAATAATAAGCTGATGCTCAAATGAGAGAGCTTTTACTTTCCTAGAGGCTGAACCTCTTAAGGTTTGATTACTCTGGCACCTGTTTGGCTATGCAGTCCCTTAATCTGAATCTGCAGGGGTCAGTTGTAGAGACTGTGGGTCCCAGTATGGCTCTTGGCACAGAGCAAGTGCTCATTATATGTACATAATATTATTGTTATTCTTTAAATGTCTCTGTATGAATAACCTACCCCATAACCTGGAGATGGATTTACAAGCATCTTATGCTCAGAGCTTTAGATCTGAGAGATGCTCTGATCTAAGTTTATCATTTTACAGATAAGGAAGCTGAAGCCTAGGGAGATGCAGTGGTTTATTGTCTCCTGGTCAGGTAGGGGCACAGGTTGCCTCCGTGCCCTCTGCTGTTTTGTCATATGGTTTTGTGGAGAGTGACACCTATGCTTTAGGTTTCTAGATAGCTGACATAATTCATGAAGGATTAACCCCTACAAAACAAAAATGCCAGGCATATTTAAACTTATGTGCAAATATTAACTGTGTCGTTATGAATGTTTATAGGAACACACGAATTTTACTGTCACTGTTGGAGGTTTAAAACGTTGGCATCTTTCCCAAAAAAGACCACTGAAATCATACAAGGGATCACACCAGGGGGGTCAGAGTTAATGATCCTACTAGAGCCATCCCCAAATAAACACTCATTTCCAATTGTGAAGCAGCTCAAATGAGTGTCCAGGTCTCTTTGGAAACTATTGAGATGCCTGTGCAGATTAAAATTACAAACGCTTATTAAAACAGTATGCCCAAGAAAGCAGGGAGGACAGACAATGACACATGGAAAGGTCACTGCCTGGTGAAATATTTCCATCAGGTGGTCCAGTTCCACGCTCTTTCCCTGATTTCCCCTCTTAATCTGAGGCGAGAAGAGGTGTGAGTGAGTGCTGGAGTTAACTTTCCATGAGAGTCGAGTCCTTCCTTTTGCAATTCATTGTTCCAAACATTTTCTTATGTTTTTTGGCAGCTCAAGCGTGCAGCCACATATCTGAGCTGACCTCCTTTGGCTGAGGTTCGCTCACAGTCTGTTCAGCAGTGGACACTAAAGATTTCTGACACTGTTCAGGAAAGCAGTTATGTTAAGTGGGTTTACACTTTGCATTCTTATTATAAGGATGGCTTCACATGGATAATGTCAATGTTTCAGTAAGAGATGTGCATGATCGTTATCCCAAAGTCAAGTGGGGCTAAGGAAACAGGAATATCTGAGATGTGTGCAGAAGGCTGCACAAATGGCGATTCCAAACAGCCTTAAGTTTAGTTTACTTTCATTCTTTGCAGAGTTTTGATGGAATCCTTTGGATTCCAAACATGCATTGGACACTTGGACCTCGATAAAACTGAGAGGTGAGAAATACTGTGAGATGAGACAAATGGAAAATTCTAGGAAACCGTTCTTTGCTGGCCAAATAAATAAAATAGCAATCACAGTTAATAGCATTCCTCAGGGCAGCTGACGCATACAACACAGCTCATTATTTAGATAAAACAAAGGGTTTCATAAAGTCCTTGTGTAGATTTTAATTTGCTAGACTTTCTAGTTTTAAACTTTAGTAATGAAAATTATTTGTAAACCAGGAACGAACTGCAAATGGTATTTGAAGAGAAATGAACTCTTATCTCTCAGTACTGGTGAGCTTCAAGCCTGTCAGCCATAAGAGTACCCACCTCTGTCTACATATATAATCATATGTACACAAATGCATACGTAAATAAATATATTTGCTTGATGTAGTCATTGTTCATTTGCCAAAGGATCTGAAATCAGTATATCAGCATACATGCTAATGGTAATGGGTTTGGGCAAGTTGTGCACTTTGTTTTTTCTCACCTGTAAAATGGGGATGATAATGTGTTAACGGGAATTGCTCATAGGGTTCCAAGGATGAAATGATAAAATAGGCGTAAAACGTTTAGCATAGGACCTGGTGTATGATTATTTATTAAAATAGCAAGGGTTTGTTATTAATACTATCATCTCGAAATTCAGTTTAGTATTTTTAAATGAATAAAATTGTTTTGATGGTTTTTACACACATTTTACACAACTTAGCAGCTCCACTATTTTGTCTGTAGGAAAACACACACCTGCACATATATACACAAACAATAGGCTTTCAAACTGAAAAAATGTTTACACACACACACACAGCTTGGTTAACCAAGTTGCTTACTTCATTTCTCTTGCCTATAGTTTAAAAAGCATTACGCGCAGGGAAGAGGAAAACCTAAATTTGACAAGTCATAGCATGAGACGAATCATGACTCCTCATTCCTACAGCCCAGATGGGGTTTGAGTCTTCTAACCATTTCCCTCCCTGCGAGTGTTCTGACCCCTCCTCCTCCCCTCTCATCCCACAAGACGATGCTAGAAAGACCTGAAATGCACAATCGGTGCAACTAAAGTGCTTTGAGGCACTGCTCAGGTATTGGATTTTGACATAATAATATTTCGTTTCAACTACAGGCTCATTATACATTTACTTTTAACTAGAACTCTAGAGAGTACAGGCCATGCCTATGTATTTTTTTTCTCTCTGGTTCTATGTACCCTCCCCCCTCAAAAAAAAAAAGACTTAAGAAGTGCTTTCTGATTGTGACTTTTTTTCCACAAGGAAACAACAGAACAGCAGAATTACAAACACCATTTTTAAGGGCCTTTTTAGTCCATCTCAAGAAAATATCTTATTTTCAAGAGTTCACATACGTCTAGACTCTTATCAAAATAAGTAAATAATTTCTAAAAAGTCCATTTTGGATTTATCTGCATCCATCATGTGTCACAAGTGATAACCCTAGAAATGCACAGAAAATTTCTTTATAAGAAGATTCTTTGGGAGCCATGAGTTCCAGGCAAACTATTAGGGCCAGATCGCTGACGTCCAATCAGGATGAAAAAATAAACACCTGTGACAATAATCTAATTTTCTTCACTTCTAATGACTGCATTTCAAAACCTATTAAAAAATATGCTTGCTGTCTCCCTCTCTTCCATATGAAAAGACAGGCAAAGAACTGCAATTAGAGAAAAAGTAAAACAGTAAATCAAGTCTACATACAACAGGAAGTACAGGTAGTTAATTGCTTAAAAAGTTACCTTTCCCCTGAGGTTCCTCAAATTGAAATCTGAACTCTTTCTCACTGGACACATATAATTAATCTGTGGAATTTAATCCAACAGGGTTTTGAGGTTATTTTGAGTAAAAGTAATGTGATGATTAGACCAGTAAAGCAACTTTGACTGTTAACTTAAAAATACATGACCGCATATGTGTTGTCATTATTTCCTTCACGAATTGTTTAAATAACTCCTCTCCTTTAGGGAGGAAGTGAAGGAGATCCCTTCACGTGAAGGAAAACGTATCTCTGGGGTAGATGGGAGGCAAACAGCTATATGTACATTTGTACAGAGAGGAACGAAGGTCAGATAATATAGCGCTCACATCACTACACACCTCCAAGATGCCAGATGCCTCTCCAGGCTCTGGAGATGCAGAGGTAACGGGGTCTGGGCCCCTCTATCAGAGGGCTTACTGCCCTTCCAGCTGGGGAGGAAACAAAGACTTGAGTATGACTGCTGGACAGTGTGACTCTTGCTAGGCACACACACAAGCAGGGCAGGGCGCCCTGAGCAGGAAGCCCAGAGGCTTGCGAGTAAGTGAGAAACTAGATCACACTTGTCGTTGAAGAAGATGATGTCAGCCACCTGGTGGGAAGCTCCGGAGGTCTGAAGTCAAGTGACAGGGAGCCTGGGAGACTCCAACAGCATTCGAGACAGTAAAGACCTCAGTTACGGCAGGACCAGCAAGGAAGACAGAGGACCTTACCTCAGGAGGTGCTTCCAAGGAGAAAGGGAAAGCATTTAATAACAGTTGAATATGTGCAGCGAGGGGCAGGAGTGCGACACCTGACAAGTCGGTCCCAGGCCCCCTTCCATCCACGCCAAGTCACGTATAGGCCACCGCCATGCCAACCGCCACAAATGCATTTAATCACCTCCTCTACACACATGAACTACAAGTGGATGTCTCTAGCCATCTCTTTAGAACTCCAGATCCATGGGACCATCTCACTGCTTACAATATCTTCTTAGCTGTATTAGAGGCATCTCAGACCAAGATGCCCAAAATCAACCCCAAATCTGGTTCTTCTAAAGAATTCAGTCTCAGTGAAGGATAGCCCATAATGCCTGACACCCATGGTCATCCCTGATCCGTTTCTTTTTCTCACCCATGTGTCCAAATGATTCCGAATCCTTAGCTTTTACTTCCTAATTCTCATGTGATCTCTCCACTTAACTCCAGTCCCACTGCTACTGTCCCAGCCCAAACTGCTGTCATCTGTGGCCCGGATATCTGCAACAGCCTCCAAAATGTTCATCCCACACCCATCCTTGTTCCTTCCACCACTGTCTCAATGAACTTTCAGAAATGTAAATCTCTTCATGACACTCTTTCTGTTGAAGAATGTCAGTCGTCTCCTTTGCTCTGTGGAGGAAAGAACAAACCCTCCACATGGCCCAGAATGTGTCTTAACTAACCTCCTCCTGCTCTCCTTACTAGTGAAGGCCTACATTCCATTCTTATCTCAGCTTAACTATTTCACAGGAGCACCTTTCCTGATGTCCCTAACTAGGTCAGAACCCATACATAATTCTCACAGCCCTATGTACCTCTCTATTTACCCCTTAGCACAGGTGCAATTTTGTATTTGTTTTTGCATTATCTCACTAATGTTCTTCTCTCTGACTAGACAGAGAGGTGAGGCCAGGTCTGTTTATGCCCACGTTGAATCCTCTTTCTCTAGCACGAAGCCTGGTGCATATTAGGTACTCAATATATTTGCATAAAAGCAGCCTAAATGAGTAAGTCTGCGGTTTCTAATGAGGGAGAATGGGGAGATGGAGGCAGTCATTGGTCAAAGTGGAGAACAGAGTTGGGCACTGTGGAGAGCTGGGAGGACAAATTCAGTTTGGGACAAGTTGTGGACTTTTTTTTAGATCTCCATAGGATAAAAATATTTTGTGTTTGGAGAACACAAAATACCTGTTGAAACTGGGAGTCATCATGCACGTGGACTTGAAACTTTGCAGTGCTGAGGGTCAGCTGCTGAGAAGAGCTGCAAGCTCGAATGCCCCCAACGGCCACCCAGAAAAGGTGTGTCTGTGAAATGGTGGAGGAGGCGACAAGTGGCAGAGGGTGAGGCGGAAGAGGTGTGCTCTGCTGTCAGGCATGCAAAGTCAGAAGAAAACAAAGCACGTCTGTAACTTCTGTTCAGCCCTTTTGGAGGGACTGTTTGATATCTTGGAGAATAGAGGACAAGAAGGTCAAAGATAGAGGTATGCAGAGAAGGAGAATGAAGGAGAGGAAGAAATAGTGCTCACAGAGGGAGAACCAGTGGAGTATGGTTCCCCAAAAGCCGAGAGAGGAAACTTCTCAGAGAGAAAGGGGTGACCAGCCACAGTGACTCTCCGGAGAGCTGAAGCACAGAGAGGATTGAAAGAAGGCCACTAAGACTTGGCATCAGTGACCTTGGCAAGAGCAGTTCCATGCTAAACTTAGGCTAAAATTTATACCTTCCAGCTCTCAAGCCATGTGGATTTCAGCACCTTTTACACAAATAGGGTTGCCCCAGAAACAGTTTCTGACTTTGGTTAACTAAGGTTCTCTTTTGCTAAACATAATTATCTCCTATGTTCCTTCAATGTTATTTTAAAAATCCAAATACAACTGAAAATATAACTAAGACCAAACCAAAGCAAGGGTCATTTAAAATATGTTTCCTATTATCATAATTTGAATACCCAACCAGCTGGAGAGGTATACAGGGCAGGTCTTACATTCCCCCTTCACAGGTGAGAAAGCCAAAGTTCAGGGAGTTCAAAGACTATAAGCCCGAATCACAATTCACTCCAATCTGTACTGGATGCTTCCAACGGTTAGTCTACTTGGCACTGTGTTATTACAGCATCAGCTAAGTAAACCTCACAGGAAACACACACGGCAAGCCACATGGACCACGCCTCAGAGGTTCGACTTTCCACGTGGAAGAAGTTATGCTGCTTGTTGTGAATGAGGGCTGGGGCCTCCTTCAGACGCCAGGAAATAAGATGCTGGCCTTTTTCTTATCTGCCTTTGTAAGCAAGTAGCTTCTGTGATCATGTCTCTCTTAGATGCTAAACCTCATCTCCAGAGAGAAACCATGCCTTGTGGAGGTGCTGCATTAGTGATTGGGAGGCCGGATCGGCTCAAGTCCTCTACTCTGGGTACATACATGATCAGCGACATGGCCACCTCGTTCCAGCAGACAGAGGGTCACTGAACGTGTTCCTACAGACTCAAGATAGTTATTAGCACAAACTAACAACATATGATTACCTCTTAAGATTTTGCTTGAAAGCTTCAAAATAAAAGTTTCTGAGTAGATGCCTAAGCGATTGTGTTTACCCCAAAGCACATCCCAGTAAGATCAGAAGTGTTTGGCTTTATGCCTGAGTGATAGTAATAGCAACACTAGCTTATTTACTGAGTGAGGAGGAAGACCTCTGTGCAAGGGTTTCTAAAGATCACATGGGACCTTAGCAGCATCCTTCAAGGTAGGCGACCTCAGAGGGTCAATACTTGCTCAGCGTCACACAGCTCTAAGTGGGAGACTGGATTTGGACGCAGGTCTGTCTTGCTCCCACTACGTGAGGCCTCAGGAACAAATTAGAACAAGAAATGCTGAGGAAAGCATCAGCCACGCTAACCTTATTATTTCGCTACATAATAGTGTGAATGCCCCAAGTTCAGGACAAAGAGCCTAATTCGGACAGAGGGGTGCATTCCTTCTCTCCTCCTCTTCTCTGACTCCTGTGAACATCAGTTCTCCTCACGTGCTCGCTCCCTGTCCACCGCCGGCCATGTGCATTGTGTGCCATCGGGAAACTTCCAGAACCAGTTTCCAAGTCGCCTGTCTGAACAGCTGACACCTCATTACTGACCTATGGGCTTCCAATTTCTTTTTCCAATTTCCAATTTTCTGTTTTAAGGAAGGGTCAGAATGGTGCATATTAACATATTTTATTTTTCCTATACTAGATGTTTTCTCAGTGAAAACTCCAGTACGGCTCTGGTAACATGCTGTCTTTTTAAAAGAATATCTTCTCTTAACTTTAATCCATTATCTAAATCTGGAATATACTAAACCTGATTGTTACATGGAGTCACCTGTGGAGAGTTTGCTAGAAAAGCAAGACAGCAAATTAGTATCATATGATTAGCTTGAATAATACGAAGTTTGTTTATCCAAGTCCCATGAGAAGAAGGGACCATATTTTTAGATATGACTTGTTTTCCATATCTGCACAGAGGCTTGTTGCTACTTAACTGGACCTTTAGTATTCCACTTATTCATTTTTTGCCTTACGATAGCTCTTGGGCTATTCAGCATGTGCATAATGCAGAGAAAAATAATTATAGGAAAAGGGACTGACAGAATGTCATAGAGAATGTCAAAATTAAACCACACATTTGCAAAATACCCTCAATATACCTGAAACATCTTGATTGCTATAATCAGGTAGATTAGGTTTTCAGCAAATACTTTTGAAAACAGAGGTTTATCTGAAGTCAGAGGCAGAGAGGCATCTCTCAGAATCACCTTATAACAGAAAGTTAACTAAATTCGCCTCCAATTATTTTTTTTTCAAATCAGACATAAAAGAGAAATCAAAATATAAATAACGGATTTGTGAGACATTAGGGCACCTTTCCTGACCTTCTAGAACAGGCTTATTTTTCCCTCATCTGAACTCCCATCAATAAAAGCCTCTGCGTGTACCAATGGCAAATCCTTAATGCCTCATTAATCCAAACTTAATGCCTCAAGATGTGGGTTAAACTTTTATTTTTTGGCTTTAAGATTAAAGTTCAGAGCAAAATACAGTTGCAGGGGTCAATGAAAGTAAAAGATGTATGTGGAAGAATGGCGTGACCACAAGCTAAAAAACATCTACTGTTTTTGTAAAGAAAAAACATTGTCTCCCAATAAATAAGAAATGATCAAAAGAGATTTCTGTCCATTACCAGGGCAAAAAAAAAAAACAACAACAAGAAGCTATGACGTAGAGTCAAGGACTCCAAATCCTCTCACTCTCTTTTTTCTACTTTATGGTTTATATACAAAGTACTTCTCTATGATCCCCATCCAACTAATGGGCTTGTCGAGGGCGCCAGAGATTCTGCTGATTTACCGAATGGTGATGTGCAGAGATTAGGCAAAGCAAAAGAAGCCAGTTTTATGGAAACAACAAGAAAACAACAAAAGAATTAAAGCTTAATATATCTTTATTCTCTAGAGAGCCCTGGCCGATTGCAGGCGGGGTTAAAGCCCAGGATCCAGAAGCTCGGCTGGAAGAGCTCCGCCCAGGGTGCATCCCCGGCCCAGGGCGCACCCCTGGAATGGAAGCCACCTTCGCGGCCTGCCTGCTGAGGGGAAGGAAGGAGGTGCCGCAGATACTCGTCTGGGGACCAGGAGGACAGGTGTTACTCTCTGACTCAGTTACTGCTTTTCTAATAAAGCAAATCCAGATTCTCAGGAGCTGTTTGCCTCGAACAAACCTCCCCTCTTTCAAAGATGAAAATAATGACCGTTCCCTTCCTTTCCCACAGAAATAGTCTTTAAGCAAATGACGCCTTACGCAGCCTTGTTCCTGCCCCTGTGTGTCCGTCATTACCGAGGCCTGGTGCCCAGAGCTGAAATCCGCTTCCTGCTCCGGGAAGGGGCAGGGCGCGAGGAGAGGGACGAAGGCCGCAGGCCGCCTGGTAAGAATCTGGAGCAAGGCAGGTGCTCAACAGGGTTGTTCCCGCATCAAGAAGTGATGGATGGAATTCAAGTCTTTAAGAAAGAAATTCTGCCTCAAACCATTTCCCTCTTCAGTGGCCTTCTCTAAGCCCTATTCTTGTACAATTCTAGTTCTTGGACAAGGGAAACAGACACTTAAGATTTGGTAATTTAAAAACGACTGACAGTGAAGTGCCCCTTCATTGAGAACATTCAAGAGGGGAGAGAGCGCTCATCGTCAGGAAGGAACTCAACTCACACTCGTGTGTTCCTGACGCACGTCTTCTAGACAATCTATGAGGCTTAATTTCAGTGACGCAGAAAGCCTCATGCATCTTCTAATTCCTGAATTCTTTTGTCTCCACCCCATGCTCCACTTTGCGTAATTGGAAGTATGTCTTGAAATGTAAATTCCCAATGTCATATCATGTCAATTTAAATTCCTAGTAAGCCATAACCGACAGATCTCTCGGAAGAGTCTTACAATGGGGGAAGGAGCCCAAAAAGTCATGTTTCTTCATTTGGCCCCAAAGCCAGTTCTCAGTCCTAACTCTCTTCAGAAATGCTGTTTTTGTTCTGTAGTGACTGTCACAAAAGACCCATCACAGCGGGGGCCAAGAGGTACCTGTTTTAAGCTGGAAATGTGGGCTTCTACAAGATGCTAAACCTCTCTGCTTGCTGTGGAGCATGCATACATTCAATCTAGCATTCAAGCCATGAATGAGCTTTATTTTTGTTTAATAATACCATGTGTGGCCACATCCTGAAGAGGAGGTCAAGTCCGTAGTGATGAAGACAGCCAACAGTGGGCACAGGTTAAAGGCTCTGAGAGACAAGTTCTACTTTCCCAGAAGTCATTTGCTGGCTCACTTGGGCTTTGGATAGTAAGTTCTCCCAGCTGCCTTCCTCCCATGGATTCCTCATCCTTGTAGGACAGATTTTCCAGGTCTCCTTTTGTTTTCTTCCCTACCTTTGTCTTATTTCATTATCTGCTCTCTTTCCCCAGAGAGATGAGGTCCTGCTCTGCAGAGATGAGATTCGGGTCATTGTAAAGGACAGGTGCAAAGCCCTGAGTCTTCCTTAAAAGGGAAATGTGCTTCCTGCCTCAGTATGGCCAACGGGCAAGGTGATCCTGGCTCTGAGAGAGTCCAACCACCCCTCCCTCCCTCCTTGTACACACTTCCCAGGGGCTGAAGTCCAGTTCTTAGGCCAGCTCAGCACACAGTATGCAGGGAACCATTCCCTCTTGCTGCCCCTAATGCTCCTAATGCTATTCAGGCTGCCTTGGCTCCAAAGTCCACGACTCAGTGGAGCATATATGGGCCATTGGCTGACCTGGGAGCCTGTTTGTAAACAGCATTGTTTGGAATACCACCAGGCCCGTTCATTTCTATATTATCTCTGGCTGCTTTCATGCTACAATGGCAGAGTTGAGTATTTGGGACACAGACCATATGGTTCATCAGCAAAGCCAAAAATATTTACTAACTGGCCCTTAAAGAAAAAGTTTGCCAACCTTTGGTTTCGACTATTGTAAAATGGAGCTGAAATAGTCAGTGTTTGCTTACCTGCAGTGGAAACATTCTTGATAAATTGAAATTTCATGTGAGAAAGAGTGAGGTTATTTGGGACACTCTTGATAAGGTGAGGAAAAAAACATGTCTTCTACACAGTTTAGCCCAACTCATTAGATTTATATATATTTGGAGTTTGAGCCAATGCTATATTTAATTATAAACTATGATTCTGCTTCATTTTGTCATTGTTTCTCTCACATGAGGGCCTGGGCTTGGCAGAATCGGCAGTAGGGGAGGTCAGCTAAGTGTCACAGAATGTTCCAGTCCTGCATGTGCCCCCTGAGATTCCCAAACAAATGGGTTTTCAGAATCCTCAGTTGAGAAACTGAGGTCCCATCCTGGTTCCTGCGTCCCCAGTCCCTCTGGGAACTTGCACATGAGGGGCAGCTGTGGTCTGTATCAGGACCTGATGTTCTCAGGTTCCATGAACATGACACTTAACAGCACTCGTACTTTTTGTCTATGCGTAAAAGAACAACATTTGCTAAGGCCTTCAAATATGCAAATTTCAGAAACACCCACCATAGAGGGCCTTCTGATGGGGACATGGTTTCTGCTCTTAGCAGTTACTCTATAATCCGAAGGAATAGATAAGTAAATAAAAAACACATTCCATTCTGCACAGCAAAGGAAACCAGCAACAAAATAAAAAGGCAACCTACTGAATGAGAGAAAATATTTGGAAATCATATACCTGATAAGGGGTTAATATCCAAATCTATAAAGAACTCATACAACTCAATAGCAAAACAGATTAAAAACAACCCAACTTCAAAATGGACAGATTACTGAATGGACATTTTATCAAAGAAGACATACAGATGGTCAACAGGTACATGAAAAGGTATTCAACATGAGTGCTCACCAGGGACATGCAAATCAAAACCGCAATGAGATGTCACCTCGCACTGGTTAGAATGGTTATCATCAAAAAGACATGAGCCAACAAGTGTTGGTGAGGATGTGAAGGAAAGGGAGCCCTTATGTACTACTGGTAGGAATGAACATTGGCAGAGACAGTAGGGAAAATAGTATGGAGGTTCCTCAAAAAGTTAAAAATAGAACTGCCATATGATCCAGCAATTCTACTTCTGGGTATTTACCTGAAGAAAATGAAAATACCAACTCGAAAAGCTATCTACACCCCCATGCATGAACATGCAGCATTGTCAACAATAGCCAATAAAAAGAATGAAATCCTACTATTTATGACAACATGGACAAACCCGGGGCCTTATGCTATGTGAAATAATTCAGACAGAGAAAGACAAATACTGTATGACCTCACTTATATGTGGCATCTAAATAAGACAAAGCAGAAAAAACACAAAACTGAATTCAGATACAGAGAGAAATTGGTGGTTATCAGAGGCAGAAGGTGGAGTGTGGGTGAGATGGGTGAAGGTGATCAAAGGTAGAAACTTCCAGTAAATCCTGGGACTCTAAGGTATAGTATGGTGACTAGAGCTGATAATACTGTCTTGCATATTTGAAAGTTGCTGGGAGAGTTAAGAATTCTCAACACAAGAGAAACAAACGTAGCTGTGTGATGATGGGTGGTAACTAGACTTACTGTGGTGATCATTTCACCATGTATACAAATCGAATCTTTATGTTGTACACCTGAAACTAAGATAATATTATATGCCAATTACATCTGGAAAAAAACCCACCTTCCAAATAGTTAAACTGCATCTCGGTAGAGTGATAACTAAATGTTGACAGACTTGTGGTGAGGCAAGTGGCTGATCTGAAAAGGGTTATCAGGCAAAGTTACATAAGGAGGTCAGGTTAGAACAAACCTTTAAAACACAGGTGTTTTCACGGAGAAGAAGGGAAAAGCATTCCGGCTTTTCAGCGCCCAATAGTGGTTGTAGGGTCAGTAAGACAATAATAACCACAGGGAAAGGAATGTCCTATGCAAAGGCTCAGAAGAAGTTTTAAGTTCCATTTGTAAACATCCAACTTAAATGAGGGCAACATTTTCCCAGTTTACAAAACCTTTCACTTATCCACCAGGAAACCTGATAAAATACATAAAACTACCGTTTCCATGGGCCTTTAACAATTCTTTCTGGCTTAGACACTTGTGCCTCTATAAGAATGAAAAACTAGTGCAGTGAAAAACAAAATGGAGTTTCAAAGCCATGGTTAGCTGGAACACCTGCAACCTGGATTGATTGCAATATTCAGACCCACAGGACTCGTCATATGATAGCTAATGTCAGTACGTGTCAGCAAAACTCACCCCTGGAACGGCTGATTTACATTATGGCCCTAGTTCAGACAGAGCATCTGAAAACAGGCTTGTAGTTTAGTCCATCAACTCTACAGAAGGATTGGGAATAAAAGAGCCTTGCAAGAAAATGAAGATCAATATAAAGAGAATTGCTTTGCCGCGAGAAAAACTTGACAGTGTAGAGAAAGGATGCATGGTATGGCTCAGAGCTGGGACTCGGGATCCTGTGGGAGGGTGGGAGGGGTTTCTTTGTTCCATCTCACATTGATCAGACAATTTTATAGATGGGGATCCTTAGATATGATCTGGTTCAATCTCTCATTTTATAAATGAGGAATGTGCAGACGTTTGTTCAAAGACTGGCTTGGCAAAATGCAGTGTCTGGTCATACAAAGATGCAGGTGGACACAAAACTGAATCAGACACGGACCTTATCTCTCTTCAGAGAGTACATTGCATACTAATGGTACTGAGATATACGTAAACATTACAAAGTAGCAATGCGCACTTTCATTGGAGGATATGACGTGTAGCTTCAGTTGCTACGAGCATTCAAGGTAGACAGCCTTCCTGCTGGGAAGTGTGGTGGGATGGGAAGCAGGGAGGGAGGTTTAGTGAGAAGATCTCGGCTGAAATTTGGAATTATTGAATAGGGGTCAAGCCTAGGCATTCCTGTAGACACAGACAACCCATGTCCTCTTGAACAATATGGTGTTTAGGGAGTGGAGATTTTTTTCGACATAGACTTGAAGAGAGGAGACCGATTAGCTGATCTCTTGAGGCACTGTCTCCTGTTGCCCTAAAATGGAGAAGGGGATAAATACAGGGACTGTGCAGGAGAACAGACGGGAAGCCTGCACACCGGATTGGTGCTTTCCTTCTGGCGCACTCTAGGGCATACGATTCTAGTATTCTGAGACTTTGAGGCTGAGCACGTATTTGGGGAGTGCAGGGAAGTGAGTGACACATTCTGCTTTCTGTTCCTAAATGGGAGAATAAAAGTAGCAGGCGGTTCTCTTCCATTTTGGGAAAGGAGCTTGACGTGGGTCTCTGACCTTTGAAAGCCGTTACCTGGTTACCCGAGGAATTTCCTCCTGGGTCTCTCCTAACAGATTTCAAACAATCTGAATCTACTGGCTATGTCCTGGAGCCTTTGCTGGTTCGGCCCACTAGGGAAACAGACCCATTCAAGAGGAGAAAAAACAATTGTCAAGCGAATATTTTTCTGCTGATTATTTGTGTCAGTGGGGTGGGACCATCTCATGAGGGCTTTTGTGTGTTGTTTTCTGTGAATGCAGGAATGAGATGGACGTGCCATGGCACCGTCCCCACCAAAGGCATTGGGATTTCTCTGCATTTCATGTGAACTTATAATAACCTTCAGCATTTCAGCTATGTCACATGCTACATTAGTCATGCTTTGTGAAAAACATAGTCTCCAATAAAATACGTTATTTAAAAGGTCCAGTCTTGAATTCACTTCCGTAACATATAATTCATTCTGCCTAGAGAATTATTACAGGATGGTCTTGGTATTTTCACAGCTTGCTCCCCCCCGGCTCTGCATAGGTTTTTAAAAAAGTACTCAGTAGGAACTGGGTCACTATTCTGCAAACTTTCCTATGGAAGAAGGACAAATGAGGTGGTGCAGATTTTTCTCATTGGAGGCACAGTTAAGGCAACTTAACTCACCAAGTTACCAATGTACCAAGGAAAGGTGCTACGTCAGGGCCCTCACTATATGGCATCATTTTTTAAGGGCTCCGATTCAGAGTTAGCAGGACCCGAGACTACACTGTGGCAAATGGGTATTGCCACCTACTTCACAGTGTTGTTGCAAAGATTGCATGAGATATTAAACATAAAGCACTCAGCATCGTGGCTGGCGCATAGGAAGCATTCGTAATTCTCTTATCATTCTCCAAGGAGCCTGATGCCCGGTTTTCAGATGGCCAGCCTATCCTCACTGGCCACCAGCAGAGCTTCCAGCATTCCAGGCAACCTCTCCCCACTCCATGCATTTCTAAGATGACTTGTAATGAGAACCAAAGAGTATCTACATGTGGCATTCATTCAGAATTACACAGCATGCTTTCCTCTGTGAATTTGGAATTCATCTTGGGAGAGTTATCAGGCATGTGAAAAGGAAATGTCTCCTAAATGAGCTAGAAAAAGCAATGAAAAGGGAAGAAACAAGGCTAAGCAGTGACTTAAAACATGTCAGGGTCTGGTCTATTTTTCCATCAACATGTGCTGTTCTCATTAATGAGAGTTTCTCACACACTCAGTAAGGGGACAGACAAAAATGTATTTTGTTACAGTGTTAAGGCTCATCCAAACATTTAAGGGATGTGGTAAGCCATAAATTTTCTCCAGACACTAATAATTGTCATGTGATCACATGCTCATGACCTAAAACATCTCTGACCTTAGAAATACTATTAAGACTCCATTAATTTTATTCCCAATAATAAAGTTTACAATACGCACATTTTCACAACAGATTTGAAAACATGTCCCCAACGATCTGTCAAAACCACTTCTGTCTTCTTGTCGGTCAGATCAGTAGCCTAGATAATAGATGACAGGTAGCCCACGGCCCACAGGCAAAGCCAGCCCACTGCCTGTGTTGTCAATGAAGTTTTATTGGATTTCCCCCAAGCTTAGTCATTTACGTATTACCTACGGCTACTTCCATGCTTCAGTGACAGTCACGAGTAGCTGCAACAGACATTGTGCGGTCAGCAAAACCTAAAATACTTACTATCTGACCCATTATGGAAGATGTTTGCCAATCCCTGGTCTAGATCATTCTCTTGGGTAGAAAGAATGTACTCCACTTGAGTAGTAGGTGTCTCTCAGATTCTCAGACCATCTAAAAGTTTTCCTTGTTAGCAAATCTACTTTGCTGCTTGGAACAGAAATGAGCAGCTGAAGACAGGATTTCTAAACTGGCAGTTAGGAGTCATTCATACATTCTACATGATACTGCCACCACGGTGGTGAACACGGGTGTCAGGGTGTAAACAAAATACAGAAAGGCCCTGGCCTCATGGAGTTTAACGTCAATGACAGGGACACAACAGCAACCACTTCATTTGTTTGTTCATTATCTATTATGTAGCAGGAAACAGTTTACGTACTGGGTATACCAGTTAACGGTATGTGGATAAAATGAGAGTACCTGTGGCCAGGATTCTCACCTGGCCCTGGTTGACTAGCTCACTGCACACCTGTGGGCAATACATGGCTGTTGACTCTATACAAAGAGCTCTGCCCAGTGCTCTGGGCACAACACAGTGGCACGGCTTCAAGGCTGCAGGGGAGCAGAGGCTGGAGTGGTGGCAGCGCCGAGGACAGAGGCCCAGAGGACGGCTGTGTGGGACGACTATGCAGAGAGGCCAGGAGGACGGCTGAGCAGGACGACTGTGCAGAGGGGCCCAGAGGACGGCTGTGCAGACAGAGGGGCCTAGAGGCAGAGACCGGCTTGCTGCCTGCAGACTCGCTCTGAGTGAACAGGATTTTAGTGACTGACCTGCCACCTGGAAATAAAGTTGGGTATAACCCTTTCACCCCAAGAACAGTTTTGCTGTCAATTTCTTTGGTCATATTGAATCCATAGTGAACTTGTCAGGGGCTGAAACCCATTGGCAAGATACCATACAAATCATATATCCTAAATGGGGGAGAGAGAGAATAAATAAGTACATATGAAAATAGCAGGCATTGGTAAGTGCTATGATGAGATGAACTGAACCATGTGAAATTGAAATTTCTATAGGCCAAAAATGGTTGAATATTGGCAATTTTATATGGTTCAACCTATCAGGGAGATAGGCTAGAGGGTGATTTTTGGAAGTCTTCAATGAGGAGGTGATGTTTGAGCTAAGACTTGAATGACAAGCAGCACCCTGCCTTGCAAGGATGGAGATTTCCAGGCAGGGAGAGGGAGTGGCTTATGCAAATATCCTAAGGCCAAAATCAGCTTGGCTTGTTTGAGGAAAAGACCAGGATAGCCAGGCACAGGGGCTGTGGGAGAGGAAGGAGAGAGTCAAGGGCTGGGTCAGAAGGGTAGGTTAGGACAGGATATTTATTGGCTGTTATTTGAAGAAGCAAGGGATGCTTTTAAATAGGAAAGTTACATGATCTGATTTATGGCTTTTGAAGTGTTTTCATTCCTCTTGTGTAGAAAATAGATTATGAGAGCAAGAATTGAAGCAGGGAGACTGGTTACAGTGTTCTGAGTGGAACAAGATGACAGCAAGAAAGAGAAAAGGGGAGCGTCTACTGATGTTGAGTTGAAGTCACCAGGAGCTGGCGATAGTCTGAATGTAATTAAGAGAGAAAATGAGGGAACAGGGAGGAGACCTAGCTTTCCAACTGGAGTACCTGGCTGCGTGGCTGTGTGATTCACTAGCCTGCTAGCACCAGAAAAGAACCGCGGCCTGGCCAAGGTCATAGGTGAAGTTTGCAACCTGTTGAGCTTGAGCCATCTGAAGACCTACAATTGGTTACACTGAGGAGAAGTCCGGGAGCTCTGAGGGGAGGTCTGGGCTGAGCCGCCTTAAATCATGGGAGGAGAGATGATAGAAGGCGGTGAATAAAACTCCAGAGCAGCGAAGGTAGAGCTGGGAGAGAAGGGACATCAGGTTGTCCCCTTGATTAGTTCTGTGACCTCATCTAGTCACTTCATCTTCTGGGTTCAACTCCCTCTTCTCTAAATGAGCAAGTTAAACTAGATTTGGGGTTTTCTAGACTCTTCCACAAAGGTGAGGCAGGGGCTGAGGCAGGGATTTAGGAGAGATTAGACGTTTGTTCGGAGCTCCAACCCCTCAAATCCCCCTCACTGCCAACGTTTTTCCCCTCCAGTATATTGAAGAAGATCAAATCCTGTATCTGGTGGAAGTTAGGTGCCCTTTATGCCCCTTGAGGTAGACAGTAAATAAAACAGCAAACAGCACCATTCTCAGCCTTGATTTTTCCATTTGACAAAACGGCCCTAGGATGGAGTACTGTCAAATACACAACGCTTGAGAAAGATTATTACCCGAACTTGTATCTTAAACAGACACTAACTTGTGGTGTAAGCAGATTTACAAACTGTGCCTTGCAATCACTTTTCAGGAGCAACAGGTTTGGCAGAACGCCAGGCCATGAACCTGGAGAAAACATCCATCTGAAAGGATGGCAGGTCAGGCAGATTGGAAAGCCTTGCTGGCGCGAGCCTCCCGCTCATTTCCTGGGCAGGGGAAGGCAGTGAGTGTCCTCCCTCCCTCCGCTGTAAGGGGGCCCTCGCCTCTGGATTGCCAAAGCATGTTATTGAAGCAGCTCATCTTACATATGACCTTGTATGGCGTTAGCACATACAGCTTCATTTTCCTGCTAGATTACCCCTTTTAAAAGGTCACCCCCACATACGGTAGGCAGAGACTTATTGTTGGTGGGTGAAATGGCTCAATAAACCAGAATTAGCCAAGGATGCCTCATTGTAAACAATTAAGGGATTTAATGCAATTCGTAAACACTGACCCCTTCACAATTCCTTACCTCGGGAAAGGAATGCACGCAGTTGAAAAGCTGATGGAATAATGCTTGCCAAGAAGAGGTGGGACAGAATGGGCTTGGTGTGATGGATGTAAGAATGTGTCTCTTTCCTAGATCTTGCAAGTCCAAGTTTGTGAAGCTTGACTTACACTAGCCATAAAAACAACCTCAGTTACATGAGGGAGACATTTGAAAGGCAACATTATCACTGATTTTTAAATACGTGAAGACTCAGGATCGTTACCTAAGAAGGCCTTTCTTTGCAGGCTACATTTTCAAAATTTGTAGTTGCAGTCACTCACCTCTGAGTTAGGGCCCACCTTATCTACTTGGGCAATAATATTGAGTTAATCACCCCAAAACACTTTTTAGAAGCACTCCTAAGTATTTTTCAATTTTAGAAATAGGTTGCTAATCCAGTTAAAGAAAAGGACAATGAAATTTATTCCAACAGCTGCCTCCTAAAAACATTTACCGAAGTCTTTTACCACCCCTTGATTAGAAATAAAATGTCAACCTATGAGCTGAAGAAAATATCACTGACAGATCCATAAAAATGTTCATTCCTTTTCATTTAGAAATCCTGGGAATTATTTAATGAAAGTGAAAAGCGGTCTGCACGAAGATGTTCAGTAAGTTGTTATTCACACAAATCAAGGATTGGAAACAATCTAAATTCTCAACCAACAGGGTAATACAGTAAAACAATGTACATCAATATCATGGTTCTTAACTTAATCACTAAAATTATGGCTATGAAGGGTAAGCAGCGACATGAAATATGTTTGGTATCTGACTGGAAAAAGTAGATTATAAAATGGCATATGCTATTTGATGTTCAATGTGCACACATGTGACGTTCTAAGAAGAAGCAAGAATTTAAAGGGGAAATAATTAGGGTGGATATTGACCATGTTTTCTTTTGTTCTTTCCTACAGTGTTATTTCTTTTAAAATAAATAAAATGAGACAAACACTAAGGCGGGACCCATGAGGGGGAATAACTTATTTATATAAGATAACTGTGAGGGAAAAGAAGTCCCAGGAAACATGCACATTTCTACTTCAATTTGTTCTTCGGGCCTTGGTTTGGTTCCAAAAGAGCCATGCTCTGTGGTAAGTATTTGGGACAACATGACATTGTGTAGAGCCACTTTTAACAAAAATCCCTCAGTTTAGCATTTTTTTGTATTTTAAAAAGCGCAGAAAGTGTTTTTTTGCTGGTACCGATGGTTCAGCGTTAAGTTAAACCCACAAATTCATTGGGAACTCTTGCAGAGGGGTCAGCTTGGAACCCCGTGGGCGACTGCATGAACTTTGCCCCTTTGAGCTCCTGGGTTCTAATTTTTCTGGCCCTCTGACAGATGAAGAGATTCGAATCCACTCTCAGGAGTGTTCAGAGAAAGACTTCATTTTATCAGTTCTACCCGCTCAGTTTTAAGGTCAGCTGAGATTTTATATGACGAGCTTTTCCAAAGTAGACCTGGAGAGGAGGAGAGGGCGTTGGAGGAACACACGGTCTCCATAGACTCTCTTACAAAAGCAGGAATGTTTTCTGGAAAAAGTTTTTTATTTTACTTCTTTTTTTTTTGTTGTTGTTTTATGTGAAGGCCCTGAAAGTTTGCCACACCCCTTCAGCGCCCCACGCAAAGGAGTCATAGCTGCGAGCCGGTCCCTGCTCGCCAGCTGGGGTCAGGAGCCCTTCCTGCAGGGCTGCCTGTCTCTCCAAGCCGCGCCCGCGCCCCTCTTGCGGGGAAGCCGAGGACCCCTCGTTGGCCCCCTAGTTGGCCCTCCGCGGCCCGTCCCCGCCCCGCAGGACGACGCCCCCCGGCGGCCTCCCGGGATCCTCACTCGCCCCGAGCCCCGGCTGCGGGGGCGGGACTTGGCCGTGGGCTCCGCCAGCCCCGGGAGACAGGAAAACGCCGGCCTACCTTAAACCCTTCCAGTCCTTGAGCGGGTCCAGGTCGGAGATCAGGGAGACCATGTCCACCGGGCGGCCGAAGGCGCGTGCGGTCCCCGGGAGCGCAGCGCGTCCCGCTCGCAGGCTGATCACTGGTCCGGGCGCCGCTGCACGCCCCCCGTCCGCCCGGCGCTAGCTTGCTTCCCGGCCCCGGCGCATTTCCCCACGCCGCCTTTTAAAGCCCCGGTCAGCCGCTCCGGCCGATCAGCGGGACCTCTGCAGCCCGCTTTAGTCCGCGCTCAGCTCCCAGTTAACCCTCTGTATGAGCACCGTCCGCCTCGGCTTCCTTTGGAGCAAGCACGGCTCCAACCTGAAGCCTCCAGGCTTTCCCAGCGATCACGTACAGACCACCGCGAGCCGCGGCTTTCCCCTCCGCCGGGGCCGGCGCCCCGCCCGGCGATCGGCGTTCCCGGGGCCGTCCGAAGCCTGCCGAGCGGGCGGGCTTCCCTGCGCTTGCGGCTTCGGTTCTGGGGCACCGGCGGCGGCTTCAGAGCTTCCCTAAACGACGGCTAGGATTTGCTTTTTAAAAATAATTTGGAACCGGACTGCGAACAGGCAAGAATTTACTGTGCGTTTTCCAGAAGAGATTTTGCTACACTGCCCGCTTTTTTTTTTCTTCTTCTCCTTTTTTTCTTGTATTTTTTAAATAACATGAAGAGGGGAATGTAGAATCTCTGTGCACATGAAGGGAAAAGTGTGTGTGGGCTTTTCTCCCTCAACTTGTATATCTTTGTCCCTTATTTAAAACCCAACAGCCTTTCAATAATCATCTCAAACCGTGCATAGCAGGTATTAGGAAAATATCACAAGCAGGATTGCTTTCCTCCAGGGTCCATATTTCTCCCTGCGCTGCTATAGGCTCTTGGTGAGTGCACACATTTCTTAGTTTCATAAGCACTGCCTGCAGGGCATGGTTTCCTGCTTTCCCGGGCCTCTAGCTAAGACTCTACAGTCGAAGCTGTTCCTCGTGTCCCCCCCGGGATCCTGGCATTTGAAGACCTTGCCATCACCTAGTCCTGCGGTCTCCAGACCATGAGTGCTCGGGTCATCGAGATTTTCCTGCCAGCGGCATTGATATCCTCTCTTCCTATTATCAAATTTCTCCTTTTCTTACGTGTATCTTAAAAGCAATTTTTAAGCTCATTATCATACATGGAAACTCAGCTTTACTGGTCAATAAAACAATTATTATAGTACCTAGGCACGTGGTCCAGGGAAAGGTACTGAATCCAAGTCTTTTTTCTCTTGATTGAAAAGAGTTTAGCAGGTGTTAGGGACAAGCTTGAACTGGCCCCAGCCTTTCCCCACCAGGAAGAGTAAAGATTTAAAGGGAACGTGGTACAATTCAATGTTTTGTAATAATTTTACTACCTAAAATCATCAGCCAGGCGGAAGGGTTTCAATTTCTTGCCCCTAGGCAGAGCCTACCAAGTAAGAGAATATCTGTTCTTTCCTGAGAGCACCTGTAGGGAAAGATGTGGTAACAGCTTTTGGGAACATGCTGCTTTTATTGTCGGGAACTTCTTCTAGTCAATTCCAAATGGCCCTCGCAGCATTTTAAATCCATTCCCTATTACCCTTTTCTCTAAGGACCCGTCCTCAAAATACGCAGCAAACCCTCAGCTTACACACACTTTCTCATGTATAGTCATATATACTTTCCTTAATGGCTATAAATGATTCTCTTCAGAAGTGCAACTGTCTTTATGCTAAAATTAAAGAAAATTTCCTACCTTTTACAAAAACCACTGCCTTTCTGGGGCTTCATGCTTCTTCCTGGGCTGTCTTTGCTGTCCCACTGTGGATCTTGGGCCACAGCATGTCATGTGTAAACGTTTACACAACACTCTAATCCCCAAGTACTTCACCGAACCGTGGGTGATGATAATGGCATTTGGGTGGAGTGTCCCTCCAAAGGGTTCCGAACATGGAGATAATTAATTAATTAAATGTTTCTCTCTTTGGGAAGTTAGCAAGGGAAAAACAAAAGATTGTAATGAAATAGTGCCTGTGACTACAGTGACATCATCCTTCTATCGTTAACCCACCCTGTCTCTGAACTCAGATGGAGGAAGGAAGGGGAAGGAGGCCTTAACCCTTGGGGTTCAGGGTTAATGGGTAATAGGAGGTGAGACTTGACTTTCAGCCACAGGACAGGACAAAAGCATGCTCATAAATCATGAAATAATGTTTTAAAGCAGCAGTCCTTCCAAAAAATTTTTAAAGGCATTTGGAACTTTCCTTCAAATAAGATCTTGCACCAAGTCCAAGTATAGAAACAGATAATAGTGAAAATTTAGTACCAGGTACTAGGAAGTGCTTTAAATTTTTTTGGTGTGTTGACTTGTGCAATCCTTCTAACTAACTTATTAATGAGGTAAGTTACCAGTAACACCCCCATTTTGTTAATGCAAATGAAGGCCATGCAGAAAGTAAGCAAATGGCCTGAGTGTACAGAGCCCTTTGGCTGCGAGGGAAGGTGCAGGACCTGGAAGGTGAGCCTTGGATGTCCACCGAGCAGCCACTGAAAGCCCTCTCTGCAGAGGACTATTAGGGAAGTGATCCGTTTCTGGGAAGGGCTGGGGCTGGGATCACGTTAGGGGTGGGGAAGAGGGATTGCACGAATCTTGCTTTTCCTAGAGAAACCCTCCCATTCAGGAGGGCACCCTTTGAGACCACTTCCTGAAAGAGTTTGGTGATGAGGAAGATAAATGATCCTTTAAAGGTGGTGTTGCGTCCATATGGGCTGAATATTTTTCTCTTTCTGAATTTTGAGGACCGCGTGTTTTCTTTACATCCACTCTACATTAATTACACTTTATATATTGCACATTTCTTTCTCCCTTCCCAAACATTCTAGTCTTGATTCTGAATAGCTCACATCAAATCGATCCATTTGCTACTAATAAACAGGCCACCAGAATGATTCTTTCACTTTCAACCTCAGGGCTGCTTGTTAATGAAATACCACCTTATTCAAAAGTGGACCAACTATTCATCTATAATGCAGGAAAAACAAGGATAAACTTTCTACACATAAAACTCAAAGGTTATATTTAGCCTTGGGCAACCTGGGACAAAAAAATATATATTATTTTCCTCTATGTCACTGTATGGATTATAAGATTTAATTCTATTTGTGTTCTTTTTCTCATATTTTGATAAATTCACACCTTTTAAAAAATCAAATTATTCTGCTGTTGCTTATAATGAATCTTGTGAATGGCCCCTGTGTGTTAAAAAAGAATTCAATCCATATAAAGCAACGTTCGTGAATTGTCCTCCTATTACCAGCAACAAGACTAATATTCTCCTTTTCCTATAACTAAAATTTTTGTGATATCCCTTCCTTTTCCCAGATATAAAAGCCAAAACCGAAACCAGATCCAAACGAAAAGCAGCCCCACTCCTTGTACCTCTTCTCCCTAAACAAGCGAACCCCAGGTCCCATGAGCCGGTGGTGTCCACCTGTACTGGAATCAGGGTGAAAGGCAGGATCTCAGGTGAGAAGACAATAGCAGGGGCCAACGAATCTGCAATTCACAGCAGACCTAGGCCCTCAGGGAACACCTGGGGACTACTGATACTCAGCAGGCTGGAGGCGTCCCTGTTGTACGGTCCCGGTGGGCTTTGGTGGGGGCAAAGGGCGCTGGGTCACGTGTGTTGGGCTTGTGGACCATGACTTTGGAACCGAAGGGGGATCTCATCCTATCTGTGGAAGCTCACCCCGTGTTGTTGTGGAGGAGCAGGAAGCCCGGGGCAGTGTGAATTAGCGGAGGAAAGAGAGAACACAGCCTCCTCCATCAGCTGGACCTTAGACCAACTACGGCTAAACATGAAACATCTAACTCCCAGAGAGTCAGGAATTAAAAAAGTAAAGAAAAGAAAGCAGCAGCCTTGCTAAGGAAAAATTACAGAATTCTCTGTGTGTTCTTTTTTTCATTCTCTTTCACTTCTGACTCTAGGAATCTGATTATCCTTCATTTTTCCTTTTAGAAAGTATTGCTTCAAACGTATTTGTGCCTAATTCTGTTATTTCCTGGTTAAGATTTCTTCCCCTTCTGCTTGTCCCAGGCTTTTCTTTTTCTTATTTGCCAGCTCTTACCTCCTTCTCGTCAAGTGGGAAAGGCCTGCCTCTCCCGTTAAGAAACAGAAATGACCAATTGGAAATGCATTCTCCTTCTATAAAAGAAGCCTTCCTGGTCTTACTGATTGATGTGCCAGAGTTTTAAAGTGGGCAGATGGGGTGAGCTCAGAAAGCCCCGCACCTGTTCTCGACCCTGGAAACAGGATCCATCTCCGCATGCCTTTCACAGCACACCGCAGCTTGGCAAGGGCCATAGACAAGGGTTGCCAGATAAAACAGAGCACAGTCTTAAAGTTGGATTTCAGAGAAACAACAAGTAGATTTTTAGTGTAAGTATATCCCAAATATTGCATGGGACATACTCATACTTAACAATTATTTGCTTTTCACCTGAACTTCAACTATGTGCCCTGTGTTTTTATGCCTTAATAAACCTGATAACTGTATGCTGGGTTGACTTTTAAATAAAAATAGCAATGTCACTGTGATTATTATTTTTAATTTCTGGAGATCTGGGAAAGGCACCCTGATGTCATTGACCAGGCATCAAAATGCATGTACTTAAATGTTCTTACACTTTTTTTTTATTGTATTAGTTATTAGAAGCCAAACATAAAAAGGCCTATTTGGGGTTCTTTTTACAACAAAGCAGTGATGTGATTTAAAGTATGCCTGTATCTTCCAATATTGTAAATTAGGCAAAGTCAGGCAGCCTTTTTGTTTTAAGAAAGGCTCATTGAATACATTTTTAAGTAACACGGATATGTTTGGAAGTAGCAAAGCTGATGTTTGCAAAATCTGGGAGCATCTCTGGATATTTATAATATATTTATTCTTATAATTATTTATTTAGAATGATTTGGCAGTTAACACAGCTTCTTTGTTGTCTTGTTTTTGCAAAAAGCATCAGCTCCTACCGTAGGAAATCTGCACCTGAATAGTTAGCCATTAATCTTCAGTTACATAAATGTGTATTGTATGTATCTTCGCTTTAAGGATGTCTGTAGGGACAAACTTCCAAAGATGGCGGGTTCTTTTCTTTGTTTTTAAATAAATGAATGTAACTTTAATGGCATTTCAAGTGCTTTCGTGTTTGGCTCACATCACCCGATACGATGAAAAGCCTATGAACAAAGATATGTGTTTTGGTGCTTCGTCAGTGACTCGAGCATTGCTTTTATGGCAACTAAAAAAATTCTAAAGGGTCTCTAAAGAGATAGCCACAAAAGCTGCTAAGCATAGGGAAAGACCGAATGTGTTATTCAGGGTCTACGCGTACTGAGTATTTTCTCCCGGTCCGAAGGCCCTCTCCACAACTGGGAAGGAATGCTTTCTCCTTTGGAGTCCAAGTCAGCTGAGCAGGAGGGCAGAACGGATTAAAGCAGGGGTAGGGAGTGCTGGGTCTCTGCCAGGCATTTTTTAAAAGTGAGAAAGCAAGAGGGGAGGAGACTCACACCCAGCGGCTTCTTTTCATGCCATTCAAAGGAATCCCAGGGCCAAATTTGGTTCATAGAGTGGGAAAAAAAAAATCCGAGCTTTAACTCTGCTACTGCCAGAAGATGAGATTTTCAAAGCTGTATAATGTCCTTCTTTTAATTTCTAGTCTGTTTTGTTAGCGCTCAGGGCTTACATCAAGAGGGACAAATGAATGCCCGGTGGAAAGATGTATTTCTCAGAGAGTCCCTGTATCCCAGGCCAGGGAATAAAACCTGTAACATTGATCTTTTAATTTTGTTTTGTTTTGTTTTTCTTTAAATGGCAGTTTCAGATTACTTTGTGTGTTTGTGTGCTTAAAGACAGGTTTCCAAGAGGGAAATCTGGGTTGTAGAGAAAAGTCAAACACAATTGCAAGTTCCCAGTCAGTGAAACATACCCGCACTGACTCCTGGCGAAGGGCTGCCTAACCAGGATGCCCGCCCTTGAATCGCCAGGAGACAAAGGTAAGCCTTTCACTCTTATCCCTGAAGAAAAACCTGCAGACTGTAGCATGAAAGAGTGCAACAGAGTCGCTTGAAGTCACAGATTTAAATACTTAATAATTTGTTAATTTACTTCAAAGTGGTAATAATAAACAAAACTATTGATTGATTGTATAAGGGTTTATTTGGTACTCGAACGATGCCTTAGCGAGTCAGGTCATTTTCTCCTTTTGTCTACTAGGTAAGGTGCTGTGTTTCTCATCATGGTGGAGAATTACATTTCTTTTTCTTTTTAAATTTCCAATACCTGGTAGATTTTTGTAAAATAGAGTAAAACTGAATTACTAGAAAAAAATAAAGAAAGCAAATTCATACAAAGACTGAGTTTTAAATTATTGGATTGATAGACTTACTCTGTAAAATTGCGATGCAAGTCTAAACTCTTACTCTTCATTGTTATGAGCTTGGTTTATAATTTGTTATAAACAAACAATCCACAGATCTGCCCTGGTTTGCTTTTAACACTCTGAGGAATACTGATAAAAAATAGTCAATAACAAAAAAAAAATTTCGAGACAATTTTTAAGACTAGTTAAAGGATCTGTACTGAACTAAGCCCAATGTGATCTAAGGTTAATAGAAACCATTTGTATTGTTGATAAAAAGAAAAAAATAGATTAAACTATTCTAGTAAAAAATTAAAATTAAAATCAATTAACTTATTTTTGCCTGGCATGTTTGGAAATTATTAGTAACTGCCCATGACATAGCTCCAACTGGTTCCTCTAATTACTATTTTATTCTACATTGGAGAGAGGAAAATTAAACCTAGCTTCCAGTTTGCCACAATTGAAGTTATCTCAATAAATGAAAATCAAAGTGTATACCCCAAAAGATCATTTATTTGGATTACAAAATGTTTTGAAGGGTTTCTAATACATGCATTTCCACAAGTGTGCCTAAACATTTTTTTAAGATCACTAAACAGTTGAGACATAGCTACAGGTAGAATGGCTTAGAAGTGGAAATCAAGGGAAATCTTACTGGTTTAACAAACCTTTAACACTTACTAGGTACCAGGCACTGTTATAAAGGCTTTACAACAATTAACTCACTAAATCCTCAACAACCTACATGACAAACTCTAATTTTACCTCCACTTTACAGATGAGAAAACTCATGCCCAGAAAGAGTAGACGAATGTCATGGTAAGTAGATGGCAGAGGCAAGATTTGAAACCAGTTGGTCTGGTGTTAGAGTCACTCTTGTTCCACACAAAGGGGCATCTCCTAATTGACAATCAGAAAGAAGGGTAAAGCATTTTTCAAATCACAAATGCAATTCAACTGGACAATTAAATTAATAGGGATACTTTCCCATGAACATATTTAATTCCTAGAACAAAGTAGAAGGCAGACACCCTAAGTGTATTCTTCTTAGATCACTGAGGATTCACTGACCACCCATTCACCTTCCTTTAAAAAACCACTTCTCTCAATGTCCTTTCTGAGTAAGAAAGACAGTTATAGTAATATAATCACCATTCACTTGTCTTCATACTTTGTTCTGTAAACATCCATCCCTAACTGGTCCTTTATAGGAGAAAACAAGTCCTTTAACCTTCACATATGTATCCTTTACACACACTCCACCACAGCTTACCAAAGGACTGAAGGGCTTTGAGTATGTAGGCAACAAAACCATACAGGCACTTGTGGAGCCCAGAGGGAAATTACTATCTGTTCTGTATAAATCAAAACTTACATTAAGTACAATTATGAAGGAGATATCCCCAAGGGGGAAAGAAAAATGAAGGGGAGAAGACATATCTAGATAACTAATGTAGGGTCCTACTGGTCCACATTTAATAAATTCATCGATGGGACAAAATATGACCTGCACAGTATTTATACTGTTCCTTGAATAGAAAAACTAATAGAGAATAAAGAAAGCGTAGCAGATAAAGGAGCTGGAATAATTACTCAACTAATGTTATTTGAAAAGTTGTGGGAACTCTAGGAGGTAAAAATATTAGATCCTCAGTTCATATCAGAAAGCAAAATACCAGACAGACTGATGAAGTAAATGTAAAAAGTGAAATCATAGAATATTAGAGGAAAGTGTAGGGGAGAAAATCTTTGTCCTGATAATTTCTCTGCTTTTAAGTAAAAGCAGTTATAAAGGAAAAATTTTAAAGCAACTATAAAAAAAAGTTTTTACACATTCGAGTTCATAATAATCCATTTATCAAGAACATCATATATAATGTTAAAATATGAGAGACATATTAAGAAACATATATGAATCTATAGCAGAGCAAAATCCTTCACATTTTTGTTTTTAAGAAGATTTATGTAAAAGGATATTCCTCGCAGTACTAATTATATTAATGAGCAATTAGAGACAATGTAAATGTCCAATGATTTAATATACATTAAAACTATATGTGCATACAATGTTATAACAATAAAATGGGATATTATGAAGCCATTAAAACCATGTTTTGGTGGAATAAAATAAGTGAAAAAAGCAGGGCATATTCTACATAATGCACTATCAATATTTTGTATTGCTACCAGGGATTGTAAACTCAATTGCCGACAGTCCACAGAGGTACTATAGTGAATAAAGCTGGCAAGAAAAATGCCTATAAATATGCAACTCTCTTCCTTTCTCCAGTTTTGCTGGAAACATTCAGCTTTCTTGGTCTAGCTTTCTCTTTTACAATGATCTTTCCTCCCCAACCACCCATCTTTATTTTTTCCCCCACGCTTATGGAAAACGAGTCACAGAAAAATACATGTCTACTATAAGAATGTGTAATTACAGGCAGTGGAAATTCAGCATCACCTTTAGGAGCAGCACGCAGAGAGGGGAGTGTGGCCAGCTGGAAAGACAAGCCCTCTGAGGGCAAAAATCCCACCCAATCTGTTCCTGGGGCCCAAATTTGCTGTATCTTGTGTTTTATTCAGGGATGACAGAAAACTTATTTTTTATGTGAATTCTGATTTTTAATTGTTGACTTAACATTATTTATATAAACAATACACACACATACTCTGTGTATAAGATTTTATATACAGATATGTATATATATAAATTATACACACACACACACACACACACACACACGTACTGTGAGGACCAAACACACTAAGAAGCTTCAAGGTTGCAACTTCCAACCTTCGTACTTCTGTGCATGAATGCAAAAACAACTAGAAAGAAATATACAAAAATAAAATTACTAGCATAATTTCAATCATTTAAATTTAATTTTCTTTACGCCATTTCTTAGTTCTCTCATGCATATCTTTTCTTAAAAATTGAAGTGTAGATTACATACAGTATCGTATTAGTTTCAGGTGTACAATAGAGTGACCTGACAATTATATACATTATGAAATGCTCACTGTAAGTGTAGTTGTGGCCATACAAAGTTATTACAATATCCCTATGCTGTTGCTTTCATCCCAGTGACTTCTTTATTTCATCACCAGAAGTTTATACCTCTTTATCCCCTTCACATATTTTGCTCCCCACTCCCCTCTGTGTATTTCTTTTTATAGTCAGAAAACTATGACCTCCTCTCATATTATTTTATCTATTCAGTAGTCCTTTTAGGAGATATAAGGTTTTTAAAAATGAAGTGTCCTATTTTGAGGTGTGTCTCTGATCTTATATTTCTGAATGTGTCCACATACCTACACAGTTGTAGATCATATTCTTATTTATGAGACAGTTGTTTCTAAGCCAAGGGAAGCTTCTTCGAAAAACAGGGGTCTAAACATTATCTCATTTTTACTCCCATGTGGCTTACCCTCATCATTTTTGGCCTAATTTCAGCTGTGTCTTTTCTCCTTTAAATCATGTCCACCCTTCCCAGTTATAGCTAGATGATGTTAAGCAATTTTCTAATCCACTGGCAGAAACCATCGGTGGCACAATCATGGCAGTTCACTGGCCAAGTTGTCTTTTAATATTTAAACTATCAGGGCATTCCATGCTTTTGAAACAGAGAAGAAAGCTTTAAGGTCTGAGTTAGCACTGCCGTGCCGTATCTCAGACACCTGCTTCTCTGGATGGCCACCTTAGAAAAGGGGATGAAGAAAAGAGAAAAAAATGTGGCCACCAAGTACAGTACTCAGTCTAGGAAAAAAGAATGTAACAGGCTCAGCTGATTGGGTGGTATGATAAAATAACTGGCAAAAACTACAAAGCCCTCTCTTTATGTAGGGACAAAGAATGCTTTTCACAAGGCTCAAAACATACAGAATCACTGCTGCACACATACAATACTCTTTATATACCTGCTTCTCGCCGCTCCCTCCCCCCATACCTGGGTGTCCTATGTTTAAAGGGTAAGGCTTCTTAGAAAGAAGCTTATTTGACCATTTTTCTTGTTTATAAATATTGTATTTTATATAAATTGGGAAAGCAGGGAAAAATCTGGATTTCATTCTTAACCAGCCATTATTTTTTCTAATTCTTCTATTTTTCTGGGAGCATATTGTGTTTTTAAAAGTATTAAATAACACGAGGAAATGAAAATTGTTCCAATTATTATAGCATAAAACCAGCTGTATCCTAGCCATTAGGCTGACATTATTGGATCAGGAAATAGTGTAATTCATTTTCAAAGAAAGTCTTGATATAATCTTTAAAATGAGAACTTATTATTTTTTTTAAGCATGTGTGATATCAAACCTTAAGGGCTTTCTTCCCACTGAAGCATTAAAAAGTGAGATTTCTGATTTCTTGTTGACAATGTTTAAATGAATATGTCAGTTCATAATTACAAATACAAGGGGGAACTTTTTATAGCTGAATGTTTAACACATATTAAAGTGACAACACAAATCACATGTTATTCTTGCCCCATTTTGTCCATGCTTTCTTTCTACAAAGTAGGTATCTCAAGTCACTCACTTTAAAACATGAAAATAGTTTTCTGAGATGATGCATTTGCTGCTTAAGTAGGAATAGTTTATGGCCTTTCCTTTAATATAGATGCATATGTTTTCATAAAACAATCCTTACAGGCAAAGATCAAAAGGAGTAGGTGAAAATTTCCTATAGGAAAGAGAAAAGTTAAAATCACTGCGTTTGTGATTTCCACTTTGCTTAGTCGTACAATGCCTCTATTCCTATGGCACCTTTCTGTCAGACCACCCAGTCTGTGTGGAAACGCCTTCTCTCCTTACTTCCTGAAAATAAGGTTAGGCCATTTACTTTCTGTTAACTTGATTTCCATTCTTTGAGTTGAATCACGTGGAATAGAAAACTTGTCATAACAGATTGAGAAATAGTTCAAGTGTTTCTGCTCTATAACTTCCTTTTCAGAGAATTAACCCTTTATAGGTTGGTTTTTTTTCCCCACATGGACCACAAGGTGTGACTTTAGACTTCTCATCTTCCAGAGCTAAGTTTTATGATTGGCCAACTATGCGTCTCTGTAATATGGTAGTTTAAGGTCATTTTTATCGCCTCCTCTAAACATGCAATATGACCTGAAGTCCATAAGTAGACAGTACAAAGGAAATTTTTATTCCTGATAACACTTCATATGGGCCAAGCATTTTACATGCATTATCTCTTTTAATGCTCATACAAACATTATGAGGTATGCACTAGTATTGCCCTTGTCCATGAATGAGGAAATGGTGGCAAGCCCAAAGTAGCCCAGCTGTTTGGTGGTGGAGCATGATTCCAGCTTACCTGTGGCTGACTCCAGAACCTCCATCTAACCCAGTGGTTCTGGGCTCTACCTTGGCTAGGAGATTTAAGACCCCAGGATCCCTCCAGATGAAACTGGAATGGAATCTATGAGGGTGCTATCACCTAGACATCAGACTTTCACAAATTCCCAGGTGATGCTAACATGCAGGCTGGGTCGATACCATTGCCCAACAGGGGCTTTTTTTATTGATCACCATGAAAAGTCAAGATGAGTGTGGGGAAAATGGAAGATCCTGTGGCCAGGATCCTCACCTGACCCTAAACCACTTGATGATGTAACTGGTCTACTGCTAGGCTACTGCTTCCACACCGCAGGCAATAAGCTGTCATTGACTGAGTCACTATGTAAAGAGCTCTGCCCAGTGCTCTGGGTGAAGGCAGAGACGGAGGTGGATTATGGACCTGCAGACTGTTGGATGCAGATGTGATTCTAGTGCTCGACCAACTGCCGTGAGAATAAAGCTGGGTATAAAACCTTTAGCCCCAAGAACATTATGTTGTCATTCCTCCGTCTCACTGAATCCATAGTGAACTTGCCCAGAGCTGAAATCCATTGGCAAGACAATGAGGGTTGTTTGTCATTCAAATTTGAGTCAAGTGCTTAGAGAAGTTTTATGAATCTTCATTTTAGATTTGAAAGTAATCATTCATAATGGTTTCAGCATGCAAATACAGAGGAATTTGACTTGAAAAACTCAAAATTATATAATTAAGCACCTCCATATAAGTTGTTAAGCTCCCATGGAGATGCAGGCCAGTACAAAATCTGGTGGTGGAGGTGGGTAAACGTGGAGGGCAGGTGCCCATAGATAAGCCTCCCATGTAGGTGAAATGGGTTCAAGTGTATTTAAGTATCTCAAGCCATCTAAATCCCCAAAACATCCCAAAGACAGCAAGTTTGAGATCATGACCTCCAGTTCTTATTTTGCTTGAAAACAGCCCCTGCTGAAGATGGAAAAGATCTCGCTTAGAACTTCAGCTGCAAGGCATTTCAGTCTGCCAGAAATGATAACGTATTAGTTTCCTTGGGCTGCCTTAACAAAATACCACAAACTGAGTACCTTAAACAACAGACACTTATTGTCTCACAGTTCTGGAAGCTAGAAGTCTGAGATCAAAGTGTCAGCAAGGCTGGCTCCTTCTGAGGGCTGCGAGGGAGACTCTGTTCCAGGCCTCTCCCTTGCCCAGATTCTGGTAGCCTCGGGCATTTCTCAGCTTGTAGGTGGACGTCTCCTTCCTGTGTCTTCATAACATCTTTCTCTTTACCTGTCTGTACTTCTGTGTCCAAGTTCCCCCTTTTATAACAACACAGTCATACTGGGTTAGGGCTCCCGCTAACAACCTCATCTTAACTTGGTCACTGACAAAGACTCTATTCTCACAGAGACTGGAAGTTAGGACTGCAGTATCTTTTAGGGAGACACAATTTAACCTGTAACAAATACTTCCTGCCAAATGAAAAAAAGTATCACTAACTAGAAATTGTGAAAATATCTATGAAAGTTAATTTTTCTGCAAGAAGATAAGAAATATCCCTTAAATATACCCACGATTTTGAAGCTCATAAAACATTCATAGACAGCTCATGCTCCTCACAGTGGCCCTTTAACTTTATGAAATAAATTTAAAATCAGAGAGTTGAATTGAACATTTTTGGGCCACCAACTGGTAAGATGGGGGTCAGTGGTTGCAGTTCAGTCATCCAGCTCCACGCATGTGTATTGCTGTCCCCAAATAAAGTAGGGATCCAGCCTGACTCATCACAGACATTGGGGCTTAATGCTGGGACACCTCAGGTTAACAGAGCTGACATCTCGAAGAGCGTCTGACCATGAGAAGGTAAAGGAAGGCGGATGTATTCTCCCTCAGAAAGAGCCGCATCCCGGATGAGATGCTGAAGGGGGAAGTTAGACAATGCTACCGTTCAGTGGGCTTCCCATGCGTTCTGGGGATGTCCCAAGGGGAAGAGGACACTGAGGGCCAGCTTTCTTGGTCAGTGGGCGCGTTTTCACAAAATTCTTTCTTTGAGGAATGACTTGATTTCTCAGCATTTCTGTGAGGACTCAAGAAGGGCAGAGTGTTTTATGAACAAGGTGTGTTGCTTCTGGGAACATACCGAGCCCTGAGTGGAACAGTTAGTCTGTACTAACCCCAACTTACTACCCATGAACAAGTTACGTGAATTAGAGTTGGGTTGATGAGTAAGATTCCAGGTAATGGTGTCACTCATAGAAACCCTCGCAAATCCTGGAGGCCACAGATGTTTGAGCTCCTTGGCTTTTGAAGCATTTCCCTCTTTTATCAAAACCACTTTCTTAGACCAGGAGTGAAAGAGCTCTTTAGAGTAACTGAGTCGAGCTGCTGATCTTTTATCACAAATGTCCATAGTAAGCAGCTCCAAGTAGCTTTTATTCTTATTCTTGCACAGAATTTGGGAGGGGTTGGGAAACTCCCCCAAATGGTCATTTGACCCTAGATTCTCTCTTAAATAAAACAAACAAAAAATCAAAGCGCTGGAGCCTATAGATCATATGAGATGTCTAAATACATGACTTAAAAGTCACTTTCCTCACAGAAAGTGTGGGTTATCTCTTTTGAGAATAACAAAAGAAAAAAACACAAACCCCTTTACTATCAGAAATGTCAGGCGTGAGGTGGACGGAAAGGTTGTCTGAATCCACTCCTCCTCATCTCAGCTGCAACTGGCTTCACCCCCTTGACCCTGTAAGTCCCAAATCCAACCAAACCTTTCCCCAGGGACCCACCAGGATGGGCCTTTGGGAGGGACGCCATATGCTGGGAAATTGAAAGTCTTCTCAGATATCATTCAGGCCACATTGACTGCATTTTACAGAAAAAGAAATTGAGGTGTAGAGGGAGGGTTTAGGCCAGTGATACTCAACCCTGACAGCACTTACAGTCTCTTGAGGAAGCTTTTAAAAACCAATGCCTAGACTCACAGGGTATTTGAATTCAAAGCTTTTGAGATGGGACCATGAGCATCTCCTTGGAAAACATCTCAGTGCATCTGGTGATAATTAAAGTGTGAGAACCATGGGGCTGGGTGGTTGTGATCATTCCATTTGCACCAGCAGAGCTGGGACCAGTGCTTGAGAACAGAAAGCTTCCTGCTACCACTGGAGCAAGGAGGGCAGAGGTGGGAGAAAGGAGAAAAACGGGGGAAGGAAGGAGAGGCAGGAGTTTGTGGAGATGGAATGGAGGTGTCCAAAGAGCATAGGAGCCCACTGCCCTCAAGTCAGGCCCTGGCTTGAGTTAGGATTTTACATTTGCAAAGGGCTTGGACCCCATTTTTATTCTTCATTCACACTGGCCATACATTGTAGTTGCTTAAATAACTGTGTAGAAAAAGAACATGGCAGAGAAAACAGGACAAAACTAGCCTGAGAATTTCTGGCTCTTGAGTATTGAACCTGTTCTTAAACCTTAGCAATTTCCTATGACATGGGAGGGTCAACAAACAGAACACAGGTTGTGTGAACTGTAAACTGTGCTAAAATTGGGAGTTATGGAGAGATGACAGTGTTCAACAAAAGGTGAATGAAGGCACAGAGACCTGCACTGGGTCAAACGCACGCTATCCTTTTAGGTTCTTTCCAGATGCCTCTTCCCAGGGTCCACACTCAGTGTCCTCCTTGATCCATCTTTTTGTGTCGACCCTCAGTGGAGAAATTGTGTATCCAAATTATGAAGGGGTGACCTCATTAGCCAGGCCTGAGGTGGGATCCCATTGTTAGTTAAGACCTGTTGTCTACCTTCACCTCTAAACTCAAATGTCATCTCCTTCATGAAGCCTTCCTGGACTCCCTCCAAGGATTTGAATCATTCCCTTTGGTATTCCCTTTGCCTCATAAATGCATCTCTATTAGAAACCACAGCTCCATGGTTACTTAGATCCTTGCCTCTCTCCCCAGCAGACTGAGATGCTCAGAGCTCTTAATTACAACTCATTTTTGGCTATAAAACATGCATTCATTTATTTATTCTTCTCATAGGCAGGGGATGTAATACCATAAAGCACATATGGTCTAGTTAGACAGACAAATAAAGTAATAAATGCAGCAATATAAATCTCAGTTCATGGTTCAGATGTGTAAGAAATATGTTTTTATTGGTCTTGAACTCAGCTTTATGTATTTTGAGCTGAGGGCATGTCACCAGGGCAACTCAGCTGTCAGTTAATCTCAGTTAATTCACAATTTCTTTCCCTTTTCCTAGGCTTCGTTTAAGTTCTGAGACCTACAATTTACTTCTCCTGTTTTGGAGGCAGGAAGGGTCACCTAACCCTTGAGCATGTGTCCATGCATATGTTTGCTCGGACACCCATGCCGAAAGAGCCCAAGATACCCCACGTTCTTGCCTCCCTGACTCTTCCAGGTTGGATGGCTCCCTCGTTTGGGTCATTGTGTTTGCTAAAGACTCCTGTTGAATGGTCCCTGGGCACTAGAGCCCACCTGTTACTATGCAAATAAAGTGGGATACATCCCTCTTGCCCCACACCCCCACACCCCTTCTAGTCTCATAAATGCAACCGTTGTTCTGCTATGCTGGACTCTTCCCCAAAACTGGGGAACAGGCTCCCCCTCTCTCTTTCCCAAAGCCAGCTATGCCAGCTTCTCTCATCAGGACGCAGATCTTTTGTTTTTCTTTTTTGGTTGTGGTACAAATAGGAAGAGGGATGCTTTCTTTTCTATTCCCCTGAAAAATGTGGTCTTTGGTGCTCTGAGGAGAGCATATGGAAGGGGAAACTAGGATTGCAGGTAGTGGATGAGTTTGGAGAACTCTTGCAGGAGGTAACCCTAGGCTGAGGCCTGCAGTTGCCAAACAGAAAAGAGGTGTAACCCAAAGACAGCTGGTGGGCAGAGAGAAGAGCTGGGGGGCGGGGAGAGGAGGGGCCGTCCATTCTGGTTGGGGTGTGGAGTTCAGGCAGGGAGTGATAATGCATTTGGAGAGAGGGATAGGCAGGAGGGCTATGGAATCTTCTTCAGTATTTTGACTCATCCTTTAGGCAGAGTGGGCAGGGGGAGGGGTTCACTTACAGATTTTAAGCAGAGGAACGCATTATCCATTTGCACTTCAGAAATGTCATCCTGAGAGGAAGCAAGACCCAGGGCCGAGAGCCCAGTGAGGGGGTATGGCGCTGATACAGGCAAGAGATGCAGGATCAGATCTGGGCAGCGGCGGTGGGAGCAGGAGAAGGGTTGACTAGAACGATGCTATGAAGGTAGAATTAGGCTGAACTGAGCAGCTCATGATGTGTTGAGGGTGAGGAGAGAGGAGTCAGGTATGACATCTCTGATTTTCACTCGAGCAACTTGGCAGATGGGGCGGTGTCTTTAGGACAGGGCGTGGAGTAGGAGGCACTGCTCTGGAGAGATGCTTAGGACTTTGGTTTGGGATGCAATGAATTTTTAGTCCCTGGTGACATCCATGGGAGGATGAACAGGGCCAACTGGACACACAGGCCCAGAGCTTGGGAAGGAGATTGGGGCTGAAGCTACACTTGAGTGTCATTAGCACAGAGATAGAGTTAAAGCTTGTGGAATAGAAGAGTACTGAAGGTTACAAACCATTAAGTATAAATGGAAAAGAGAATCCCACAAAAGGACAGAGGAGTCGGAGCAGATAGAGGAGAGGAATTCAATTTTAGGGAGAGGCTGTCATGGAAGTCAAGGGAAAAGATTTTAGGAAAAGGGATTGTGTGATGGGGCCAAATACCATGGAGCAGAAGTGAAGAGAATGCAGTGAGCTTAGCCTCAAGGAGGATGCAGTGTACAGCTCCCCGCAATTGCTTATTCATGTATTTGTCTATATTTACTGTATGTTTCCCTCCATGAAGTGCAGCTCCTTCAAGTCAGGGATGCCATCTACCATGTTTGAAATGACATTTCCTTCCAGCACCTAAAACAGTGGCGGGTAAATGTTTCTTGGTTGACTGAAAAATGTTAGCAACACATAAATTCTTTTTTTAGAAGTTACCAGGCAGTGCTGAAGGCCAGGTTTAGATTTGGGACTGTGGACCTCTAAGTAGCACCGACCAGACAGCGGTGAGCATGGGACTGAGCTGGAGGGGAGGTGCAGGCTTGTGGTGAATGGTGGGCGGAGGAGAGTGGGGGATGGGCAGTGGGATCCGGGCCCTGGGGGGAAGGCAGTGAAGAGGAGAGCATCCCCAGGGTGAGAGCAAAGTCAAGGATGAAGCATCACAGAAGGGAGGGTGGGGGCTACGCTTTAAAAAGCATATTGAGGTCTATGCCCCGCTTGGTTCTAACATAGAGCCAGGGTCGGACACCACTAAAATCAGGGAACACATATATCAGGTTAACTAAGTTAAGACCCAGCACACTGTTCAAACAGTGAGACTTAAATTTTTCCAATGGCTTATTTTTACTGGTGTGGTATGCTAAACTTTCAATCAAAGGAACAAACCCATATCTGTATAAATGCCTATAGTAATTTTCAATGTCATAAATAAATCAAACCACCAAAATTAATGTTGGAACCCGAACTACAAAATGGAGCAAAAGGCTTTCAGTTGAAGTGTTTCAGTTTGAAAGGTTATAGGAGAATCTCTCCCTTTCAGGTGTTATACCTTCATCTGTATATATGTTAATGCCCACAGTGATGGATGGACTCCTTAGAGAGACTTGCGTAGGTACACACATCACAAGCTCCCTGACTGAGAGTCGTCTTAAAATGTGGGCAGATATAAAAAGGGGGTTATTTTCCCTTCCCTTGTTTCATATTCCTTTGATATCTACACCATAGTTGGGTTTAAAGAAATGCTCTATATATTTTCTAGCAAGTGGTAGATCCTGTTTACGGAATAAATACTAAGTTAGCATGTGTCAGAGAGTGTCAACTGCCTTATGCTATCTCCCCCATTCAAACTTGAATATAAATCTTTAAAGGTGCACCTTCTAATGAAATGTTATTCATGCACTAAATTTTCTTCTACTGTATAGAAATTAAAAGCAACATTTCTCTGGCCCAGAGCTAATTTTTTATGACTCCCTTGGTACTGTCTTTTTTATCTTGATTTTTAAAGATGTTCAAATAAGTGAGTTTTCTTTTTACTTGACACATTTTCACATATGTTGCCTTGATCTTTCACATCTTTTACCCATATGGGAGACTTCCTAGGAAATAAAGGATCTGTGCTTAATTATCTCATGGGGACAATTTAAAGGGAAATCTAAAGCTCCTCTATAGCTTTGCCCTAAGGAGGAATAAGAAGCAATGATGAGTTCCCAGCTTTTGGCTGTTGATAGAGATTGCTCACAGTTCTCTCTGTCATAGTAGTAATCCCACCTGCTCACTTGGGTGTATCCCAAGCTCACTGATTCAGACCTTAGTTTGTGGATGGACTAGGCTGAAATGTACACATGTGTTTCACGAAGGTTTGCCCTGCACGTTAATAAAATATAAAAAAGATAAAAGATATAGCGCTTGAATTGAGGCCAGACTAATTTTATGCAACTTTAAACATTTAAAGTTATTTAATGTTTATATTTATATCATTTATATTTAATAATTTAAAGCCAGTTTTCAAAAATCTAGAATCACAGATGTCTTGCCCATGGGTTTCAGCCCTGGGCAAGTTCGCTATGGATTCAATGTGACCAAAGAAATTGACAGCAACACTGTTCTTGGGGTGAAAGGGTTACACCCAACTTTATTTTCAGGGTGGCAGGTCAGTCACTAAAATCCTGTTCACTCAGGGCGAGTCTGCATGCAGCAAGCCGGTCTCTGCCTATGGACCCCTCTGTCTGCACAGTCGTCCCACACAGCCATCCTCTGGGCCTCTCTGCACAGTCATCCCGCACAGCCGTCCTCTGGGCCTCTCTGCACAGCCGTCCCGCATAGCCGTCCTCTGGGCCTCTGTCCTCGGCGCTGCCACCACTCCAGCCTCTGCTCTGCTCTCCTGCAGCCTTGCAGCCATGCCACCATGTCATGCACAGAGCACTGGGCGGAGCTGTTTGTATAGAGTCAACAGCCATGTATTGCCCACAGGTGTGCAGTGAGCTAGTCAACCAGGGCCAGGTGAGAATCCTGGCCACGGGAACTCTCATTTTATCCACACCAGAACACACATTTTACAGCTGAAAATGGATTCAGAGAGCTCAAAGGAGTCATCCAAGGTCATGTGTCTGGCTAGTGGCAAAGCCGAGGTTAGCAGGCAAGTTCCGGGCGCAGCGCTGTGCCGGACTTCTTTCCAGTTTATTCACTAAAATCGGATCCTCAGGAAATTGTTATGCTAGTTCCGGTCATTTTGTTCCTGAATATAATAAAAACTTCTAATAAAATACGCTCTACCGTCCAGCACTTTCCCTTTAGTGGTCAGTCCCATTCATGAGGATTTATTATTCTGTTGTCCTCTAGTAGAAGACACTAGATCGTGAAAGGCTTTCCACGCCGATAAGGAAACCCAGAGAAATGAACGAAAAGTTGATGTACTTAGGAAGAATTTGCCTTGCATTTACATATTAATAGGGCTTTTCTCTGTTGCAAGTGACTGAAATCGATGTCTTTGGCCCCCATAAGCTGAGAAGAGTATGGGGGAGACACATAGGATTGAAGGAAGAATTTCAGGAACCGGAATCAAGGACAGGAATAGGTCCTCAAAAGTCACGGCTGCTTGCCTCCGCTTGGCCCGCTGCGTAGACAGACTCCTACTGACATCTGGGAAAATGGCCCTCAGTGGCTTGAGATACACCGAAGTAGCAAGACCATCTTAAACAATGGCTTCCAAATACATTTCTGAGCTCGAAAAAAGGCCCTGATGGACTCTTCTTGGGTCGTAAATCTCATTGTGCCCAGAGAAGGAGGACGCCAGAGTCACCTAGATACTGCTAGCTGGATCAGGGGTGGACACACAACTGGAAGATGGGGCACAGAAAGGCTTCAGAGAGAGACAAGACGAGTAGCCACCAAATGACGCAGTGACATAAAGAAGAAGTTACTGATCTGAGGAGCTGGAAGGAGGCTCATCTGTTCATCAGTGACCCTTCCGCTGACCTATCTCTTTGAGGGAGGTGCTTGTAAAAATTCAGAAGTCCAGTTTTCACCCCAGAGCTACTGAATTAGAATTTCCCAGGACGGAGCCCCGCTGGAGCTTACACTGATACAGCACCACAAAGGACCCTGCTGCATTCCTAGTTGAGAGCCACTTCAAGTAATTCGCCTCAGGAGTCTGTTTTCTGGGATGGATAACATACCAAGCATTCATCAGCCATCAATATCTTATCATGAGTTAGTTCAACAGGTTAGCCTGACTCATTTCGCTGGATTTCAGAAGCATGAGTCACAGGAGGAATACAATTTGATGAAGAAGAAAAGAGGAATTTGGGCTGGCACTAATGGAGTCTGGGGTGGAGGGCAGAGAGATGGGGCATGGCCTTACAGTGGGGGCTCCATCCAGTTAAGGATAATCTTGAACTCATGTCCCATTTTCTGACCACAGTCCATTATTATTCCAGCTCCTTTACATTCTCATTCCTATTATAACTTCTCTTCAGTCTCACACTTCTAGTTCATGGTTTCTTAGTTTTTTTTTCCTGAATGCATACCGGCCTCATCTCCTCCACAGCCAACCTGGAGAACGTAAGTGCCTCAACTGTCCTGCAGCCTCTTCCTCTGAGGGCCCAGCCCGCCAGACGTCAGCCCTCAGCCAGTCCTTTATTTTGCTCTATTGGTCCTTCTGGCGAGTTGCTCTTCTCTGTTGAGGAAACTGTACTATGACACTCCAAACTCTTTATTTATTTTGCTACCTCTTTATCCTATTATCATCAGAGACTAGACCATGCCAGCCCTGCTCTCATCAATCCACCTGCTCAACCCTTAGGTCACGATGTCCCTCACTCCTTACCTCACTGAGAAAACTGGGGCCATCCTGCCTGCTAACATTTATTTGCATCTACGCTTGGACCCCTACTTACCTCTTCCTCTTTATTCTCAAAGAAGGAAGCCTTCCTTTTCTTGTTCATGGCCCATTCATCTCCTCCCTTTAGATAATTATCTTGGGTGACCTCACAAATTCTTACGGTTTTACCCACCAAATCCATATTGGTGATTCCCAAATATTTCCAGGCCTCGCTTCTTTCTAGACATTCTCTTGATGCTCCATGGGCTCCATGTCAGTCTCAGCATATCCAGAACTGATCGAATCATCTTTTCTGCCAAACCATTACCTCTTCTTATAGTCTGAATCCCAACTAATTGCACCAACTTCTCTTAGAAACCCAAAGCGGAAACTTTCAAGTTACCCCACACATCGCTACTCACCTCCATCTCTGTGTCTAAATGATCATGAAATCTTGCTGATGTCACCACTCACATGCATCTCTAACTTACTCCTTCTTCACTAACCCTCTGCAACCACATTACTGGTTCAAACCTTCTTCATCCTTTGCTTGGACAACTGCAGTAGCCCTGCAACGATCTTCCCGCTGTGTGAACGGCTCCTCTACTCTGCAGCCAGAGCGATGTATCTCAGAGGTAATTCTGATTGTTACTCTGTTTAAAATTTTGCAGTATATTGACATCATTGACTGAATAACCACCTGGTTCCTTAGTATGATATGAAAGCTCTCCCCTCACCTACTAGTCATTAGCCAGTTACTGCATCACATTTTATGAGCAAGGAGCAGAGTTGAATACAGTTCTCTCTGTAACCTGGGCTGGCCTCTGTGCCTCAATCAGGGAATTCTCTCTCCCTGGAGTGCCTTTTCCATTGCTCTTTGTTGAACCAATTCCTACTGATCCTTGAAGACTCAGCTCAGGAGTCATCTTTTCCAGGAAAAGATGTCTTGCAGGTTGGAGAAGTGCCCCACTTTTGCAATGCCTCTCCTGATAGATTGTAAGCTTATCAGGACAAGGGCCACATCTTTAATCTCTACATTCTTATGTAGCACAAACACCAACCTTGTAACAAGCTTATAATAAGTATCTGCTGTACTGAGCTGAAGAGATCTTCATGAGACAATCCCAACAGAATGAAAAGAATATGGAAAAATGAAGAGGAGAGAAGAAGGCAAAACTCCCTTTGCTTATTTTATAATTTTGTTTGTGGCAAAGCATACTAATTTGGCATGTGGAAGGAAGGATGGAGGGGAGAGCATGCCACCGCCACTAGAGATGAGAGGTATGGGTACGAATGTGGACCCTAGTAGAAAACAAAAATCCAGGAAGAAAAACTGGGATCCAGAGAAGGGAAATGACGAGGTAGAATGAGCGTGAATCACTCATTGACGGGGCCTCTTGACCTCACTGATTCCAGGGCCTTTGACCCCTTCTTGCCGCCTAGCAGTCGCTACAGCAAACTCCTTGTGAGCTCCAACCCAGTTCATGGAGCTTCAACCTGCCAGGACTTTACCCCATGCCCCCTCCACATTAACTCTTGTCCACAACTCTGGAGCTTTTCCTTTGATGCTGAGGTGTGAGACGCCCTTATGCATCAAGATCCCACGATCCCCCCATGGGTCAAAGAAGCTGCCCATGTGTAACCCTGGGAGACTGAAAGCAACTGCTGCATGGGGCAGACCTGTGACCACCTGGACATGGGAGCTGAAAGATGAGTTCCTACCTCCTTCCTGCAGGTGCATGATCTGAGGAGGAAACATTCACACAGCCCCTTGGAAAATGCACCCATGAGACTGAATCGCTGATGCCACTGAATACCCACGACTGGCCTGTTTACCACATATTCTCTTTTGCTTTGCTGACTCCCTCTTTCTCTCATCTTGCTTCTCTTGCATTGTACTCTCTAAAACATACAGTGTTAACATATACTAGTAACATACTAGTTTTTATAATTGCATTATTATTGTTTTAATCCCAGGCTCTGCTTTCTGGGGGATCCAGGATGAGACAGTTGGTACCAGCTGTGGCCCTTGAAAACATACCCTAAGGATGGCATTTTTAAAACTCTTGGTTTGGAATCAGGCCCAAGCAGATCCAGAAGACGTGAATATGTCACGTGAACAGGTGCCTCAGTCTACCTTCTCATCTACTTCCAAAGTACTGATGGGACCTGTCCTTCATGGTGGCGCTGGTGGTGGTGCTGGGGAGGGGGGTCCTTTTGATCGACTGTGTGTGTTAGGATGTTAGAAGTTCATTTCTGGTGCTGGTGGCTGGACACTTCCCCAGGGGAACTTGGTTTCTCACTGTTCCAGAGGCCACTAAAGCTCTTAGTGTACATCGGTAGCTCAGTCCTATCATGAGGAGGTAGGAGTGGCTGCACAATGGGGCAGGAGTAGTGTGTCTACAACCCAGGAGTTTACTGACTGTCTCTTGGTGCTTTGGTGCTGAATGGTGACAAGCAACGGGCAATTGCAGCCCAACAAGCAAAAGACAGCCAGTCCCTGAGCCGTGAAGGTCTGGGTCAGCCCTCCAGCTAAGGAGCACAGCCGAGTCGCAGTGCCGGCTGAGCATGAGGAATCGGGAACGGTGGTGTGGGACGGTCAGTCATGGCTTCAGGACCAGATGCAGGAGGGGGGCTGTGGTTTGCTTCACCCACCTGTCAGCTTTAAGTCCTTCTCAGAGACTGAGGCTGGCGGCCCCCTTGAAAGGGTCAGTGGACGGATGGGTTTCATGTCCCTTCTCAGGGCATCTTGTTCTCATAGCAGTGAATCCCAGATTTTAATACACAACTCAATACAAGGCAAGAGCACCTATCCCTGGGTCTCTAGGCCACTGATCTGACGTCATCACTAGTATATAAGCAGCCCTGCTTGGGTTCTTCCTGAATTTCCAGATTGGCACGACCAGTGGGCACAGCCCAACAGCACCTTTAATCACTGCACCACGCATTCTTGCCTCCCGCTCTAGGCATTCTGTTTTTGTTAGAACGAAAGCAAGAAAGGTGCTGATACCTGCTCGGGGCCACCCTTGTGCTGTTCAGAAGTTTGGAACAGTTACCTCGTGAAGGGAAACTAATCAGTGGGAAGTGAGGGCTGGCTTTGAATTCTTCCTTCCTCCTTCCCAAGACACAAGGTCTGAAGTCACACGTGTTCACGCGGCCCCATGGACATCACTCCCACGAGGTCGAGCATCCCGTGACACTTGATCCCCAAAGGTGGCCAGCTTGGCGATGACGACCTGCCTTGTGACGAGTCTCACCCCTCTTTTCACTTGACTCTGCTTTTCTGGAATCGCACTTCCTGATTAGACACAACACGTAAGTGTTTGCCTCAGGCTTTGCAGTTCAGCCCAGCCAAGGCAGAACTGAAACAAGGATGCAGAGATTCGAGGTAGAGTGAGTTTGCACAGAAGATCTAGAAGCAGGTGGTTAGCAGCCAGTGGTGGTGGGGAGACATGCCTGAAAAGTGGGGGAAACCCGTTTTCTTCTTGATTGTGTTTTCCAATTTAAGGAAGTATTGGTAAATGGTTTATGATATTATTAAAAAGGCCTTGGAAGGAGTGGAAAAGTAAGATTAGGATACATGTAAAAGGGGGACCATATTATATGTGGTTTTTCTGACACTAACAGCCAGCCTGGTGCCTACGCCTCCAGGGACACTGGTCTCCAGGCTCATTCCTCTTGGAAAGCTTGGCCCTGACTTGCCCCTCTAATGTCTGATGAGGTTTTCACAAGCAATTGCGCTGGAGTTTTGAAATAGTCTGCCATAAGTGTGTTTGTTTATGCTTCTTATGTTCCTGGAAGCCCAGGTCAGGCGGGGGGAAGGCTGAGGGTGAAGGTGGGGGTACAGGACTCATGCCAATTTGCCAAATGGAATTTTTGTGGGAAGGATGCCTTTAAAAAAATCCTATTCAAAGCAGTTTTGATTTGGACTTTTTAAAGGACACATGATTTCCCTTTCAAACATCAACTATTAGGGTTTTACTGTCGGTGTGCACACAATAAAGTGTGTCATAAACAGCCTCACAGCAAAACATGTTAATCTTCCCGAAGCGGCCCACTGACATCTACTTTCCTTTTCTTCCTTTTTGAATTTTTACATGACCCCAGAGTTGCTCTGTTGCTAATAGGAACAAATGGCTGAATGAACACTAAAAGCAAGGGCTGCCTCTCGTCTGTGGGTTACCATTTAAGACTCTTTCAGACACCGGCACAGCGTGAAATACTAATTCATTACATGGACAATACCATACCCATTAGCACTCTCTCATCCTGGAATTTAAATAGTCCAAAGCTCAGAGAGTCACTAAAGAGAGTAATTAATACAATAGCACAATTCTCCATGGCTCAGGTGATATGATGGACTAACTTACCTGTCACAAATAAATATTATAGGAGACAGTCTCCTTCTGTTTTGCATTATAATCCTCCCCCTCCTTCTCTGTGTTCCAATATTCTCTTTCCAGCTGGATTTTATATTTTTGCCTTGTGGAAATGCATTGACCCTCTGATCCCACGCCTCATACTATTTAAAACAGCCACACCGTTTGAATAACCACACAATTGCAAAATCTATGCATCAAAGGGAAATGGTTTATACCTTTCAGTGTCACTGGCTATTATCTATCTTTCCGCCTCCTCTTCCTTGAAGGGGAGCAGAATGTGTCACCCTAAAATATGCTTCTTTGGCATAAGGATTATTTTAGCCTGATTCTTTTTTAAGAAACAGCAGACAGCAGGTGAAGCTCTGGAAATCAAGCAGAAGTTACCCTTTTGTTAGAGACATTGATAGAAGAGAAATCTCCATTTGACAGGGCATCTCCCTCTCTGGGGAAGAGGATTCCCACGCCCCTAGGAACTAACTCTTACCAACGCAGAAGGAATGACTCAGGTCTGCGTGACAGCCTGACCCTTCTCACTTCTTGCTGTGCTCCATTAACAGGCCTCACCCCCCACCCCCAACATCTTTTTTCATCTGTAGCTGATGGTGATCTTTAAGGTAATAGCTTCGGCTTTCTGGGGGAGCTACTCAGTTTTCCTGGGTCTCTCCCATGTGTGCAGGAGGTATACATGTTATTAAACTCCTTCTTGTTTCTCTCCTCTTAATCTGTCATTTTATTACTGAGGGGTCTCAGCCACGAACCTAGAAGGGTAGAGGGAATATTCTTTTTCCTCCCCTAAAACCCTCTTCTTCTTTTTTCCTATGTAGGGCAGTTCTACAGAAGGTACAAGGTTTCTTATAAAAGTGCGATTCAGTCCTGAGACCATTTGGAGATGTTTTTCTTAACCTAGGAAGCCTGCCCAGGTTGTGTGAGCTGGAAGGCTTCCATTTCATAATTACAGACTTTGGGATTCTCTGGGATCCTAATTTCTAAGTCCATTATCAAATATATCTCATAGGCAACTTCACAAGGCTCACTTCAAGGCATACAGCTGCTTTCGTGAGCAGTAAATGGGGGCTTAAAAAGCTTTTGCAAACTGTTGGGGCTGCTCAAATGACTTCTTTTGCATGGGAGAAAAGCAGTTGCCCCATAAATATAAATTTGGCCAGCATTTTACACTTAGCAGCATTTTACACCTTCCTTCTCATGCCTTATCTCATTTAATTCCTACAACCACCTGCTAAGTTCAACAGGGCAAACACCATCATGTATATTTTTAATAGACAAATGGAAGCTCTAATTTCTAACCTCAAGTCCTAATGCTAACCAGAAACGATAGCTCTAAAAACCATAGTTATTTTTTCAAGTCTGTCTCTGCTTTATCCTCCTGGAATTGTTTGTTTGAGAGGGTGAATGGTTGTACTTATATAAAGCCCACTGGCACAGGCTGTGAATCCTATACTGGATGTGAATACAATATTCTTGAGACCTGAGAATTTCCCCCAAGAGCTGGAGGTTAGGCTTTCCCAGGATATCCTGGGATGTTGTCTCAGTTCCTGAGCAACTAGTTTGGACTCTATGGACATGGAACATCTAGCACAGCTGACTCCCTCCCAGGACTCCAAGTATCTCTAGCTACAATCTATTCTCTTTTTTCTCTTACACCAAATTCTCAGGAATTTCCTACTCAGCATCTCTATTTCTTCATTTTCATGTCATCTCTCAGATGACCTCCATTTGACTTTTGCTGGAATAACTCACAGTTAGATTCTATACAAGCGCTTCCTTCTATGTTCCTCAGCTCAGGGTGCCACTCCGTACACTCCCAGCCGCGTTCTCTCCTTCCTGCAGGACTCCCCTCCTCCTTCCCACAAGGCCTCAGTCCCCTGTCTCTCCGGGCATTCCTGTTCTGTCTCCCTTGATGGGTCAGCCTTCTCCACCCAACCTCTAATGTTGAAATGCCTCAGAGCTCTGTTTTGGGATCTCTTCTCTCTCTTCCGTCAGTTCCAATGGATCCACGTACTATCTAGATGCTCAGAATTCTCAAATTCATATCAATACTCAGATACCTTTTGCATTAGTCACAGTTAACCAGAGAAACAGAACCCTAAGGATGTGTATGTACACACACACACACACACACACACACACACACACACACACACGCAAAGAGATTTATTATAAGGAATTGGCTCATGTGATTATGAAATCTGAGATGTCTCACCATCTACAGTTGGGAACCTGGAGACGTAGGAGAGTCAGTGGTTTCAGTGTTAGTCTAAAAGCCAACAGGCTCCGGACCCAAGAAGATCTGGTGTTTTGGTTCTGGTCCGACAGCAGGAGAGAGACCCATGTCCCAGTTCACTCAGGCAGGAGGAGCTCCACCTTACTTATAGGAGGGTCAACCTTTTTATTGTATTCAGATCTTCACTGGTTGGATGAGGCACGCTCACATTTGGGAGGGCAATCTGCTTTACTCAGTTTACTGATTCAAATGTTTACCTCATCCAAAAACATGCTCAGACTCACCCAGAATAATGTTTGACCAAATATCTGGGTGCTCCATGTCCCAGTCAATACACAAAATTAAACATCACCACGTTTCAGAACTTTTACCCCTGACTACCTATTTACCAGATTTACTTTGATTTCACACAGATATCTCAAATATAACCTGAAAAAAATTAATGTATAATCTTTTTCTTCAAATTTGTTCCTCCTCAAGTTTTCCTAAAACCATGATACAAATGATACCACTGTCCATTCAACGACTTATGTCAGAGCCTAAGAGGCATTTTTACACCCTCTTTTCCCACATTCCCCTAAATTATCAATTTTGGCCAATTCTAATTCTTAGGTATCTTTGAAGCTGTGTACTTCCCTGCATTTCTATTTTTAAATAGCTCAGGTGTCATGATATTCTGTAAGAACTATTGACTTAACTAATGATCTGCAGGCTTCTAATTTCCACCACCCAAATGCATACTCCATAAAACAGTGAGTGATCATTTAAAATGCTCATTATCTCATGTTACCACCCAGCTGAAAATCCTTCTATGGCTTCGCATTGCCCTTAAGAGAAATCCAAATTCTTTAACAAGCCCCACAAAGTCTTGCATGATGTGACCTTTGCCAACATCATTAGCCTTATCGTGTTGATCTTTCTCGTTCACTATGCCTTACCATGAGTTTTTTCTCAGTTCCTCCCACACATAGAGCTCTTTTCCTCCTCAACAATATCACAGATAACTGTTCTTTCTGCCAGAAACACTCTTGGCCTTTTACCACCTTTGCCTGCACAAGCTCTATATATCACCCTTCAGGACTCAGCTTACCTGTCACTTCCCAGGGAAGTCTTCCTGAGTCCCCTGATTAGGCGTATGTGTGCCCACAGCAGCTGTGCTTCTCTGTCATCTGATCATAGGCATCCTTGATCCACTGCCTTTGTAATTATATTTAATTCCCATCTCCTACACTGGACTGTAAGTTCTATCCATCCAAATTAGTTGCATCTTGTGAATTAAGCAGGGCTCATACAAGGTATGAGTCACTTGCTGAATAAATGGGTAATGATCTAGCAAGTAAATGAAAGAGTCAGCCAAAGAAGTGTCCGGCTCATCCCACACAGTCAGACACCAAACCAACTAACAGTAGCAGTCTCCCCCCCATTCGAGGGCCAGAGTGGGTCACGCAGAGAATCCAAAGGGCGCTAGCAGGTGACTCCTAGTGTTTCACATTCTCGGGGATGAAGAGGAGGTCTGGATGGAACAGGGCAGAAAAGATGTGACGGAACAATGGTAAAGAAGATAACCTGGCCACTTTTGCTGCGATTTCTGTTAGGACAGTACTCTCCTCTCAAGAATGTAATCTGTCTTCCCTATGGCTTTCCGATAGGCATACATATCCGGGAAAACATGGCATTTGACACGGATAGTCTGTATTTTGGTGAGAAGGGGAAGATAAACATTTAGACTTGCAAACCCCCTGCAAGAACCTTCTGTGACAAGGGCAGTTCTCCGCATTGCGAGGGCCACGTGGCTCACCTTGGGGGGCGGTGGCTGACTGCCGGATGAGGTCACTGAGTCCAGCCCATATGCACTGATACCTGCTCTGTGGGGGGTGGGTGTGTCAGGCATGGCATCCCCACCTGTGTGTTCCTGGTCCATCTCTGTTCCATGAAGTATTATGCCTTTGAGATTGGGCTTCAAGGATGGAATCTATATGTTATACTCAGGCTTAGAGAATGAATGTGTTATAAAGTGATCAAAGATGAAGTATCTCATATCATTATGAAGCAGAGATCTATGTCAACTAAGGAGAACTTCAGCTTTTGGCAAGGTTAAAAACATTTTGAGGGCTGTCTGACAATTAGGAGATAGAGAAAGTTATTTGAGTAGCTTTGTCCAACAAAGGCAGCTTTAATCAAAAGACAAATGAAATTGGAAGACACATTGTATTATTCTTAGGGAAACTGAGTCACGCACATGTCAGGGGCATAAGAGATGTGCGGAAGAAAAGAAGAAAAAAGGGAGGCACTTGTTCTGGACTGAGTGACATCTTTCATTCCACAATATTAAAAACACACTCAAGTCTGTCAATTATGCAATGGATGCTGCATTAGAATTCTTTGTTTACTGCCATGCAGTGTTTGAACTATCTTTTTCCATTAAGGCACCAAGGTCAATGATACAGATAATTAACCAACTGATTTAGTGCATTAGTTTCCCTTGAAGCTCTAGCAGGGAGCTCCCTGTCTAGCCTTGACATTCCTGTTCCACGTAGATAACAGGGCAAGGGCTGGCTCCATGTGGGACACCGCCATGGCTGGGGTGTTGTCTAGCAACACTGTGTATCTACTGAAATGATGATGACTGCTGTCTTTGTTCTGGGCAGGAAGACGCCAATTTGCTGATCTCCTAGGGTCCCCCACTAAGTATTGCCAAAAGGTTGCGGTGCTGATAACCTTAGAGAGCTCTGAGGAGAATAGAGCAGAGAAGTAAAGCTGATGAAAACTGGATAAAGAGCCTCATACACCCTCCAGTGGAGGGCATGGCTGATTTCTTTTCCCTTCTCTCGTTTTTCCCTTCCGCAATTGCAGTCAGCGCTCCAGCTGCTATTTCTGCCCTCTCAAACATTCCTCACTCTCCTATCTAGGCCTGTACTTCACCTATCAATGAACTTGAAATCTTTCAACACAGAGATATTATTTCTGCTTCAACTTATTTCAGGGTGCCACAGTTCAAATTGAAAATCTGCAGATTGCTGATAGCTCTGTCGATATCATTCAACGGCTAACAACACTTTATTTGTGGTACCAATAGATAGAGTGTAGGCATCTGAACCCATCAATAAATGGAGAAAAAGCCCGAGGGCTCAAACAAGTTGGTTCGACAAGAGGCTCAGTTTACAAACTTTGTTTCTTCATTACCGAAGAATTCTTCACAGTTTCAAGCTACGTAAAATTTAACCGTCTTGCAACCAGTTCAATGGCAGGATAACAAGGGCAAAAACTGTTACCTTCTCTTTCTCTCTACATTGCTTTTATTTCAGGCTAAAAATGAGGAGTATTTTTCATTACGTATTATTGTTTCACATCACAGATATATATTCAATCTTTTCAAACTATTAATTAAAGATAAGTAGCTTATTCTTATCTTTTTAGAAAGTAGTTCACAATTGATTTCATTGGCATTTCTTTTCATTATTAGGCTGTTGACTATCTTTTCATAGGTTTTTTTTTTTTAATCACTTCTTTTTCTTTTTCAGTCATTTGCCTGTTTGGTTTTATGGCCTTTTATATATGTGTGTGTGTGTGTGCATTGTCATTGTTGAATCCGATGAATTCAGATAATTTTTTAAAAAATTATGGATAGTGACCTTTTGCCCAGTGATTCACAAAAACAATTGATTCTTTAAATCAATCTGACTTAGAGAGCCTTGCTATTCACACTGTCGAGGACAATGATTCCTGGAAAATTACTAGTCATAAATGAATTTTAGTAAAGTGGTAATTCAAGAGAAGGAAAATAAAAGAATCAATAAAAATATCATTATTTTCACCAGTTAATGTAATTGAATCAACGGAACAGCCATTAGAAGTCAACATATCAGAGAGACATCCTCAACAGGAATCCACCTTCTTTGAGGTATCTTTGATGTTCAGTGAAAAATTACTAAACAAATGTGAAATAAATCTGCATGATATATTATAGATTTTGTAAGTCAAGATCTAATATAATGTTACTTTAGGAGAAGTGAGAATAAATTCTCTAGTTGAAAACTGTGAGAGCGCTTTTATTTCCAGGAGAAAGAAAATACAACTCTACCCCAAACATCTATCCCAAATATCTTATAATGGGACTGTTAGATGTTATGGGCTAACGCTTATAAGCAGAGGTATTTTTCTTATTGCATTTCTTATGAATGCAATGATGAAAATGAAATTTCTTTAATACTCAACACTGTCATGGCAATAGTGAGAGATAGCTATCATTAGTAATCAGTGAGTTAAATTTCTTCAACACCTTTAAATACAGACTGTGCAACTCTGAAAGGTCTGCTGCATCAGAATATTAAATTCCCTTAGAAGTAGAGCCTTGTTCCAAAAGAAAATATATAGAAGTGCAAAGAAACAGCATCAGTGTTTTTGGTGAATCACCATGTTCCTCGCACTATTTTAGGTAGGAAGGCGAATTAAAAATTATTATTGTTGATGTGTCAAAATGGGCTCTGCCAAAATAATGAAATATTAACGAGTTTCCCCTAAAAATATGTCTATGAAATTCTTGTTGGAAACGTCGACTCTTTGCTCAGGCAGTATTGTCTATTTAACAAAGCCAACACTAATTCATACTGAAGACCAGAGAGATGATCATTAGGAGGGTATGCTTGGCTCTAATCGTAAAGAAAAGATTTTTTTCAAAAGCTGGAGTAGAGGTTGCCATCGGTTGCCTACCTATCATCTATTCTCTCATTTCTTATTCCAAAAGAATCCCAGTTTTGTCAAAAAATCCTCTCATTCAGGTGTCTCAGGTGACTCCGAACCAACTCACAGCTCTGCAGGTGCCCGGCCCAGTCAGTCTCTAGGGGCGTCACGGGATGTAACTTGGCGCATTGGCACACGGACATCATGTGTAGGGTCATCTTAGGAGAGTTCATCCTTGCTGTTCTGGGAAAGGTTACAAAAGTGTCCCTTTTTTGTCTCTGGACAATTTGTGTGTACACAGTGGGTGCGGAACTATTGCTGCATCTCAGGACCAGCCTGAGGAGGAAGCTAGCAGACCCAGAAAGGCAGAACCACGGGAGCTGCAGGGAAATGGAACAGAGCCAGTGAATTAGGGCAAATCTGAAGCCTGTCCTACTGCTGGATTTCCAGTATTTTAAGCCAATAAATGCCCCTTGCTGTGAAAGCCAGTTGGAGCTGAGTTGTCTGTTACTTGCAGCTGGAGTCCTCCTTAATAATTTTGAATGATAGCTAAGCAATACTTAAAGAATTGGAATATTGGCATACTATGAAGAAGAGGCCATAAAAGATAAAGATGAGGATGGAGGAAATACATACTCTTATTCCAACTCCAAATATCTAGTGTAAAATGACAAATAGTTGGATCAATTATCTGTTAATTACCTATTAATTCTTCATGTATCATAATATGAAGATTTTTATGACATTTTGAAATTATAAGGCTGTGTTTTATCCCTCCTTATCATTTCTCTTTTAAGTTTTCATCACAAGAGAGATCTTCTGTAGACATGACCTTGGAATAAATTTAAAGTTATTGATTCGTGTGATCTTCAAACCCAGTGGAGAGGGTCTCTGCTCACAGGAAGCACATAATCTATTTTGGGAAAGAAATCATCTAAGTTTTAAAAAGCAGTGGTAACTAACATACTCTATAGAGTGTATTCTTACTGTCAACTGAGTGAAGCAGATAGTTCTTGCCTCTGGAATTCAAGAGTGTATCATCATGTAAGGCTTTGGGAACCAGGAGAGGCTTGGGAGTAACAGAGAGACTCGTTGGGGCTTCAAAGAGCGAGGAGAATGCAGATCTGCAGAAAGGGCTCGGGCTGGAGTCTAGCAAGAGACCACATTTGGCAAAAATGGTTGGAGCCTCAGAACAGAGGCCTAAAGAATCTGCACTTCAACCCATCAACAACAAAGATAGAGCTGGGGCTGACCGTCTTCATGCCACCGTATTCTAAGACAGTGGAGTTCACTCCAAAGTCATTTCTCATGATCACCACACTCGCTTGTATGTGTCATGTGAAGCCCATCTGTGTCTCCATTCCTCCTCTAGTATCTTAAAGAATATGCAGGACTCCTTCTGCCTCATCACTGAAATGGTTCATTTAAAATGTTTTTCAAGTCAAATGTTAAAAAGAACACAAATTTCCAAACAACCTTTATTTATATTTACTTTTAGTAAGCACAGTAAAACGTGTCTCAAGCAGCAATTTAATTATCTCCACACATTTGATCTGACGAACACCCTGTCCATAAAAAACCCTCACCTATAAATATGCATTGAAAATATGAATTAAGGATCCGTGTTAAGCAGCGTGGTCTGCTTTCTAGATGTCACACATTTTGCTCTGCAAGTATTTGTGTAGCCTCGGGAAGGCTCTGTGTTCTTTGCGTGGCCCATCGCCTAGACTTTAGTTCTAATTTGGGAAGCCGGGGGGCATGTGACGACATCCCCAAGGTAGGGATATCACAGAGATTTCTATAGTTCCAAGTCAAGGGCACATCGTAGGACTTCTTCCAAAAGACGTGTGAATTTATGTAAGGAACAGAAAGGCTACTCTGGTGTAGTAGCCTAAGAATAAAATCTACGATCAGTTAACATGGTGTTGTTTCCTAATTCCTGATGACATTTCATTTTTGGCAATGGGTTCACATTTCATAGACACTATTCATTAGCAAATTTCCATAATGTTACCTGTGAGCAAGAAAAGAGGATGTTTTACTACATCGAAGTGGACAGGATTGGAAATAATGTTGAAGACTATTGGAACTCTGTGGTATAAAATATTTATGTTTTTGTGAATTGCTCTTTCTTTTGCAGAACCACACACAAATGCCTAAGTACAGGCCCCCATAATCTCTCGTTCTTGGGCTTTGGAAATAAGAACTCATTTTTAGAGAGGAATTTTAAGAAGTGTGACCCTTTATTGTCAAAGGGATTTAAACTTTCTCTGTTATTGGCCTTATTTCATCTTATTTCACATTGTGACATATAAACCCACTAAATACATACAAGATGAAACAAACATCTCACTAAGTCATACTTGCCTGTTTAATATGAGAGGCACCCAGATGATTTTTTATTCTATAGTATGTTTCATTTAAAAATGAAAAAGGGAGAGTTAAAACCCAAAACGCTGGTTTTACAACTCACTAACGGTCACATCGGTTGAAAAGCACTGTGTTTAGGTACATTATGTAATGTGTGTGGACCACTGTAATGTATGTAAACATACTTCACATGTGGCTGTGTGAACTAGGATTCTCCTGACCCAGGGATTACCAATAGAATAATGCTGAGACTTAGTATTTCATTTTGAATGCCTACCATGGTGGAAATATTTTTCCCTACCAGCACTTTTCCTCCCAGGAAATATCAGTAAATTATTTAGCCTGAGTTATTTTAGAGCTCCAGAAATATCTCAAGAAAATAAAGAAACACCAAAGCAGCTCACTTCTGCCATGTCATATTTCTAGAGCCATCGTAACTTAAAAGCTCCAGCTGCCAATATGCTCCTGCTGGCATCTTAAGATATGAGGAGAATTCCACAGTGTGATGGATAGATTAGCAATGGTTGATAGTGGCAGAATCATCTAGAAAGTATCTGTGGGCTGGATTACAGGCCAGACTCTTTCAGGAGGACCACAAGTCGGCTGAAACCAGGATTTGGGTTTGGCACATGCTTTCCTACTGTAAATGCTGAAAAGAAACTCTTTCCCTGCACCTGCCTGAGTATTTTCAGTTAGAGCACTGGAGGGTTAGGTAAAGCCTCACCTTCGTCAATTCAATGATCTAGGTGAGTTATAATTTGTTGTTACCAGCACATCTTCTTGCAGTAATGATATTGGTCTACATGATTTGGGAAGGCATTTGAAAGTTCAGTCAAAGAAGATGAGGTCAGGAGAGCTCAGCAAATGAATACATTAGTATACTGGAAACCACACTTGCATATTTAATTTCTCATTCACATTTTTTAAGGTTTTCCACTCACAAATTGGAAATATGAATAATTTTAAGTCATGAAGGCATAAATAAGCTTATTTTTCCAAAAGCAGTCTAACATTTGTGCCGATCTATCTCCATACTCACCTTACTCCTCTGCGAGCAGGGGGCTAGCAATTAATAAAGCCTCGCCATGAAATTTACAGCCCCAAAAGGGAGGGAATTTGACTGATAATTATTAAGACTGAATGGAATGCTTTGACTCAGCAGCATGAAGCTCTGTTCAAAGGAACTATGGAAGAAAAAGGCAAAAGGCACCACGTAGACAGAACTACAGAACGGCTGACATAGAATGGCTCTGTCAATGGTGGTGTATTTTGACCCTGTTATAGGAGTTATAGTTCTGTTCCTCTCAGATGCAAACACGATTCTGTCTCAGACATGGATTTACATCTGAATTGGAATCATGTTCCTTTGCCCTCCAGAAAGTTCCTTCCTCCACCTCCAGACTAGAGTCAGCCCGCCCTGCTTTAAAGCAAACGCCCTCGGAGAACAGACTGGAGAGTCTCTCCACTTGGTGCTATTGTTTGTAAGTCAATGATACTTATTTTTTAAACAAAAGGACAGGGGGAGAGGCTACCAGAAAGTTTTGATTTATAAACAGATGTCCTAACTGCCGCCCCACCAAACCAAGATTACAGAAAGATTTGCCATCAGCTCAAACACTCTAATACTTTTCAGAGAAGAAAATACTGTTAGCACAATGAGATCCTAACCCTGCTACATTCTGTTAAGAGCACAGGGAATATTCAGGGGTTTCTAGTTGACTCTGAAACATTTTGAAATCCTGAAAACAATTATTTTGAGAAGTGATGTTTGTTATTTTGGTAGGTCTTTATATCTGTTCTAACAAAGGGATGTGGGATTTGTAGATGCCAGTATCTAAATTGGAATGAGAATGGAATGGATTCAGTGGCTCTGGGGACCTCACTACCTGCACCCATGGCAACTGCATCAGAGCAGTATCTCACTACTTCAGTTTCAAGGATGCCTTTACCAGCTGGGCTTTAATTAGTGATAAATCAACAGACAGACAGGTGACAACCATTATATTCTTCCATCTTATTACCAGGGCTAGAATTAGTGAAAAGTTTTAATTAAATTTTAACTTTATCTTACTCAATTAACTTTATGTGACGATGAAAACACACACAGAAAACACATACTTGCATGTATGTATGAGTTTGTTTAGTGATTAAGTTTTCCCATTTTCATGTGTTTCATCAGAGCATTTAAAGGGAAAGGGGTAGTATTTAATCCAAAAGAACCCAGTATAAATTTAATATGCCCTGACTGTCCTTCTCAAATGCAAAATACTTAGAGTGCCTGATACATAGGAAGTGTGCAATAAATGTTAGGTACCAATAACAATTTTACATGGTATCTTATTTCAGTCTGTGTGTTTTCCCAAAGAGCCCTCTCCACATGATACACCTGCTATTAGCAATAGAAGTACTGATCTTTGCAGTGACTTACGAGGGAGTATGGGCAGGAATGCACCTGTTTATCAGAGACTCATTCTACCCATTTCACTCAAAGCTGATGGGTTCATAGCTCTTTGTTCCTTCTGTTTCTCTGGGGCTCCCTCAGGGTCCCTTTTTCTTGGGGGTAATTACCATCACCTGCATTTGAGAACTGTAGGGTAGGTTCATTATAAAATATTTAAAAATACTCAAAAGCATACAGAATATATGAAAAATCACTTGAAAACTTACCACCTATTGATAACTGTAATTGACATTTTTACTAATTTCCTTCATCTTTTTTTAATGCATACATTAGTCAGTCTTAAAAAAAATCAAGACCATCCTATAAATGTGCCCTAGTAACTCTTTCCACTTTTAGACATTTTAAACATTATCTCATGCTCTTAAATATTTTATCAAGTGTCACTAAATATTTTTCAAGACTATTATTTACCATGGGTGCTTACCAATCCTTTAAATGAATATCTTCTATTTAAACTTTCTGTGTTGTGCATTAGGTTGTATCAATATTTTGCTATTATAAAAAAAGCGATCTTCTCTGTGCCTAGATGTGTTAGTAAACATTGTTGACTGATTCCTGTCACTCGGGTGCCATTTGACCCACAGTTTGATGGGTGGTACGTGAAGCTGTAATTTAGTTCCTCCTCTCGGGGCACTCGGTAACTCTCCATGGGTCATGATGTGTCTCAGGACATGGCCTAGGAGAGGGACAGCCGAAGGCAATGTGCTTCCCAATAAAGCTGGCGCTCACAGTAGCTCTAAGTTGATCTTATATCCAGTCCCAATTTTCCCTAGATTCAGAATCCTTATCTGCCATCGGAACAGAACAGGGTACCCGCAGTAGGCATTAAATACCTACGTGCACGCTGACTATCCAAGCGTCTACTAAGACTGCACTTGGTTGTCTGCTAGGCACCCCGAACCCAACATGCCCACACCCTGAACCTTTAATAACTGCCAGCAATTTCCCGTAAGACAAAACAAAACATAACGGCCTCCCCATCTCAGCAAATGGGGCCACAGTTCACACATTTCTGTCAAACCAGAAAGCTGGGAATCACCCTCGACACTCACTCCCCCTCACCCACACCACACGCCCCACTTACAGAACTGCACTTCTTTGCAGAACCACTTCCAACCCACCCTCTCCTGTCCATTGCCACAGACACCACCCAGGTCAAAGTCACCATCAGCGAGTCCTTTCTGATCTTCCCACTTACACTGCTGACCTTTCCCAGACGTTTTTAACACTCGGGGATCGTGCCCCTCCTTTTTTGAAAACACAGCCCTTTGCCCTCAGCATTTTAATACAACGCAAACTTAGACTCCTTACCATGGCCTACAAGGCACCGTGTGGGTCCCCTTGGCCAGAGGTCCTTTTGTAAGTCCTGTGACGATTCCAAGATTCCTCCTCAGTATCCACCCAGGCCGCCGGTTTCGTTCTGCATCTGCGCCCTGCCTTCCCCGCTGCCCTTCCCCAACCCACACAAAAGCGAGGGCCATACGCTGTTTTACTTACAGCATTTTACTCAGTGCTTAGCATGCACAGTAAGAGGCACGGAGCGCACTTTCAGGAATATTTGTTGAAAGAGACAAGACCCTAGGTCCCACCACGCCGGGGGGTGGGAGGGGGAGTAACAGAACAACCCCCATCTGTAGGTCCCACCCAGGCTCCTGGAGGATGGATCTTTTCCTAGTTGGGCAATACCAAGAACCATTTCAGTATTTTTTCAAAGCTCTCTGAGAGAATTTTATCCTGAAAAACTACTGTTTGCTGTTTAATAAATTCAACAGAGAGTTTAAGCACTTTCTTCCAGGTATGGCCCTAACCCAGGGAGGTGTTGCGCTTTGATGCCACCCAAGCTCTCTTTTAGAAATTAATGTCACCGTTTGCTGCTGTCATACCTCCGCATCTCACACATGGCGACACCACTGAGCCGAGGCGACGCTTGCAAAACTGGTAAGGAACACGACCCACCGGTGGCATGGCAGTTGCCTCTTTTCGGTGTGCTTCAAATATGTAAATTACTGTTTTAATAATTAATAATTGTATTTTTATTAGCTCTTATTAACAATAGCAACTGTAAACCCAATATCAACCAAATCTCCAATTTTGAGGTCTAAGAGATTTAGTAAAAGGTTTAAATAAAAAACCAAGAAACTGTTTTACTGTGATTGTTGGTTTCTGTTCAGTTTGAAGCGGAGAGATGTCAGCAGGATAATGAGAATTCTCTCTTTCGACAACATGCCCTGGAACTCGTTTTTTGGGTTTGGCCCCATTCAGAAGTTCAAGCTAAAATGATTTGCTTGAACTTCTAAGATTTTTGAATTAGAACTTATATCAGATGGTTAATCAATCCTAAATCTAGGTCGCTTTTTTTTTTGGCCAAGCTTATCTAACACAGAATCTTTCCAAGAACTGCCAGCGCTAGTCAAATTCTTACATACTCCACATGCAAGCAGGGTGATTATAGCACATTTTGCCAAATAAATGCATAATTGAATACTAAGCATTCTGATTTTTAAAGTCTGTGTCAACATTGTCCACATTCTCTGTTACCCTAGTTTTCTGTAGATTTTACTTGTTGCCCTCAAAGAACAGCCACCGTTCAGTTTACCTAATAACAAATCCTGCTGCCAGATTTATAAGCAAGATGGGGAAAGAGGGCAGTGGAAGGCAAGACAGCTGGTTTGCTTTAGCTGAATGGTTCAGATGTAGGCGACACAAGGATTCGTGCCCTGGACTGGCCATCTAATTAAAATGAGAAATGGCATCGACAGAAGCCAACCAGTTTGGGGAATTAATAATCAGGCAGGAGCGCAAAATAGGGACACTATCTTTTACAACATTCATTTCCATCTCTATGTCATCCAATCCAAATGACAGGCAGGAAAATAATATCAACATGACGCAGGCAACATTAAAAAGATGTCTTGCCCTTCTGATAGCATGATATAGATGGAAAGACCAAATTTGCATCCCTCTTCAAGTACAGACGTATTGAGAAGTTTCCAAGGGTTGTGCGACTTACCCACAGAGATCTACATCAAGGTCAAAGATAGGCAGTATTGATGACAGGCTAGTTCCATGGTCCTTTTAGAGGGGTCATCCTCCATTAGACAGAGACCAGCAGAAAAAAATCCATAAACAGTGAAGCAGAACAAAGATAGGTGGTCTTTGTGAGGATAGATATACCCACTGGAGGGAAACGGGACTGGTTTAGAATTATACTAACTATTGGCAAGCACCAGCTCGGAGGAGGTTAAATACAACACACACAACTCAGACCCCCAGGGGAAAGCATGCTGCTTGGCCGGGAAGGCTCTGCCAAGTTCTCCACTTCAAAGAGAGCTCAGTAGGGGTGCGGACAAAGAGAAGAACTTGGATGAACATGTGAAAATGTTTATATGGATCTAGGAGGATAGATGGAGCAAATTCACAGGGACTAGAAAATTGCCTTGAAAACTATAAAAGACATATGAGTAAAGAAAGGAAAATAATTTAGTAAGAAATCAAGGTTGGCAAAGCAACATCTTTGACCAGGGGAGTGTTATTTTGTACATAAATTCTCACCCCGGTTCTGTAACTCTTCTCCTTGCTTGGTGAGTGATGACGAAAAAAAAAAACAAAAAAAAACACAAGTGGGTCATGTCTGTAAAACAGGCCTCTTTGCAAATGTCTCTTCAGTTTTTATCAGAGCTTTTTTTATTTTTATTTTTTCCTATAGCTTTACAAGCCGCAGTTTTGACGGATTTGACAGCAAGTACATTCCACGTATCTTTTACGGAAGAAACTTTTCCCATAGGAATATACTAATATTCATGGCTCTGAGTCGGCTTTTCTGAGCCTTGATGCTCTGTTCATATCTTGGAAGTCTGGCGATGAATGGGCTGTTTTGAGAGCCCCGTACACCTGGAAAGGTTGATAAATGGAAGGAGAAAAGGTTGCTAATTGGCTTCCAATTTAGGAAGGGAGACTTTGGATAGGAAAAGATCTCTTCACAGACAGCCTTTCTGTGACTCAAAAATCTTGATCCCACAGTCAGAGCATGAGTGAAAAAGAAAATGAATGACAGTATCAGTGTCAGACTGGGAAGGGCCCAGCTCACAATGGGTACTCAGTAAGTGCTGGAAAAGAAACACAGGGGGCTCAATTTTACTAGCATAATATGCACAGTTATAAATGCACATTTTGAAGTAAAAAGTTGCCATGTATTACATAGGCGATTGGCAACTGACACAGAGCGTAGGGCGTGCCTGGTCGGATGGGATCAGGTATGTGGGGCAGGCCCAGTGTGTTCGGCGGCTAGAGACGGCTGGCACGGCACAGGATCAGTACAACCACATGCACAACTTTTCTTAATTGGGAACAAGTAGATATCATAAGGAATTGGTTTGAAAAGTACTCTTTAAACACTTTGGGGATGCACTAATATAAATAAGTACTAAATCGCATGCACTATGACTGGTAATTTATGTCCAAAAGATTTCTTCTTGTTTCTTGTAAACTGAATAATTACACCTAACATCTCCAGGCACTGAAATGACATGTGTTTGAATGATTTAGGATGCAAAATAACACTGATTTTTTTAAACTCAAAGAGAGTAAAAATACATGTTTAGAAAAGAGTGTGGCTTCGAAAACGGTATTCCCAACATACAGGTGGTGGAGTGGGTTGATAACATTTGTACTTATTTATATAAGCTTGAGATTTTACAGTTTCTCTGAGCAAGTGTGGACCATTTTCAGTATTTTGGATATTTGTAAAACAGTCTTGTCCGAATTATTTGGAGAAAAAAAATCTATTTACAAACAAATAAAACTGAAAAATCCCTCTGTGTAGAACACAATATGAAGAAGAGAGACGTTACTAAGAAGAGAGACGTTAGTAAGAAAAATTGCATGCCTATAATATCACATACTGGAATTATCCGAGACGACCCAGGGTGCTGAACTGGAGTCATGTTACTCACGGTAGTTCGCCCTTATCTGTGGTTCGCCTTCCTTGCTTCTAATTACCCACAATCACCTGCAGGTCTCTGGTAGCCTGACGCTACATCGCAGTGCCTATGCCCTCCAGCGCACTTCATCTCAACACACAGGCACTTTATCATCTCATAGCATCACAGGGAGGAGGGCACAGAACAATAAGATATTCTGAGACACAAGAGGTCACATTCACACTTTAATTTTAGTATATGCTATAATTGTTCTATTTTTTCTGTTTTATTACTAGGGATAATCTCTAACTGTGCCTAATATACAAAATAAACTTGATTATAGATATGTACATATGGGAAAGAATACATAGCATATATAGGGTTTGGTACTCTGTGGTTTCAGGCATCCACTGGGGGTTTTGGGACTTACCCCCATGGATAAAGGGGGAACTACTTTATTTCAATATATTTATGCTTCCAGAAATCTATTTTCTCCCTGATTTCTTACTGGGACATTTGATTTAAATAGTGTCCGTTTATTCTATATAAATATAGAGTTTATATGGCGTGGACAGTACCCAAGCAAAGGCAGTAATCCTTCATGTGTGACGTTCCAGTCATTTCCATAGCAACCACTTACGGGTTAGGGTGTCACAAGATGATTAGGGCTTCAGGTGTGTAATAAGCAACAGAAACAAAACATCACGAAGACGAAGATGCTACTTTACATTAAATAAATGAGTGGGGAATGGGCAAAATGGAACAGAAGCATTTTCTAATTAAGAAATTCATTGCACCTGTAAGTAGCCTGTCAGTGAGGGAATCCTCAAATGTGAGTTTGGGCAGATGGTGTCTTCTCATCAGGGGTGATAATGGCTTAAACTATATGTGCCATTTTGGGGTTAGAGCTATTCTTCATTTCTCAAAGGGCATCCTTTATCTAGCAGTGTCGTATGAAACCCTTTGCAGAAAAACTGTATTTTTGTGTGCACCTGTAAGTTGTCATTTTTGGTTTCATCGAAAATGTTCCGATTTCTTCTAGACCAAAGAAGCTTGCTTTGCCTCTCAAGACCACCTCATTCCAGGGGAGACAGGCAAGTGCACTCACACACTAAATCTGATGGGGTAAACTAGGAGGTAAATTCTATAGGAGCCAATACCATTTTCTTCACCATTTATCCAGAAATGGAAACATAGTTAGTGCTCAAAAAGTATTTGTTGACACACCAGTGAACATAGCAATAAAGACCATGGAAGCCAAGTCAGAAATGTCTATTATGTAACTTTGAGAATGTTCACCACAAAGTCGTTTTCAGCCTCATGGAATCCTTGGGTCCTTGGATCCTCCCTATGCAGCAACCTGCTCCTCTCCACTTTTGCTCATAGGGATCATAAACCTTGCCTCAATGTACATATTCAGTGAGGTACAAGACCCTGCTCGGGTAGAGGACCTTGCCCTGGTTGTGGAGAAATGAAGAGGTAAAAAGAAAGAAAGAAAAGAAAACAAGGACAATAAAAATTTCTCCCACTTCCATGACCCCATGTGGTATAATTTTCAGAAGTTGTATTGATCATTGGCTAGCATTGGCATATCTAAATATATGCAATTTTTTAATAAAATGACAACCAACGTAACAAACTTTTAATATTTTAAATAATCATTGTCAAAAATTAGAAAATAAGAAAAAAAACCATCTGCCTTCCTACTGTTACTGTGTTGATGTTCATTTGTCTGGCTTTCTCTGCAGATATAGGTAGGCATGTAGTAAAATATGGATATATGTGCATATATGTAATTTTTGTTATAATCAGATCTCATTTGGTGATCTGTTTTTTTCACTTTAAATTAATAACAAATTCCTTGTAAGTGCATAGACACCTACAGCCTCATTTTATCCCCCTTTTAAATAGACTAAGTTTTAGAACTGTTTCAGATTTACAGAAAAATCGAGAATAAAATACAGAGATTTCCCATACACTCCACACCAAGTTTCTCCTAGTAACAAGTTGTATTAGTGTGATACATGTGTTGTAATTAATGAACCAATTTGGATACATTAGTACTAACTAAAGTCCATACTTTATTCCAATATTTTTATTTTTTTTACTTAATTTCCCTTTTCTGTTCCAAGGTCCCATTTACGATGCCACACTGCCCTTGTCATGTCTCCATAGGCTTGTCTACACTGTGACAGTTTCTTAGACTTAGTTCTGAAGACCTAGACAGTTTTGAGAAGTACTAGTTAGGTTTTTTGTAGGTTGCCCCTCTGGTGACATCTGATGTTTTTCTCAAGAAAAGATTGGGGTAACAGAGTTTTGCAGGAAGACCTTGGATGTTAAGTGCCATTTTCATGACATCGTATCAAGGCTATATACTGTCAACACGAATTGTATCCGTGATGACCATCTGGATGAGTTATTATTTATCAAGCTTCTCTACTGTAAAGTTACTCTTTTTTCCATTCTTCTGTACTCTTTAGAAGAAATCTCTATGCACATCCCACATTTAAGGATACAGTCTATTTTAATGGCTTTTGAAATGTGAAAAAATTGCAGCATATTTAACCAATTTCTTTTTTGGTAGACATACATTTAGGGTTTTCAACTTTTAATTACTATAAAGAACATTGTAATGCATTCCAACCTAGAACATCTGTCTTTTCGTGTGTCACTGATTATTTCTTTAGGACAAAAAGCAAGAAGTGAATTGCTGGGTCACAAAGTACGTACAGCAAGGCTTTTGACACAGCAGTGCAAAAGAAACCTCCAGAATATCTGTGGCAACTCAGAGGACCACCAGCATGCATCAGTGAGAGCGTGCCATTTCTTTACACCACCCGTGTGTGGCGGGCATGAGCGAGTGCGACACACAGGGTGTTTGCTGGACTGGTGGGCGGAGGTCCATCTGTGCCAGGTGGGCAGAACTCGCCTTTTGTTCTCTGTGTAATGGGAAGCCATTGGAAGCTCGTTAGCACCGGAGCAATTCGATTTGCTTAACGTGGTGCTTGCCGTATCTTCATTTCTTAAAATGGTTCGTTAGGTTATGGCTGCAAGATTTGCTTTTGACCTTGGCTCTAGATCATCAAAATAAAAAGGCAGTGTGACAGATGATCAGCCATTCTCTTTATGCCAACCTGACTTGCCATCAAATTGGGGAATGCAGAAGGCAGGCCTGCAGAGAGGAGAGGGCGTGCCAAGATGATTTATTAGAGGGAGGGGTGGGTGGTGTGCCGGATGGGGCAAAGGACGGGAAGAACCCCCCCACCCCCACCCCACTGCTGAAGCCTTTTCGAGTGACTGCTGATGACAGCAGCATCGCCTGCTGTACAGAGGGCACTGCACTGAAATGAGGAGCAGTGGGGAGGTCAGAGTGACACCTCCCAGGCAGCTGACGGTTTTCTGCTAGTGCTGAATCCTGGGAGCAAATACATTACCCAGGGTGAGGAGGACATGAGGGAGCCTTGCAAAGAGCTGTCCGGAGATAATTCTGTGGGAGATACTAGATCTATCTTTTGGTGTAACTTTGTAATTCTTCATACAAAGCTGTTTATCATAGTTGGGATGACAAAGGGCTGATATAAAGTACTAGAATTTCCTAAATCATCAGAGGTTTTCAAAAAATGAGGATTAAAGAGAATTATGGGAACAGTATATATGAGTCACTAAACAGACCCATCAGAAACATTTTTAAATGTTTAGGGAATGGTTAGATGGGACCAATAAACACATTAAAGGACAAAATGCTAAAAGATCTTGTACCTTTTTTCTCTAAAAGGTCTTACCACTGATGGGCACATATAAGCACCAAGATTCTTTAAACATCTCAAGAACAACCAGATGGCACCTTCGTCATAGGGCCTACTGAGATTTAGAATTAATCTTTAATTACTTATTTATAATTAATAATTACACAGATAGGGGCAGCTCCTCCCACTTGAGCAATTTTCTCTGTGGGATTACGCTGTGCCATCTGGAGGGCACGCTGACCCTTCCAATCTCTAGGATATTAGAAACTCGCATGTCAGGACGCCACACCATCATGACCAAGATTATCAGTCAATACTCATTGAAACTACTCAACAAATCAGTCTCGGTTTTGTCCTTTAAAAAAAAAATTGTGAAATCATCTTACTAAATGAATCCTGAAAAATCGATGGCCATATTTTGGCCACTAAAAACGACTGGGTCTGATGTTTCTCATTTTCTGTTCGTTTCCCTAACTTGATCATCTCACCATTGAAGTATGGCTTTGGAAGCCAAAACAAACAAGCAAGCAAACAAACAAAAAACCCACTGTATTTCTCTTAAGTTGTATTATTTGTAATTGTAGCATATTTTGTCAGGTGCGCATCTACAGGCATTCAGATTTTGCCAGTTTGACATACTTGCTACATCTCTGTGACCAGATGTGCAGAACAGAAGATGGACAAAATGAATAGAAAGGATTGTAACAGCAAGAAATTCTGAGCTGGATGGTAGACTACATGCCTAGAACCTTTATTTCAAAAGCAAGCAGGCTGTAATAAGCACATATAGAAAACGAACAGAAGAGGCAAGGATAAAGCCCTGCCAGTATATTGGGCCCGTCTTTTTTTTACAGTTTTGTATCTCATTTTGGCTGCCCAGGAAGAATCCAGGAGAAAGAAATGAAAAAATGGATTCTGAGATGGCAGAATTTCAGCAAGCAGACTCAGTGCTCAAGAAAATCTAGTCTAATTTCCCTATTTCAAAGATGAGAATGATTAAATCCATTGAGTTTGGTGATTTATCTAAATTCATGCACTGAGCTATTGGCAGGCTTATTCATTTAGAAGATGTTTATTGACTATATATTGAGTATTATTATTATTGGAATTGAGGTACTTAAAATACAGTGGCAAATAAGCTGTCATACATTTACCTTTAGGTTGTCACATGGCTTCTGCCATAAATGGTGAAAGGACACAATATTGTTTAACCTGCACTAGGAAAGGCTAAGGCACAGTCATTGTCTATGGGATGAGATATTCTGAGCATATGTCAACCATGTATTTAATCACCATAGGGATGCAAACAAGACTAATGGGTTCATGTTGCTGCAGAATAGAGTTCAGTTAAAAATAAGAAACACCTTCTTGGATGCCATAATGATTAAGCACTGAAATTATCTAGGGAATCTGTTGATAATAAAAAATGAAATAGATATTCATCAGTTTTCAACTCTAGTTTACTTGCAAATTGTTCAAGTGTTTTAGTGACAAAGTTGTTTTGCTATAAAGCGTTTCATTGTTGCTCTCTCTGAGATGCTGAAATTCACTTAAAAACTTAGCAGTTATGCATCTGTGTTGATGGTGACTTTTTTTTCCAAAACACTCTGCATAGAAGTAGTTCATGAAATATAATGTGGATGGGCTTCTGAAAAGCAGACTGTAAAGTTAAATTCAGAATTTAACTTTTTAAGTTTTTAATCACTGACTTCATCTTAAACTATTGAAGCCATATACCCATGGAAATCATTCAGGTCTTAATGTTGATAGTAGTTCGTAATAATAATTCCTGAAGATTGAATTTCCACTTTGTGCAAGATACTTACATTTTTTAAAATTGAAATATGGCTGATATGCAATATTATACTGGTTTCAGATATACACCATAGTGATTCAACAATTATATATATTACTAAATGCTCACCGGGGTAAGTGTGGTTTCTGTCTTATTCAAGATACTTTACACTTTGAAATCCATATAACCCACTCAAGCAACCATATCTTATACCTAGTAACAGAGAAGGGATCTCAGAAGATAGAGTACATTGCCTACTATCACACTGTAATGATTGGCAGGACAAGGTTAGGAACCAGAATGAGGTTATCCATGAGGGTAGTGAAGCCTGAACCTCAGGACCCCTAGCTCACAGGGCCTGGGATGTGCCCTGGAAATGTGTTTACAAGATAGGGTGATCAACTGACCTGGTTTGCCTGTGACTAAAGGGTTTATTGGGAGATAAGGATTTCAGTGTTAAAACTGGAATGATCATATGTTTGTAGAAAACTTAAAAAGTGAGATACTATGGTTATAATGGACACAGACACCTGCCTTCTGCCACTCATTTTCCATTCTCCTTTGTCCTACCTCCCTTCATGGTACTGGAACGGCCCTGCACATGTTTGGGTTCAAGCTAAGGGGATGCTGAACTGGGATATATTCATGAGGTTCACAGTCACTTCTGTGGACAGTTGTTTGCCAACGATCCTGGATGAGGAACAGCTCCCAGGATGCTCGTGTGCCCTCCTGGCCGGCACCACCGTGTCACAGCGCCCTGAGGCGGCTTCCACAGGCCGTCCCCTTCCTGCCTCCTCTGGACACACTTCCCACTTCTTTCCATGCCAAAAGTTTATTCCTCTGAGGACTGCAGTTGAAACATTTATCTCTAATGACAGAAGGAGGTAAGTTTTGAAGAAAAAAATATAAATTATAGATCTGCTACATGCAAATCCAAATGAGAACAGGAAGCTCTTAGAGCAACTGGAGGGCGGGCTAGGTCTCGGCACTGCGTCTGCTTGGGGGCAGGTGAGCACAGGTGTGGGAGCAACGTCAGGACCCTACTTTCCTGAGGGGGATGGTACTCACAGCTGGGTCGTTCAGTGCATTGCATTCTAATGATCCTTTTTTTAAAAAATTTATTTTCATTTTTTTATTTTGCTATTATTAATATACAATTACACGAGCAACATTATGGTTACTAGACTCCCCCTATTTTCAAGTCCCCACCATATACCCCATTGCAGTCATTGTCCATCGGCGTAGAAGGATGCTAGAGAGTCACTACTTGTCTTCTCCGTGTTATACTGCCTTCCCTGTATCCCCCACCCCACCCCCACACCCACTACATTATGTGTGCTAATTGTAATGTCCCTTTTTCCCCCTTATCCCTCCCTTCCCACCCATCTTCCCAAGTCCCTTTCCCTTTGGTAACTGTTAGTCCATTCTTGGGTTCTGTGAGTCTGCTGCTGTTTTGTTCCTTCAGTTTTTGCTTTGTTCTTATACTCCACATATCTCCACATATGAGTGAAATCATTTGATACTTGTCTTTCTCACCTTGCTTATTTCACTGAGCCTTCTAGCCCCATCCATGTTGTTGCAAATGGTAGGATTTGTTTTCTTCTTATGGCTGAATAATATTCCATTGTGTATCTGTACCACATCTTCTTTATCCATTCATCTACTGATGGACACTTAGGTTGCTTCCATATCTTGGCTATTGTAAATAGTGCTGCGATAAACACAAGGGTGCATACGTCTTTTTCAAACTGGGCTGCTGCATTCTTAGGGTAAATTCCTAGGAGTGGGATTCCTGGGTCAAATGGTATTTCTATTTTGAGTTTTTTGAGGCACCTCCATACTGCTTTCCACAATGGTTGTACTAATCTGATGATCCTTTTTTAAATAAAGAAAAGGGACTTATAGTTAATTTGCAGGAGATAACTACTCTATGCTATGTCAAATCTCTCACCGCTTGATATTCCCTTCTTAATTTCCACTGTTAGCTAATTGGCCGCCACCACAACTTCTTTCTCTTGGTGGGGAGTTAGGGAGTAGGTTCCCCAAATATGGCTCCTTTTGCACACTCTGGGGTTCACCTGTTTGTACTGGAGCATTCCTTCTTCCGTTCCTCGTGGGTCATCTTGGGGTCACAGATTTGAAGTGCTGACTGCTGTACAGATATACCAAGTACACCATTGATTGAAAGCAGTGATGTTGGTGGCACGATTCTGAGGGGTAACCTTTTCTAAGTGAGTTTCTTTTTGGAAGTGCTATTTTGACAAGCAAAGATCCTCAAATATGGACTAGCCACATTGTATCTCTTCTTTTACATTTCACACTGCATTTAAAAATACCAGTTTCCATATTTCCAGAACAGATGCTGGAGAAGTTTTCTCTCCACAACTTCCAGAAGGGAATGTCATTTATGTCAGATCTTCATTTCCTCCCACTTTATGTGATTATGTCACTTTTTTCTATTAATTATGCCGTGTGTAATATAATGGAACCATCAATTCACTAACATCAGACATGGAAATTCAAAATAATATCTACCTGAACGATCATGGTAATCCAGCAGTTTATATCAGGTCTGTTTTTCTGCATTGGGCTAAGAAGTCAGTGAATGAGTTTACTTAGAAGTGTGTGTGTGTGTGTGTGTGTGTGTGTGTGTGTGTGTGTGTGTGTGTAATTTATGCAGGGTCATCCTTGTCTCTTTAGCCTCTAAGCCCACTTTGGAAAGATATTTCCTACTGGAAAAAAATCTTCAGGTGTGGACTATTGCAATATTCAATGTTCAGTCAAACTGCCCCTTTGGGAATGGGTAGGATATTGGAAGCAAGGTTAAGGCAGTTGTAAAGATGTATACTGTCTGGCATTTTAATAGGAGAAGTGATGTTTCTTGGAAAATATTAGCAGCCACTCTTATTTTTGCCTATTGTACCTCCAGGATAATCTCAAGCAACTTAAAACAACAAAAGGTTATTTTTTAATCACTCATGCACTATGGTGGCAGGTCAGCTGGGGATTCCGCTTAGGATAATTCACCTGGGATTCAGGCTGACCTTGCAGCTGGCACAAACACTGAGAGAGGGAAAGAACACTCTGCTGGGTCTCACACAGCAATGAGATGGTCCAGCCTGGTGGTGATTCATGTCTCTTCCTCTTACGATCGATCGCTGGAAGTTCCACTCACGTGGTGGGCACAGTGGAGGGGAAAAAAAAGGAGAGGATTGACAAGAGATTGGGGAACTCCCTTTGCAAATCATCGATGCTGAAATGATGCTGAAATGTTTCAATATTCGACAATTTTTGGTATATGACTTTTCCTATTTTAATCTATGGGTAACGCTGAAGATTTGTAATTTTCTACTGCTTTCATTCTGTTACTCTGTCTCAGGCTTCAATGTTGAGAAAAGTTTGGGTCCCTCTACTTTTCCAGGTAAGGTCACTATCTATAAGCCTAAGACCCACTAGGAATAAGCAATTCAGTTGGAGTATAAAAGGAGACTAATTTTCACTTATTTTATTATCCAAGTACTAATACACAGCTTTTACAGGAAAAACAATAAGCTTATCATCAATGATTGTGCTGATTATTGTCCCTACTCATCTTTAAGACTCTGTATAATTCCATGATGCTATTATCCTTAGGAATAATTAACCACAATTAGAAATATGTTGGCACCTGTGGCTTTTTGGCATGTTGCTTTCTAAGGAGAGAAACATAAGGTGCATTCTACTCGAAGAAGCCCTGATGAGGAAGAACATGGCCTTACCAGTCTCACCTAATCTACTGTAGTCTTTCAGATCAGAGACATGAATTAAATATTTGATCGACTTTCCTTTTTTGATCATCACTAATCTACTTTATTTGGGGTTGAAAAAGTGAGGAACTTGTCAGTCCACTCATCTGTTAAATAAAGGGCACAACTCAGTTCTCAGAACATCTGGTCAAGAGAGTGGATCTTCCTCTCCTGTGAAGACTGGTTTGTTTTACTGGTACCCTGAGTTTGCATAATTTTTCCCCCACAAATTGGTATTTAAACTTCAAAACCTTTAGCTAACTACATCTGTCATTGATATTTTATTGTTTAATTTTCCTTTTATGGAGCCAAATTACATCTCTCCCACATACAGCCGGCACTTTACATGTCTAATTTGTCGACATGTTCTATAATGATAATTTCATTGATTTAGAAAGTGACATTATGAGCAACATATGTTCAGTTTAGCAGTAGACCTTGTTATGGCAATCAATTTTTTTCCCCTCCAGAACTCAACTATATTCTACATTTAGAGGCAGCAAAATAACTTAACCAGTTCATGTTCTTATGGTTTAAAAAAAAAGAGAAAGAAATCTACATGTGGTATGTTTTCCTAATAGAATAAATTCTCACTCTGTGCAGTTTGCAATGTGCATATCTTAACAATATGTACCAGAGGCAGGTGGAAAGAAATAAAGCAGTAAAAGCATTTACTAAAATATAGACATAAATACAAAAAATAAATATAAAAGGACATAGAAGAAACATTTCACGAAAGCCTTTCACTTTCTCCTACCCTCTCTTATTCATCATGCAACCTTGATCAACAGCTCTGCAAAGATCTGCTGAGACCCTTCAGAGCAGCAGGCTCCGAGACCCACCAAGCCCTGGACTTCTCTGGGTGCTTACGTGCTCCTGTGTACTTGTGTGTATTTTCTTTCCTACCCCTGTACTTATGGGAGACAAAAATCCTCCTCATATTTCAAGATCCAGCTCAAAGGTCACCTCTCCTCAGAGGCTCTCCTCAACATTCTCCTGACCCAGGTCAGGATCCGTCATGCCATCCCACCTGTCTTCAGCAGGGTGCCCTCCTCCTCACTCCCCTGGAAGCAACCTGGGGGAGGATCTCATTCATCACTCTGTCCCCAGCAGCTCAGTGGCTGGCTTTTTGTAGTGCTCAATAAAAATGAACTGGATTAAGTAGCAAATTTTTTCCATTTTTTCAAAATTATTGTGTACCATAAAGGAATCTTTAAGATGGCATCCTTTTTTCCTTTAGAAAGCAATCAAAGGCAGGTGTTCTGTGTTGTTGATGATGAAGATTTATAAAGCCAGCTGGGTGTTTAGTTCAATATCAGTACGAAGTGGTGTGGTTTAGAAATGATGTGAGAAATGCCAGGAAGGAGGTGCGAAAACCTCTAGTGATGTTAGGATAGGTGGCCGCACTTAATAAGAAAAGTGGCATAGGAAAATGGAAGCAAACAGATTTAACTAATATAGGGACCTCATTTTTGCTTGAAAGTAATTTTTAGGATTTAACTTACAAGGGCGAATAATCTATAGCATCTACATCTATACTCTGCAGTTATAATAGTCAATGTAACATTATTCATAATTACAGAAGATTAAATTATGTATCCTATTCTATAGGATGATTATGAAGGTAGGAAGCTAGGCAAATATTTTAGAAATATTTTCAAAATATTTTAGGCTATTTTAATAATAATAAAAATATTTTAGAAATATTTTTTCAAAAATGAGATTAAGACAGAAAATTTTTCTTCCAAGTTTGTGACCAAGGTGGAGGGAGACACATTTCTCTCCATTTCTCCTGTTAAGTGCTGCTAAATGCTCAAGACATTACATATATGAAGCAGACACAAGAAGACCCTGAAAGAGGGAGAGACAAAGGCGGCCCAGCCAGCCACCCCAGGACCCGATCACCAGCATGGAAGTGGGTCCCTTGGGCTTTCTTTGTGGCTTCAATATCCCCAGCTGGGGACTATAAAAGGTGATAATACAAAATCTTCAATGGACATAAACCAAAAATGTCAGAAGAAAAGCCTGCTTTTTAGCCAAAGACCAGGAAAGGGGCTGTGGGGAAAATGGAAGTTTCTATCGCCAGGATCCTCACCTGACCCTAAACTACTTGATGACGTATCTGGTCTGCTGCTAGGCTACCGCTTCCACACCCTCAGGTAATAAGCTATTATTGACTGAGTCACTATATAAAGAGCTCTGCCCTGTGCTCTGGGCAGAGGCAGAGATGGAGGTGGATTACTGAACTGCAGACTGTTGGATGCAGACCTGATTCTAGTGCTCCAATTACTGCCATGAGACTAAAAGATGGGTATAAACTCTTTTGTCCCAAGAACGTTCCATTGTCACTTCTTGGTCTCGCTGAATCTATAGTGAACTTGTCCAGGGGGGATATCCCTCAGGCCAGACAGGGGCACATTAGCAAGACAGAAAACTTGTAAACAATAACGAGTCAAACATAATGGAAAAAACCTACAGCCCCACTCTCAGCCCTGGATGCCAATTCTGTACTTTCTTCCATGAGAAATTACTGTGTGGAGTGTGGAAGTATCCACTGGGCAGTCCAAAATTGTACATCACTTAATGGTTATAATGTCCACCCATTGAAGCATCATCACATCCTGCATGTGCCACATGGGCATAACTCTGCTCATAGGAGGTTGTGTTATTGGCACAAGTTGGCAAGCTCATAAGGGGAAGAAATGGAATTAGATGACGGGGCCATCTGGCTCGAAGCCCATACCTGTCCCATTTCAACACATTGTCTTAATGCTGCATGCAAGATGGGAACACAAGTTACTAGAGTGAAATTTATTACAAGCAAGTTGGGATTTCTCTGGCAGCCTATGAGGACCAGCCACAGTAGATATACATTCCATAAGGCAATAAATAAATCTTTTTGTTCTTCACCCTTCAGTCCTGCACTGCTGTCGACTGTTTAACAGTGACTACATTTCACCCCAGGTGATTGAATCGATCACTTGGATTCAGTTTGTTTATCACCCTGTCAAACAGGAGAAGTGCTCTCTCCTCCTTGATAGAAAGAATATCTTAAATATCCCATATAAGTGTAAGCACTTAGTTATTATTCCTGTTAGTGGTAGCTAACTAGAGTCACTTTTCAATTCATATCCAGAAACAAAAAAATGATTTTTCCATAATACAGAAAGAAAGACACCCTTAGGGAAATAATAGTCAATAATTGAGCTAAGAACTGGGGTTCTGGTAAAAACAAAAGTAAACCTAAGGAACATTTACCAAACTGCTGAAATTGAACATGTTTTCAAAGCAGCATAAAATAGGGATTGATAAGTAGTTACACGAATCAGGATGAAATGTTTTAAATAGACCTGCCATCTTGTGTATTTAAGGATTAAACTAAAAATCATATTCCTTTCAGAGCTTTCTGAATTTATATCAAAGTCACTGTCACTTATAAACATCCCCACAGACACAATCATGAAGCCCATTCCATAGGGCCATTTTGAGCCATTTCTATAGAACTTATGGTCTAGAAACAGGAGGCAAGGATTCGAGAGAGAGATTGAACAATCAGTACCTTTCCAGTATGAACGTCCTGCTGAAGAACATAACCTACAGAACCCACATAGTTTGGTTGTAATGTAACTTTGCATTTGTAAAGTACAAAGGAGGCAAACAATTTATGATGAAACTATAAATTCAACTTTTGTTTGAGGAAACTGAGGCCAACAGGGGTGGAATGACTCCCCCAGATTTATATGACCTAGAAGAGATGGCCCCACGATAACTCAGTGTAACTACTATACAGGCATTTTTATTTTTGCTTTTCAGTTGCTTTCACTCAAAAGAAAAGAACTTCATTGACAATACACAGAGATGAGGCGATTTAGCATGGTTACACAGATCAAGGTAGGGGGCCTCGACTTCTCTGCAGCCCTAAGTCAGGTATCAGAGGGTCAGGCTTGGGACACACATGTGAGGGACTCAAATGTTCACTTTCTGAATATATCAATACAGTGATTCCAGATTGCTTTGATTTAGCAAATCTCTATGTAATATGACTGGTCTTTTAAAGATCAAATATTGGTTTTGCTTAAAAAAACAAAACAAAAACAAACAACACTTAGTCTTCTTACCACCATTACAATTTCCTCACATCTGACCAAGATGTGAAGAATATGGCCAGTGCAATGTGTTTTTAAATAAATACAACAGATCATTTTCAAATGCACTGGCTGTTCTTAAAATATACACTATAGCTTTGAATTTTTCCCTCCGCTACACCACTCTCTTCCTCCCGGAATGGCACACAGGTGCTTCCAGGAGTTCTGTACACTTATCCCTTCCTCCTCGCTCACACCATCAATTCTCCTTCACATACGTAGTGTGGTTTTGTGATTTAATAAACAAGGAACTTGAGAAGATGATGTACTGCATGTAAGTAGCTTAAACAAGTTTCAAAAAGCTGACTCACGCTTCAAGGTAAATGCTAATTGGTGAGCTGTTTGGAATTTCTGGAAGAATTCCCAGCAACTCAAACATTATTCAAATGACAATTAACTAGGAGCTGAAACCTATTTGTAAAATGCTGAGGAGTCTTCACCATCCTCTGATATAGTGTCTCTCTTCTACTGTTTGAGCAGCTACAGATAATTTCCTTTCTAGGATGCTGGGGCCATTGCTAAGAAGATCTTTTAGACAAAAACTCTGTTTTAGCTTACCAAAAGTCAAGAAACAGTTGGCCTTTCTTTGAGAGAGCTATGCACACCCTATGTACTCATGGACAATGTTTCTCATTCCAGCAACAGCAGCCATATTGAGGTCAGCACAGACTTGGGCACTTAGTCACATTAAAAATAAAGATGAATTTAGAAGATGTTTACTATTTCCAGTTGACTACAACTGTGTCAAAATTCAGTGGTATCTGCACCTCACAGATACCACTGAATTAAAATTCAGAGAAAAGACAACACATGAATATCATAGTATGCAAAGATTTATGAGGAAGGAAACAATGTGGTTGAGACTGTAACACTGCCTTCTAGAAAAATTAAAATTAGATTAGTATCAACATCTGAAGTTGAGAAAGAGCAGTTTCATTTCTTTGTCAGAACAGGAAGGGTTTTGCTTCATTATCTTCTCTTCCTTTGTCCCGTCCCTAAATCTCACTACTTCTGCTGCCTGGCCCGAGTCAATAATCAAGATGGCTGTTGTGAAAGGAAATGTTGGAGATTGCTTCTGGAAGAATCCCGAGGACTTTCAATGCACTCACACAAGTTGTTCTTGCTTTTTCTGGTCACTGTGGATGACTAGTCACAGCAGGTCAGGTGTCATTCATGGCTCATATACAGCAGAACCTTTCCCTGTGCAAACTTGTATGTTGATGCTGTTTAAGCACTAAGTTAAAAAATTATATCGTTGAAAAAAAGAGTTTGTAATTACAAAAATGATTTTGTTATGAATGCTTGGCTGAGTCAGAGTTGAGGGGAGAAATGAAAAGGGCATTGCTTTGTTTTCAATTTTTCAATTCAGGCTTTAAGGAAACTGTGCCAACTTATTTAATTTATTTTAAGGAACAAGGTTATTTAAGCTATGCAAATTTTTAGGAGCCTACAGGTATTTCCTATCCTTCAACCTCTTTCAAATATTTCTTACCATGCCCTGTTCAAAGGCCTGCAATTTTAGTAAGACTGTATGTTTGCATACCATTTTACTATTTTTAAAATGCTTCCATTGACTATGCTTTGTTTAATCACTAAAACAGCCTGTTCAATGGACAGGATGCACTCCATTATGCCCGGTATACATATGAGATGCTCATTAATTCATTCATCAAACCCTGAACCTATACCACATGCGTGCTAGGCACTGTGTCACCTCCGAGATGACAGCATTCACCTAAAGCAATGTGATGACAAAGGAACCAGGATGGCGGGCTGTTCTTTGCTCTGACTGTGGGTAGTGATTCTGAAGAGGAAGAAGATATGTAGTGAGAGGTGGATGTACTATTCATTTATCTAGAGTGAATTTTGTAAAGGTGATACATCTGTCATCCAGGGGAAATGTGAATCCTTTATAGAAATTAAAATTCAATTCAAGAAAATACTCATTGTGCTACATTTGCAAAGCATGATGCAAAGAAGGGTTAGAAGGATGTACTGATAAGCAGAGGAAGCACCAGCAAGTGTGGAACACTGATGTATTATTTTGTTCTAAAACTTCCACTTGGTAAACATTAATCAAGCAGAACAAATAATAGCTTTGAGTTCTACCGATGACTTTTCCTAAATAGACACTAAATATTTGATGGTTGGGTATAGATTGCTGTTAAATTCCAGGTGAGATTTCAGTGTAGATTAACAGGGGCAAACGCATTAAGTATAGGTAAACAGATGATTAATATTTCAAGCTAGATCTACTTGGCTACTTCTAAAGAATTGACCGTACCTTACTTTAAAACCTCTGCCAAAACCCAGTGTTTGACTTCTCTCTCCAAATGGTGCAGGAATAACTTTTCATCAAATGCAGTTGTATGTGACAGTGAGGTTTTGAATTTAAAATAAGATACGCTTTTAAAAACTCATAAAATGCAAATGTTTATAGTCTCTAAGCAGAAGTTGCAATCTGTGTGCCATTGCTTTACCCACACTAAATTCACTAAAACGTTGCCTGTCTCATACAGCTTAATTATTTTACTAATCTGTGTTACTAGGTAGAACATTTTGTTTTACATCCAGTGGGTTTTTTTTTTAAATGATAGTTGTAGGATTTGCATTCCCTTTTTTCCCAACCGGTTTTCTTAAGATTTTATTTCTGCTTACTCTACTGTGGATTAGATGCTGAATTCAATTGTGGATGGGGAGGGTAAAAGCAGGTTGGCAGTCTGATCTCAGACTAGAATCCAGCCAGGGTACATGCGACAGTTGCTTATCAAGATTACTTGGGTCCAAGACCAGCTGCCCCACAGTGGAGCCTCTGAGGCACAGGGGAAGGGCTTGGGTTTCTGTGCCCGAGGTTTGAATCCAGACTCTCCTCAGCACTTGCGTGAGCTTAGGCAGACTGCCAACCTCTGTAAGCCTACCTCCTCATCTACAGAGCACAGACAATGTTCCATCCCAAGTGTTGGGAGGAAATAGCATATGAAAAGAACCTCATAGGGCTCCTGGCTCAAGGTAGGCTCTCAGTAAATTGTAACTAGTTTAAAAAAAAAAGAGAGAGAAAGATTACTAGGTTACCTGAGTCTAAGTGAAATGACAGGATTCATGATTAACAAGGGTTATTTGGGATAGAGAGGTTTAGATAGGCCGAATGACACTCAGAGCTTCTGATGTTATCTCCAAGTTTCTCTGTTTTTTTTTTTTAACCAGGAACATCCAGTCAACATTTGCTACATACTGTGATAATCTCATCTTTGGCACTGCTCCTTTCTTCTCAAAACCCGTGTGGCCCTGATTCTGTTCTGTTGCCTTTTCCTGCACAGAGGAGAGGGTAGGCAGAGACATGAATTTAGGGAAGGGGCCTGGTATCTAAAGGAACTATCCTATTATCTGTTAGCCACTTTACATAGGTGAGCTCATGTAATCACTTCTACTATTATTTCCTGGGGTTTCCAAGCAGTGGTGCTGGCAATGAGGACTATCTCAAGGAACCAGGTGTTGACGGCCGCTTCAGAAAAGCAATGAGGAAACAGGTGAATTAATTAACTGCTCTCGGAAACATGATATTGAACATGGTAACAGTCCTTTATATTTGCCTGGTATTCTATAGTTACTACGATCACACTTTAAACATTTGTTTAGTACACTAAGTCCTGAGATGAGAATTATTTTGATCCCTACTCATAAATGAGTTACTTGCCATATGTCCTACCCAGTAAGCCACACCTACACCCTGGCCCTCACCGTCACGTTTTCTCACCTCACTTAATGAAAGAAGCTCGACTGGATCTACTCGATTGTGATAAGTTGTATCCCTTTAGGATTGAATGAGGCTCCAAGAAACGATGAAATTCAGGACGGTGCAGGGGTGAACGACAAGTCTGTACCCTGTGGTTAACTTGGCGCTGCCCCTGGACTGGAAACAACTGCTTTTAAAATCCTTTCCAATTAGGTTATAGATTGCGGCAGTCTCTCCGCCTCCCACATCAGAATCGATGGCTAACGTTTACTGAGTGCTTACTATGTGCGGCACGCTCTACAGGTTTATCCGTTTCAATCCTCAGAACCCCCCTGTGGGGTAGGTACTGCTTTAATTCCTCCTTCACAGATCAGATGAGGCCCAGAGAGGTCAAGGTCCTACAGCTGGATAGTAAGCGGCCAGGTCAGGAAAGGAACCCAGATAATTAGGCTCTAGAGCCATTACCCAGTCCACAGAGCTCAAGGGGACACTTGGCCACTGCCACACATCAAGCCAACACAATATAAACTTCCAGTAATGAATTATTCTGAGAAGTTTAGTCAGGCTTCCTGAGAATCAATGGGAACATTTAAATAATTATTTATCTTTGCTTCTTAAACTGTTTGGGGGAAAGAAAGAAGTCCGGGGCATTGGTACTGAGGGCCATCACGTTCACTATGACAAATCAGTCACTATGACAAGGGGTGACAAGTTCACTGCCACTTAGGGGAAACCTGCTGGTCTGGCTCTTCGCCCAGGTGTGAGAAGGACAGGAAAGCTGCACAAGATACGGTGTGTGGTGGCCTAACTTCTGTCAGGTTCCTGGAGGAGACCTCGGGACATCTAGGTTTCAGCAAAGTCTTCAGCAGGAGAATGCCGTTTTTTCATTAAGCGAATTGAGGGAAGGAAAACAAACCCAACTGTTTCCCCTGAGCAAGGAGCCATTGAGTTCTTGCGTGACAACAAGGTTTGTTTGCAGCGGCGTGCTGTGTGCACTCCCGCTCTGTTTGCGCGTTCAGCATTGTGCTAACTGTGCAAACACGGTGCGTCAGAGCTGCCCCTTCTCCACCTCTGAGGCCCTGCAAACACCACCAGCTGGAGGGCAGGGCTGTGGCACTGCTCCTGTCCCCGCAGTGGCTGGGTCTGGGTGGTGCACCTCCCTCTGAGACCAGCCCCGTGCGGGAGGGAGAAAGGCTAGCGGAATGAAGACAACGTAAGCGGAACGACCTTACGGGAACGTGACACTGATCAGCCCCACCCAGTGCAAGGCAGTCTGGGGGGAGCGGCTTCCTGATCATCGCTGCAAGGCACTCAGTGCTTCTCAGTCACATAAACATGATTAGAAGAAGTCCTAGACTTGTGGCTGGGGAAGTCACCAACAAGGCAAAAGAGTAGACAGAATAGAGCATCTTTGGTTCAGATTTACTAGTGTTCTCATGCTTCCTGCTTAGAACAAGGTGGCACCCACAGGTTCAGATTTGGCTCTCAGATGTGTTTATTTAAAACTTCAGAAACATAAAGAGAATTGGATTGGTTTGTTAGGCAAGAAAGCATTTATAAGTGGCTTCTTCTCCTTTTGAGATCTCATTGCCCATATTCTAGAGATAATAACCATCTCCTCTCCCTGTCTTTAATATCAAATATGAAGTCATATAATTTAAATGAATGCATCTTGTCACTGGAGGAAAGTAATCATAGCTCATGAATTTGACAGCACAGCCTCACTGGGAAACAGCATTCTGCCATTATTTGAATTATTTTAAATGGTTTAGGAACCCGGGGATGAAGAGAGAGTGAGGAAAGTTTTCTAAGAAATTAATATTCACAAAGATGCTAACAGAAGCCCATAAAATGGTGTGTCCTTTGGAGAGGACTTGGGGAAAATCTATTGGATAGAACATGCTTTGATGGATTAAATAGAAAGCATATCATTTCTGCCCTCTTCCCTCCAGTGACCCTGGTTCCTTTGTCTCTGTTTTTTTCTTTTTATTTCAATCACCACATGAGATGGCGACTCATTCTTTCGGCATTTTACTTCCTATGGGTCAACATGCCTTAAACAGTAGTGAAATCTCTTAATCTGGAAGGCAAGAGGTTAACTATTTTGTACATAAAACGGTTCATTCCCATTTACATGAAAGGAGACAACTAAATATAAATTTATTTTTCATATAATGGGATGAAATTTTCTTTCATGAATAAAAGCAATGGTCTATAAAGTAGTTTAAAAAGGCATTCAAGAGGTTGTTTTGATTAGGCGACTGTATCTGACTAAGATACATTATTTTCTTAATAAGTTTCATTGCCTTTGATGACTCCTCTCTCAATGGGGAAAAAAACCCCAAACAACCCTAGTAAATTAAAGGTACACGCTAGCACATTAAAAAAAGTTCCAGTGGCAGGACACCAATTATTTTATTACCACACCAACTGAGCTCCTGAAACTTCACAATTCATGAACGAATTTTCCATTACTATAGAGTCATGCTTTTATTGACTGTTATAAAATCACCATTTGTATCTTTTTGATCCTGCTGTGTTTCTATTTTATTGGAAAAGTCCTGTAACAGGTATAACATCAGCTCAGATTACCAAGAAATCTATAAAATAGCTTCCCACTACTACCTTTGGTACAGATTGAAAAAGTACATTATGATCCCACTGAGTCTCTGATAAAAAACTGTGATTCGCATGTCCACGTGATTTATCCTTATCTGTTAGACAGCCAGGCCCTAGCTGCTCTATTAAATTATGAGAGCATTTCACTGGTATTGATTAGTCATGTTAGGCATCATTAAAGCCTCTGGGTCATGAAATTTAGGAACAAACGTTGGTAATAAAAGCAAAAAAGCCAAAAATGCTGCAGTGAGTACGAAATTTACAACAACATGTTATCTTTGTCAGGGTGTTGGTTGAAACCGACCACCTTGGTCCCTGATACTCAGATAGGGTGACCACTTGGGTTAAAATGGAAACAGGGAGAAAAATAAGATAACAAACTGAAAGTAGCACTAATTGCCTCACTTAAAAAATTTTTCGACTCCCCCACAAAAAATAAAAGGAATTGGTTTTTAAATGATCAGTCTCAAAATTTTTATAAATAGTAAGTATGTATAACATGGGAGAACTTTCATGAACGACTGGACCTGTATCTTTTGAATGTTAATTGAATATCATTGATCACAACTAATGTTGAGTATCAGTGGTAACAGAATGTCTGTCCACGATCAGATCCTCAGGCCAGCCAGGAAAATCAGCTGCATACATTCTTATTTCCTTCCACGTGGTTTCTGCTGATATTCACATAGAACTTTTCTTCCTAATGGGGAACGCAGTTTGTTTTTAAACTACAGAGTGAACCATATCTGGAGTATGTCAACTTTCATGACTTCAAAAGAACAGGTCACATGGCAGAACTGGGGACCCTTCACCACAAACGAGGACACACCAGGAGGTTCAGCCCTCCCTGGGCACCACGGAATGAATGGCTTTCTGATCATCCATTGCTTATAAATGCAAATGACATCCCTGTGTTAAATATCGCTACTTATAGTCTCGTTGTGTATAGTTATTTATTCTTCTCAGAGAGTTTTCAAGATAGCTCGGCCTGTCTTATCCTTACAGCAACAGTCAAAGGCAAGCGGAGAGAAGAGTTACTTTACTGTTGAAGAGAACAGTGTTTATGTAATAGGACCAAAACTCAACCTCAGGTCACAACACTTCTACTAGAGTTTTTGGCTAATGTATCAGGAATGTTTGGTTTCATAAAACAATGCTATGGAGATGGATACCACCTACCTGAAACCAAAAGGCTATGGAATATAGATTTAAAAAGGGAACTGGTTTAAACACTTCTTTTCATTATAAAGGTAGTAAACAATAAATATTGGAAAAGACACCTTCATAAGAGAATGGAAAATATCTTTTGACCAAGAACAAAGTTCAGTAACTTAAAAGTAAAAGGAGGTCACTCAGCACTGAGCAAAGGGGTTTTGATATATGAAAACGTACTTCATATATGCCATTTGATGGTCTAGCTTAAGGTTGAGGCTAGATTGTTGCAAAATTCCATGGAAATGGTGTGGAGCAAGGACATTTTTGTTCTAGTTACTAAAGAAGCAAAGGGTCCACCTTCTCTCCTTCCTGGCTCTCGATTAACTACCAATGTCCTGTTTTATATCATGTTTTTGTTCTTTAAAATGACCCATAAAGTTCTTAAAATGTTAACTTACTTTCCTATTGACACATTCAATGATCTCAGAGATGCTTTATTTTTATTTCTGATCACTCTTCAATTGGTTATGGCTTCTAGGACGTGCACTTTAAATTTCCCTCTTTCTGTCATCTAGGTCCAATAATAATCTCTAAACAAACACTTAAAAACACAGGAGAGCTCTCTATAAAGTCTTCCAGTGATGCATCTTTTATATGGTGGAAATAAAACCCTTTGTAGTATAAACGCTTTTCGATAAGTTAGATTTTTTGGAGCATATAGCTCTTTAAGTGTTCTCGTTTGTATGGTGTAGGGACAAGAAGAGCATACTGTAGACCTAAGCCCATATAATCATTTGTCGATTACAATATAAGCATGCGGATGCAAAGGGAAGCAATTCAACATGCCCACTTTTATATTTTAGAGAAGTTATTTTCCCTATGATTAAAAGACAACCCTTGTAAGGAACTCATCAAAAATTCCCTGTCCTTCTAGCACTGAAATGATTGCAATTCTGTCAACATGTCGTAGGGGCATATATAATCTTCTTTTATTGTGTCAGCCCAGAGGCATCCTTGATCTCAATTGGTGTGAATTTCATTTAATTGCCGAATGGTGGAAAGATGCAAGGTAGATTCTGTGATTCCCCCCCCTTGTTCACACTTCCTTTTCCTCTTGAAGCTGAACATGTCCAACCAGCAGAGCTCTCTCATTCTGCTAGCTAGTCTCTAATTAGTTATAACTCAGCTCCCATCCTGTTTCATATTTCAGGTCAATATTAGTACTGCATGCTTTATTTTTCCAGATGGAAATTTCTTTACCAATGATGATGCTGATGAAGTTGGCCATAACAAAGTAATTATAGACAAACCAATAATGATATGAGTGCAAAAAATGAGCTTCAGAAAGTTGACTAAATATAAAGGGTGCCCTTGAGAGAAATTTCATATTTTCTAGTGGCCAAAAGATGTTTGATATTGCAGGGGAGAATTGCATTTTCCATCACCATCTGAACATTGCCTGAAAGCATCTATACCCCTATTTCCTTTTGGTGCTAGTTGGATTCATTCATGATGACTCAGCCTGGCCTTGATTAAATCACATGAGAATACTGGCATCACTGGCTCGTAGAGGAAACCAAAATGTGGGAGCAGAGTGGCAGGACACACCAGAATTGGGAGCAAGCAAGTGGAAACAGGAGTTCACCTGATTAGTTCATGTTTGGACCTTAAGAACACTGAAGACGGATTTGAGATTGTCTGCAGACCTCAAGATGGATAAAGGCACTCTGGGGTAGACAGGCCCACGGTAGAGCCAAGCAGTTGGTTTATTAGAGAGTATTTACTTTATCATGCTTTCTTCCCCACTGTTTGGATTACATCTAGGTAGCCTACCCGTCAGTGTTTATTTAGCTTTTGTAAATTTTTTTCTAGCTGGTCAGGCACAGTTCTAGGCTCTGGCAACACAACAATGAACAAAACAGCATCACTGCCTACAAGGGGCTTGTGTTCTAGCCACGAGGGCAGACAACAGATGTGTAACATGTACGTAAGAAAGTTTCAGGAACATGCTATGATTAAGATGAAGAGGTGGGTGTTCTCTTAGAATAGCAGGGTGGGGCTGCCTTTCCAGGCAGAAGCACTGCAGTTGGGGCCATCACGATGAGCAGAGAACCTCACGAGGATTTGGGGACTGAGTGCCATACACATGCGAAACAGCTAGGAACGGGGCCTTGTGAATGAAACAAAGTGGTGTGGTATGGAACTAGAGTAAGGACAGCATGACACCTGTTTTGAGTCAGGGGAGGATGGTAGGAAGTGAGCACCATGTTTTAGAAGCCCTGCAGATGTTAATAAGAATTGGGGTCTACCCCAAGTATAATTAGGGAAGCATAGGCTTTAAAGCGTTAGAAATACTTTGTTGACGGTAATCATTCGAAGACTTGCATTGATCTGGGGGAGAGAAACCAGTGGTTTGTGCTGGGATGTAAGAGTGGAGAAGGTGAGTAGTGGCTGGGTTGGGAACATATTTTGGAGAGCTGGATATGCATGGGAAGCACGGCAAGGATGAGGTGTATTTGGGAGAGGGTTAGGGGTGTGAGTGGACTAGCAGGTAGAGGTGGGGATGGAGAATCAGTGGCTGTACCTTGTCCCTGTTAAGAAGCCCATTAGATATCCAGGTGAAGATGTCAAGTTGGAGTTGAATAAAAGAAGGCAGAATGCAGTGGCGTGGTCCAGGCTGTGGAAACAGATCATTGCTACATGGACTGCATCGGAAAACAGGGGGGCTGGATCGGCTCAGACAGGAGGAGGTGGTGTGAGCAGAGAAGAACTGAGGACAGGGTCCCATAAACCCTGAAATATTTATAGGTTTTGTAGAAGGAAGAATCTAGTAAGGAAGTTTAGGAAAAAAAAATGGCCAGGGCTGCTAAAGCTCTAGGTGAGAAGTGCCCACTCTGAAACTCCCATCTCTTGTGAGGGGCCAGACCTCAGCTGACGGGCTCACTGGGGGTTGATCTGTGGCGTAAGGCTGAGCTGAGCTGTCCTTAAAAGGCGGCCAATGCCTCCCTTCCCTGTTGGGATAGATTCCAGCTCTCTGCATTTAAATCTTACCAGTCTCCAGGCAACTTCCTAAAACTACAGCCGGGCTACAATCTTTTGAGATGAGAAAGTCAGAGAAGAAAGGGCACCCAAGCTGTTTTATAGTTCTGGCCTCTGTGGCTTCTTGGTTTAACTGACAGCATCTGGGCTGTTACAGCCAATTTGCTGTCTCAGGCAGAGGTTCTCACTGGAGAAGGGGTGACGGTGCCCCCAGGGGACGTTGGGCGATACCTGGGGACAGAGGCGGGCTTCTAGGCGGTCACACTGGAGGAGGGGGGCGGGGCCGCGGCTGACCACCCACAACACACGGGGCAGACCCCACAGCAGAGAACTACCTGACCGAAATGTCAGCAGGGCTGAGATTGAGAAACCCTGACATAAAGGAAACTAAAAATCGCAGCTAATTCTCAGCATTAGGCTGACTTCTAAGGCGCACTGAGCGCACACTTGCGTTTATTCATTTGCCTGATGGTGGGTTACACCATTACATGACAATATCCACGTCTCGGTTTTATACCATTTGTTTCACCTTTGAAAAAGAGAAAAGTGAGAAGGGTATCCCATGAGAAGTACACAGAAATGCCCACCACTTTCTACGGATTCTACCGAGGCATTTTAGCATTTTAGGGGAAGTTTTTGTGTGGCTGATATTGCAAATGGAACCCCTGCTGCGGCTGAGACAACATTTGACATTTAAAGTCATCCTCTGAGAGGAACAAAAATGAAAAAAAAAAAATCAGATTTTAAGCTCACCAGGTAGTGGGTAGGCAATGTAATTGATTTTCCATCAAACAACTCTTCCCCTAATCTTATTATGAGATCAAAAACATACTTCTGCTTTATGGACTCATTATGCTTCTAAGACATGCAGCATATGCTTAATCTGTGCTTCTTTAATAAGCGATGCCCACTGATTAAATTGCATTTCCTACTTCCCTGTAATTATTCCGACTTGGAGATATGAAATCCTGGTCTTAGGAAACTTTGGCCCAGGACACTAATTATCCCCAGATGATGGAGTCTCTTATTTCAAATCCATTTCTTTACTCCACTTCTTGACGGTAACAACTTCAACCTGCCTGAAGATTTTTCTTTGAGAAATGGATTTTTTTTCTCCCATTATTCTGCCTCAAATGTACCGTTCCTCGGCCCCATACCCTTGAGAGGGAGACTGTTTTTCATTTGCTATGTAAAGCACTCTTTTAGTGCCACGGGAGTTTGAGTCCTTGCCGAGTGGCAGGCTGGGCTCTGTGAGTTTTCGTGACTGTGCTGTGGAATCCTCAGTCAAAACATTGTCACAGGGGCACGGAATCCGGTGCCCAGTCAGAAGCCGCAGGGAAAGGAACGGACCAAGCAAGTATTCTTGGCCATGTTAGTCACCAAGTGCCAAGGCTTTAGCGTCCCTCGGGGAGACGATCTTGCTTCCCGAGCAGTGTGACTTGGAGGGGACATTGAGGACATTCTTACACATATCAAACCATCAAATTCCAAGCCAGTAATAGGAACAAGAGAACACAGATTGATCCCAACTGATGGAAATAAAAACAAAAACAAAAACAAAAAAATCCCTGAGTGCTTGATTAAAAAAAAATACTATAATAATAATTATTTATTTCTTGATGGATAGAACTGAGTCAGCTGGTTTCCTTTGGACATAAGATGCTCCACCATATTCATGCCCTTTTCCTATTAAACAAGCAACAATAGGACAAAAGAAAACAGCTCCCCTCCCCTTAGATACAAAGGAGTTTGGACAAGTGTTATTTTAAAAAGTGAGTATCTCGGAGGCCTTTCCACGTTTCCATCAAGACTCCCATCATTACTGGTGAGCAGTCACTTCCTTTTCCCTAACTTCTCCCAGACAAGAAGGAGAAGTCCCTAAACACAGGAGTTTTGCCAGCTTCCAAATTGAAGACAACAATTAAAAGTGAGGGCAGAGGAGAGATCAAAAATTGCAAAATCAGAATTTCGAGAGAAAAGAATGCTAAGAAATTTGGAAGGGGTTTGGAAGAAGGACAGAGGAAACTGGAGTTTTCTTTTCAAAGGAGTCCCCACACGCTGGGCCCACATTCCTTCTGAATGTTAATTACAGTCTTTACCTTGGCATTTTGCTCTCATATCAGGGAAGCAATTACTGGCCTAATTCAAATTCATAGCAGCCATTAACAATGAACAAACAGATACATTATTTTAATTCCATTTGCTGCTTCCTTTCTGCTGATGTATTGACCCATGAAGCTTTGACTGGATGTCCTGTAATTGGCATTTGGCAAAGGTTGTTATCATTATCATTCTTTCCATATATGAGTATTTATTAAGCATATATTGCATATATAATACCTTGCAAAGGCAGGCAGCTTAAAGACCATAGGCCAGACATAGCCTTTGCCTTTACAGAGTTTATGTAATAATGCCTTCAGCTTTTAGACAAAAATTCAGACTGTGTGTGTCTGTGTGTGTTTGGGAGGGTCAAGGCGATACCAATATGCTAACCAATTTATTATTTCCTAATTTAAATATCATTCTCAACCATTCTCAATTCATTATTTCAATCATACGTGTTTGACTTTATTCTTGGCTCAATAATACCATTTATACCAGACTCCACGGCAAGATCTCACAATGAGATACAGTTAATAAAAGAGAGGAAACAAGAGAAATATCTCTAAAATGGAATAATCTATAACCCTTTCCCTATGATTTCCTCTTCTTTCTTGAGTCAATGACTTTTCTTATCATGAAGCTCTCTAATATTCTCTTCTTTCCTATTAGTTTTACACATGGACATGCCTTTTGTTATGTTTTCATTTGGAGGCATTTTTTATGTGCCAAGCCGTTTGTTTGTTGGCTTTTCCCTTTTCAGGACTATTTAATTGAATGCAATTGTCTTTTGTTCCAAAACACCAGCCCTTACTCAAATTAATTAGTTGGGCCAGAAAAACAGCGCCCAGATCCCACAGCACCATGAAAATGGTAATCCCATGGTCTGTAGGCTAGTTGCTCACCTTCGTGGATCTGTGTCCTCATCTGTAAAGCAAGATGATCTAATTCCAGAGTATCTTCCAGCTCTGGGATTTTGTTTATAGATCTATTTAAAACACACATTCCTTATAGTTTCTAAACATGATCCTATGTTTCTCACCTTGTGGACCGAACCAGCGCTATGAATGAAATACTGTGCAACAGAACACTTTCATTGAACAATGCCTTGATGTTTCCTCTTTCATGCCCTTTGATTTTGCTCCCTGCCTCAAACACTCAGTGTTTCATGACTTCTCTCCCTCAAATCAGCTCTGAAAGCACAAAATGTGAAACCCTACTTATTCTGTTGTTTGTGTGCATGTATTTAAGTTCCTAAGAGTTAGTCCACGTCCCTGAAGTTCTTTGTATACAGGGTAGAGCAAAATGCAAATTTAGATGCTTACTAACAGTTGATTTAAATAATCCAAGCTTTACTAAAATCAATTCATAAAGTCTGGAATGCACAAGGCCTGCTATTAAAAGGAAATCGCTGACAAGGTAATCTTCGTGCTCACCCAGTGTGGGGATCCCAGGCGCACCACCCTTGACTGGCCATCCAGGCTGCTTCTGCTTCAACAGTTACCAGGTGCTCACAGACTCTTGTGGAGGGTCATTCATATTGGTGAACAACTCTGATAGGGAGAGATGGTTTTCTCTTTGTGAACCAAAAGTCTGCCTCCTGGTACTTTGCCAATTTTTTCTAATTTTGCCTCTAGATTAACAAGGAGTTCATCTAACATTGTCATTGTTCAAGTATTAAAAAAGTGTCATTTCACCTTTATCTGACATTAACTTCATTTGACTGACCCATTTTTCTTACCTTAAATAAGAAATCTGTTTTTACCCTGCTTGACATAATCAAAAGCCCCAACAGTATCAGATGGCTAAGCCTTTGCTGATATTTAATAAAGTGTCTGGAGATTGAGGGTACACGCTCCGTTGGAAAGTTTCTTAATCCAATTGTGCACTAATTATAGAGTCTGGCTTCCATAATTAGCACCCTAAAATTGGGTTATTATTTATATTTCCACTAGAGCATTATAGTCAAAGAGCCAGTATTTCAAACGAATTTGAGTATTTAACCCAGATTGATATAGTGGGAGAAAGCCAATCACCCCATAAGTCAGAGCTCATGATTTGAATGTTTCCTCCAAGAACTGAAGTTCCATTGGACAAAGTCTGAGCTGTAGGCCAGGCGTCATAGAATAGTTGCTCTCCTACTTATGAAATTAAAAGCTTCCTGCACTTTGCTTGGTATTTTTGTCTGTTTCATCTGCTCATCTTCAAATCAGTAGAAGACACAGAGAGGAAGTCTTTAGGTGGCTGGTACATCTAACTGCATTAAGTCTTGGCAAAACTATATAAAGTTCAAAATTGTAAAAATCTATGTAAAGAAAGATCACTGGACGAGGTTTCTGGAAGATTAAATATTACTCTGCCACTAACTGCTGTGACCTTTGACAATTCACGTTCTTAGGGTCTTAGTCTCCTAATCTAATCTGAGTGGGTCTAGCTGAGTGTTTGTACAATCTATTTATGCTCGGCAGTAATTTTCTTAAGGAAGGATTTTGAACTACTTGAGAAGTTTAATCTGTGTGTCCTCTTGCTTCCAATTAGGAATAACTGAAGGTTGTTGCATTTGGTTGGGAACCTGCTGATGTGCCGTAAGTTACCTTCTTTCCACAGCAAACGGAGGCCCATACCTTTTATTACTAAGGAAGTAGAGGCTGAGTGAGTAGTGAGTCCAGCAGGAGGCCAACAGGCCGAGGCTGGTGATGGGTTGACAATTTCTTTGAGATCTTGGTTATGTGATTGGCCCTGGGTAAGTTTGGGCTCAGTTTTCCTAAAAAGATCTAGTTGAGGCAGGAGACTTGAGTAATATTCCCTCCACTATTTCTACAACTGGTTACAGGGAAGGTACTCATTCAATTTTGGTTGAACTGAATTCAGCTGAATTTAAGGTAAGTCCTGACAAATGCCTTATCAGTTATTACTATCATTCCTAAAGAGGTAACCCATTTAGATAAAACCAATTTCAGTCATTTAAAACATTTAATGACTTACAATATTCAACATATGCATGGTTATCATAGAATTCTCCCTAGATTTTTAAAGTTGTGAGGGTTGAGCAAGCTAAATACCCAAATCATTGGAGAACAAAGAGGTGCAGGGTTTGCCATTCTAATAAAAAATAAGTGACTAGAAGGATAAAGAAGTGACTTCTATCTTGTGATAAATTACTCTTGTACTTCATTATGTTTAGGTAAAACTTACAAGCAATTTGTGTTATATCCACATAGCCAATCCAAGTGTTTAATACCAAGTTTCTCATTTGGGCAGTTCTCTTACATCTATAATCAGAGCCCATGTCACTAATTTCTCTTGCTTCCCTAATTCCATGGCCTAGTTCCCCTTTTTTCCCTTCCTATCTCCCCTCCACCAGTGTCATTGTTACTCTTCGGTACTCCCACCTGGCTCTTTGAAAAACCTGGGGTCTTGCTGTCCATTTTATACTGTGAAGGCCCATGGATTCAATAGTGTTCTACTTGGCAGAGCCTTTTTATTTCTACATTCCCTTTTCCTTCCCATCTTGCATGTTCTGAAGGCTGGAGATCTTCCTCCACACAGTCAGCACTGAGCTAGGTAAGTGGAGGACATTGGAGGAGGACCGTAGGGTGGAGAAATGGGCTGGAGGGGTATCTAGACAGGGGCAGTGGTCTCAACAGGCACGGGGAAAGGTGTAAACTTCCCCTGCATCACCAGCGTCCACCCACTCATCCATTCACCCATTTTTTTCCCACTGAACACAAATTTACTTTGTGCCAGGTGCCATGCTAGGTACCAGGGATGACGATGAATAAACAAACATGGCTCCTGCCCTCACAGAGCTTATGGTCTACACGGACGATCCCATCAAAGCAGTATGATTAAGTAAGTACCACTGCGAGAAGTGCACATAGAAAGGACTGCAGCCCAGGCTTGGCCTCCTGGAGGAAGTGTCATCTACGCTGACACCTGAAAAATAAGGCTGAAATAGCCAGGAGTCGGAGGGGAGGGATAGAGGAGAGAGGCCAGCTCCAGAAGCAGAGGGCCCTGGAATAATGGGCAAATTGAGGAAATTTAAAACAGTTTAAAGTAATCAATCCTGATTCTCAGCAGGGGAAATCCAAGAAACTTTTGGGGGAAGATATGGGCCCCAACTCATATTCTTTTCCGATCTGCTAAGGGTTAAGTGAGTGAGTGAGAACTCTGAGGACCCACCTAAGAGTTTCGCGTGTGGTTTCCCGTCTGTTGACTCTGCAATACCGTTAGTCCCCTGACCCTGCCTGGACATCAAACAGAGCCTTTCATTACATGATAGGAATGAAATATTCCAAGTGCCCATGATTCAGAGAGTTTCCCCATTGCTAAGAAAAAGCGCCACCCTGAGCTTTTCCAGTTTTATACAGGGAAGGAGGTGGCCTTCTGTACTGTGCTGAGTCCAGGGAGGCTGAGCCAGGAGAAAAGACAGGAAAACGGGCTTCACACGTTCACCCAGGGTAAGAGCTTCACAAATCTATCCGGTGACTTTCTGCTCATTCATGGAACTTTGAAGGAAGTGGGAATGGATAGTAGGGGAAAGAAAAGGGAAAAAAACAATTCTTATACAAGCTTCTTCATGTCTGCTGGGATGGTCTGGGGGTGCATTTTAATGGGAATGCTGATACTTTCTTACCATTAAATACTATGAACACCATTGAAACTTCTCCTTCTGTGGTTAAGGGCATGTGCTGGGGCCCGATAGACATGATGTACCAGGACTTCAGTGCAGAGAAATAGCAAGATGAGAGAGAAAGCAGTGTGTCTGCCTGGGAGTTAACTAAGCCCAGATTGTCTAGCGAAAAAAAGGCTCTAGGAGAAGCCAGAGACTGTTCCGCTGCCAGAGATGCTATCATTGGCCTTTTAATTTTGTAGTTTGAAAGAAAGCATTCCTGATGTATATTTGAGTATTAATTATTATATTATGGTTCATTTCTGAAAAGTAATAACACATTTAATAAAAATCAGAGCCACAAGAATGAAAATCATTTAGATAATTTCGAGCATTTCAACCTCCTGAGGACTTCAATTCGATTTCTAAAATACAGTAGAAACTTACTGATTCAGACTAATGACAGGGAGCCCCATTGTGAATTACCAAGTTTTGCAGATGAGTGGGTAGGCGACAGACAGAAAAAAAATCAAGGGAAGTAAATCACGCAATACTGCTTATCCATTTGTTTTGACAGTGGTAGTTCAGACTGAACAGTCTATGATAAAACTGCCCTGTATATCAGTAAATGTATTGTCGCTTGTTTCATAAAGATAATGAAGTCCTGCTAATGAGAAATCTCACTATAGACCTCAGGTACTGCATCTTTGCTCAGAGATAACTTGGGGGCTGTGGGGGTTTCAAATAATTATCCAGCTTACAGAGTACTGAAGTGAGGACGAGGGAAGTTTCATTGTAAACTCAGAGTGAGGAAGAGAGGTAAAGAGATATTGCAATTCATTTTATGGTCGCCATTTAGCATTACTACAATATTTTTTCTCTGCAATCACAGACCTTTTGAGGCAGAAGGATCTCATATATGTTCTCTGACCCAATCTCCTACTCTATTAAACTGTTGAATTGATTAGAATCTTATGATTATTCCTTCCAGAAAGAATGAGCTCCAACTTAATTACATATCCTTCTCCCTTATCTGAGAAAGGGCTACCTATTTTTATGTATGGAAAGGGACCCAGATCCCAGGGTGATGCTGGGATTCAGAATCTCATGCACCTGGATTTTTATTACCTATCATTTTGTATAATGTCCCCCTCTTCTCCCTTCTATTAATCTTGATGAATGGTTCTCAGCCCTGAATGAACACAGCTACCTGGGGTGCTATTTGCACACACCCTTCTGCATTTGCAGGCATCCTGCCTTAACCGATAATTGAGGGCCTTTGTGAGACCACTTGCAGTCGACAGGACCCATGTTTAGCTATGTTTTGTGCTGAATCATCAGTACTATATTCTGTGTCCTCAATACAGCCACACAGTGAGGATAAGTGTACATCCCAGGGTAGGTGGTGGTACAGAATAGAAGCATGAACCTTGGAATCAGCTTGCTGGGTTTGAACTCTCAGTCTACCATTTACTAGCTGGGCTACAAGCTGAAATTCACTTCATGTGCCTTTACTCAGGTTTCCTCATCTGCAAACATGTGGGTAATACAAGTATCCATCCATGGAGTGGTGATTCAATGAGTTCATACACATGAAAGGTTTAGAACACTTCTCAGCACAGGGAAGAACTGCAAACTTGTTAGTAGCTATTCAAAGGGATCTAGAAGGTGTGAACAGGGGAAGCCAAGACTACTTTAGAATGACCGCTGTTCTGCCAAGGTTAGGTGGGGGCCTGCAGGAGACGGCAGAACTGCCGAGAACTGTCAGGAGGAACAGGTAGACACCATCAATGGTTTGAAACAGTCATTCACTCTTTTATTTTGTACCTATTTTGGTGAAGAAAACTTATGTTAGACAATGGCCAGGGGAATAAAACTGCTTACATGTAAAGGGAGATACACCTGAGATCTAATCAATTTCATTCATCACCAAAAATGCATCTGAACTAGTTTTTAGAGGGATAGTTAGTTCTTAAAATTCTTACTTATCTATGGAAGGAACTGCTGTAGAAATACAGTAAGCTTGGTGAAGATGTCCCAACCACTGACACAACTATAGCAATTCACTTGGGTTGGTGGGATGGGGGCATCTCAGCAAGGCTAAGTTTCAGAGTCACAGGCAAGACTCACATAAGTGGATGAATCCAGTGAAAAAGGACATTTCTGGCAAGAAAAAGAAGTTAAGCATCCCACCACCATTCCTCTCTATAAATAAACCTAGATTTATTGAGAATTTGTAAGTTGTTCATTTGTGGATATTTCTCCTTCCAGGGGCAAAATTTACATTTGGGTCCCTTCATCCTGTTCCACATCTTTTTGTTTCGAGCCAGGCAGGCTCACGGAATAGAATGCAAGTTCAGTACTGGCTTAAGCTAAACCTAATTAGGGGAGCAAATCCAGTGCTCCCCACAAAAATCAAACACCGCATACCAGAATCAAGTCGAAACAACTTTTAGATTGTCTTTTACTTGGGAATATCTGCACTGCAGCTCCTTCAATTACCAAGTCTAATTTGGAGTTCACTGCAAATTTTAAGCACTTTTAGCAGGAGTAGTTCATGGGTCCTTCAGACTTGATCTAATTCATTTGTACAGTATTTCTTGGGCAAAGGTGGGTAGCTAGGGATTCAACTAAGTGTGGAGAAGAGGAAACCTGCAGCATGAGGGAACTTTCTAAACCTCCTGAAGGGAGGTGAGAAATCAGATGAGGGTCTCCCAACTCCACCGCGTCCTTCCGTGTGGTTTGCCTAGGCGTCCTGTTAGCAATGTGTCACTGTTGTCCGCCCCTACTGCTCTCTCTGCACACACACACAGAGGCTCTTTGGGAAGGAAAAGCCTGGTTATAATAATGCTTGCACGTCTTATGTCTACGTGCGTCCCCGTATCCTGTACATCCCGTGGAAACCTGGTGACCGTGGAATGCAGATGTGATTGAAAGGGCACATGCTAATCTGGACCCTGTGACAGCACTGCAGTCATGATTTACGGTTGCAGATGGTTGACAACTCAGCTACTGAGTGAAAAGAGGGTGATGGGAATCTGATTTGATGAGATGACCCCTTCTGACATGTGAACAAAGAAACCTGCATATCTATTTTTAACCAGGCTCTGGAGAATCCAGTAATTGACATTTGGCGCTGAGGCTCACACTTGTCCCAGTTCCTGGGACATTTGCATCTTTGTCTGATCTGGGGTTTCGTCTGTCTAATCCTTCTGAGCAGGTTGGGAAGTCCTGGCTCTGACAGAAGGCTCACAGAGCGTTCCACCACCACACACGCCCTGCAGCCTGCCTTCGTCCTCTTGGCTGGAGCTTCACACCTGGATTCTCACGTTTTCTATTCTAGGAAAAATGCAAACACTGCTTTTAGCTTTCATGAGTTGCTGTATCTGAGGGCCACTGAAAAATCCAGCTTTGGGTTTCATAGCTGTTCGTTATCAGAGCAGGAGAAAGGGAGATGTCAAGATAGGTTCCTTGAGCTGAGGTTCAACAAACAGAAACAATAATAAAGCTGAAACTTGGTGTCTGGGGGCTCCATGCCAACTTCTGTCATGCAGGTAGTGCTCAAAATAAATCCTGAAGTCTGTGGTTTTGGTTTTGGGGCCTTCAAAGTGTTGCCCTCTCCTCTGCCATTGTGTTACTCATCTTACCCTACCCGCCTTCCTATCCTTGGGCTTTTTTTTGTCTCTTCCTACACAAAATCTCTCCCCATGAAAGGGTTCAATGATTGATCCATACTGAGGTATAATCCACTGATGGGGTTCATGTGCTACTTCTTAGAGTGTCTTTTTAAAGCATTTTAACAGGGATAAAGTCTTCAAGTCAAAGGTGGAAACTTTTTGTCCAGGAATTTGGTCGTATTTTCAGTTTAAGGTAAAGGTTGGAATTTTTTTTCCTGCAATTATTCAAATGTCAACGTTTAACTACTTGGATTCCATTTCTCTATACATAAGACCAGGCTCCCTCTACGGAAAGGCCAGGATGTAGAATCTGGAAAATATTCTGAAGACGTCATTTTGTTCTTCACAATTGATTGCCAGACCAGTCATTCAGAAAACATCAATCTCTTCACTCCAGCTGAAAGCCAGAAGCAGTTTAGCATGGCTCTTAGAATAAAGACCAAAATCCCTGAGACAGTCAGCAAGGCCCAGGGCATCTCAGCCTTGTCTGGCACTGCCGCCCCAGGCGGGGCTTCTTCCAGCTCCTCAACCACGCCAACTATTCTGCCCCCGGCCCACACCTTCCACACCAGGACAGCTGCTGCCCCCCGCGTCTGGAAGGGGTATCCTCACCTCTCGCTTCCTCCTCGTCCCTACCCCACCTGTCTGTCTAGGTAACAGCAAATCACCCTTCAGGTATTGCAACAAACGTCATTTTCTCAGGGAATATTTTGGTGATTAAATCCCCTCCCCTTCCCTCCTCTAGTTTTACCCACTACAGCTCTGGAATTATCTGCAGTTACACATGTCTACTTGTGCCATTACTTCCTAAATGTCTAAGTAACCAACTCTACCAGCACAAAAACGGCATGGAAGTTGTTTCCCCATCTCTAGCATACTGCCTGGCTCACAGGGGATAATAAAAAGCAGTTATGATATTAATGAGTGTATCTATGGGGCTGACAAATTATAGAGAAACCTGGAAGTTTTTTAGGAATTCTCTCTCCTGACGGAATAATGATTATCATGGTAGTTAATTTAGTTATCAGAAAGAAAGTACCTAAATGGACATCTTCAAAACATGTACTAGGTTCTTTGGTGAACTTGGTATGTATGTATGCATATTGATGCATAAATACATGTGCAGCGTAATTGGGATAATATTTAGTTTTTCAGATGATCTTTTGCATCTTCTGTCATATAAGCTCATCAAAAAAATCTCTGTAAGTAATCTAATGCATTTTATTGTTAAGAAATTAAGATATATATGTCTATACATCTTATTATAAGATATGTATGCATAATACATATATATTGCTATAAGATATATGCATGTCTTACTAATAGTATATATCTACTATATATGTAGTATAATATATAGCAGATATATACTAGTGAATATAATACACCAGTGTATAGTGTATATAGTATATGTACATTATAGTATATATCTCATAATAGCATATATACTGTATATGTACTAATTTACTATTATGTAATTGTATATCATATACACATTATAGATATTGCGTACATGATGTATATACAAATTTACCAGCATATTATGTATATTTAGTGAAAGTCATACTTCAGGCTATTTGCAAAGACAGAATTCATTACTGAATCTTATAGACAAGAGCAATGGTGAAGACGGTGCTAGTTTCATGTGGCTGTTGCTGAGAAGACTGACCCAGAGAACCCTTCCTTCTGTATTGGCGTGTGGAAAATGGCTCTTCAATTTTTGCCCTGTCTTTTGCCATTTGCTTATGATAATAACAGACGGGTGTCATAAGAAGTCTTTCACTGCCGGCTTTTGTGTGAAGTGAGAGAACTAAAGCAGAAGTCAGTCAGGGAAACAGCGGAGCCCATTTCGTCTGATGCCTCAGCGTGTGGTGGACCAGAGCCCCGGCCACGCCATTCACCGAGAAGGCTGCTCCACGGTTCCCGTGGATTCTTCTGAAAACCAGTGGGCATGTGATTTTGAGGAAGCATATGATGTCTTCGTTTAAAAGTAGACAGAATTAGGAAGACCAGAGAAAGGGAAGTTGCCTATGAGTATCCTCTACTTTGCATCTGGGACTTTGCTCGGCACTTCCATGTTTTACCTTTGGGGTTTCACTCCCCTGCATCCTGAGAGGTGCGGGCACTGTTACTGACATCTTACAGCCCAGAAGCCAGTGAACGTGTGTAGTGTTACAGGAGGAGTCTGATCTGTGGAAGTCTGTGCCCCAGGAATCAATTCTGTTGGCTTAAGATCTTTGCCTGGAGCCAGTTTCCTGTTAAAGTGGATATGCACAGTAGACTTATTGTGTTATTAGATGAGTTTCTAGGACCTATGAAATGACATGACTGGTATCATGTCAGGGCTTGGGGTCACCTTGCCAGTCTTCACTGGGCTGCATACAGCTACAGCTCGGAGTTCTTCCACCTCGCCCAAAGCAGTGCTTCGGGGCACTTTCAATGAGATGGGTTTTCTGTGGTCCTTCTTATTTGCAATGGACAGCTGTCATCTGAGAGGCACTTTGGTAATTTATCACCAATTCTCAACACCTCTGTCCCATTGGAAACATCCTGAAAAAAACCACTACCATGTTGGCACTTCCCAGGCGTCAGGGTCAGTGGGCACTCCTGTCTTATTTATGAAGCTCTATAATCATGTTATACTCTACTTCCTCTGAAACTCGGATCGCATGCTTGCTCTAGGTGGACTGCTACTTCTTTGGCCTTGTTCTAAGGGAGGATGTCGCCATAGCACGTCCCTACCATGATAGCAAGCTCCTTAAATATATATTCTATTATCTAATCTATAAAACCACACTGTGAGACAGAAAATACTATGATCCTCCATTTTTGTGTGAGACAATAAAACAATTTCCTTGAGGACACACAGCCTGAAGGGGACTGAGCTGAGATTTTGCATCTAGGCATACTGTCTTTAAGGCGTGAATGTCTGCTGACTGGTATACTGATGGGAGGCTTGATGGGCGCATGTGGGCTTCCTGACTTAGTTTCTACTTTTATTTTGGAAAATCAGTATATATCATATGTAGTGCACTGTTTTAGCAAAAATGTGGATAACTCTGAATAAGACATAGAGACCACTTTAATAATGCAGTCTGATAGACAGGAGACCTCCATGTTTTATATAACTCAAGCCTCAGACAAAGGAATTTCAGACTGAAGTATATCATACCCTAGATGGTGAAGCCTGCAACCCAGACACTGCAATGAGCCAGTCAAAAGAGGGAAAGTTATGAAGTTCTAGAAATTGCAACTATCAAATAGGAGAATGTTCTGGTATGGAGGAAATGCACGTAAGTTTGGAGGGGGAAGAAGAGGAGAGTTCAGAATTTGGAGAAATGACAGAAAGAGAAAGCACATTAGTGACCAGAGGCCGGTAGCCCGTAGCAACTATGCATGCATATCACATCTCAGCTCCACAGAGCTGGTCACTGTCTAAGTCTCATTCTCAATCTTGTTTACCCAGACTCTAGCCACAAGTATCTGCCTAGAGCTTGGATTGTTATCAACCTGGGAAATGTTTTCTGTGGGATTTTATGTTTGATTTCAATAACATTTGACTTGAAATTCAGTGAAAAATGTTAATATAGAATTTTTGTTAGAATATGTGTATTTTAATGCATCTGTAGCATAATGTAGAATTGACTTTCACTTCTGTTTAAAATCTTTGGCTGAATACAGGGCTTTCTTTGAGGAGGTTGAGGTACAAGTTATTTGCTAATCAGGGGTCTCTGGCAAATACGCCATGATGATGTACACGACTTCTCAGGTGTTTGCTCAGGAACAAACTCATTGGCCTAAAAATCCTTGAGTAACTTTTGTTAATATCGTTAGCCTATGTTTAAAAAACACTTCACAGTAATATGAAGCTTATTTAAATGCTATTATTTTTTCATGCTATGATTTTGTTAGATATACTTTTCTTTACCTGATATATTGCAAAGGTGATATGAAATTATGGCACTCCGAAAGGATGCCATTTGTTGTCTTACAACCAATTAAAACATCAAGGATTAATCTTAAGTCATTGATTCAAGTTTTAAGGACACTAAATGCTATAAATCTTGTAAAGATGTCATGATACTTAGTGGTCAGGGAGCACTGCACTGAAGTGTCTGTGTTGCACCCAGGATTTTCTCTGTACTGGACATGCAGCAAATATCCTGCTGGCTTAGTCCATTGTGCTATAAGGTCACCGGTAAATCTGGTATGGAGTTGGCTACAAACAGGGGGAGTCTGGGTAGCATTTGGGCAGCACAGGAGAACAGCAATTATAACCTGTTTGCGTCTGTCTTTCTGAGTGTGGCTGTGGGAGTGGCGTCTTTGAAATCTCACAACACTGCTTCACTGCTCCATATATGAAAAAGCAGTTCAGGTCTGTTTATAAACAAGCATTTCATCTTCTATCTTACAGGGCTCTGCAGAATAGGGTATCTTGCTAATTCCATGATGAAGGTAGAAGACCTACAGTTCTCGTCTTGAAGCAAGAACACAGTGCCTCTGCTAGCATGTTGAAATGAAAGGGATGCAGGTAAAATATCCAAAAATCATAAACTTCACAGTGACCATAACAAAGCAAATTCTACAACTCAGGGAATCATTTACCTGCTTTGATGGATGTGTTCATGAGTTATAAATGTAGTTGCCACAGAGGCCCCTGATGGGCTTGTGTGGATAGAAAGAACAGCTGTAAAGGTTTTAGATGCTTGAATCACAAGTTAGAACAGAAGGAACAATTTTGCTGTCTAGTCTTTATGAAAGCCCATTGCCTCTCCTGGCAGAAATTCCCAGACTTCTGGCTGTTCTAATCATTTTCCCCCTCCTGTTTCAAGTAACAAATTGACAATGGAGTGTAAAAGTTGGGTGAATAGAAAATATGTAAATGTTGCATTCCAGCAAGACAAATTTCAACCCCTTGAGGTCTTTTAAATAGCATCAATTATAGAAATTAGACACAAAATTTAACTTTTTCATGCTAATAATGATTTCATAAAGAAAAACTCATTAGTAAAGGTGACAAATATGAAATTGTATTGGACATTTAAATTCCAGAATCTCACTAAATGCTCCAGGGAGATATTTACCCAGCCATGACTCTCTGATGTTATTAAGGAGTAATTTATTCAAGAAAGCCTCCATTCATGGGTTTACATAAGAACAATAGCTACTTTTAAAGGCTTGTGTTCTTAGTAGAGCACATACCTAATTTTACAATGATTTTTGGTTAAAATTTTCATTAGGTTGGTTCAATAGTATTTGATAATTTTAATTTAGTTTTATGAGATCCCAGGTTCCCATTTATAGGAAGAGAAAATGAATACAGAAGAAATAAATTTTTAAAGAGCAAATTTATCTCTCAAATGAGCTTGGCTAATTTCAGTAGTAAATCACAGGTGGAGCCAAGTCAACCTTTAGTATTTCCATGGCAGACCTTTTGGGCATAGACTATGGGCATCCGTTAAAAAACAACTCAGATCTACAGCATCGGTGCTTTGCAATTATGCTGATTTGTGTAGTGATTTTTATAAAAGACTCTTTTGTGAAATACTGAAATGGAAAAGGGCCTTAAGCATAGGGTGTTTTCATGCGCCTGCAGAAAGGAAGGGCACAGTGGTCCTCGGGCATAAATCAGGTCTAGAAAAGCAGAACCAAAGTAGATGAGAGGTAAGAGCTACAGTTTCCTGAAACAAGGGTTTAGTAAGCAATAAACAACTACCAGAGGTCAGGAATTTAGGTAGGAAAACTAACATTTAAGTTTCAGTTAAAATGTGAAATCAGGCCAGACTCAGAGTCCAAATACAGATGATGAGAAAGCCACATCCTGAGATCAGTCACTAGAGGGTGGACCAACCCTGATGTGACAGGGAAGTCTGCCCTACTTGACAGGAGAAAGGATGAACTAACAAGAGGTTATGACACACACACACACACACACACACACACACACACACACACACACACACAGAAAATTAAGGTTTTATCCAGCATTTACTTTTCCTGTTGAAGCTACTTGGTTTATACTCCATGGTGAAAACTTCGAACTCCTTTCCAGCTAATCTGCAGAGAGCAAAGGCCCATGTAAAGGGGAACATTCCCCCCATCTTACCAACAGACTGGAAAGATCTGATGCTCTTTGCCAACAAGAAAGTGCAACTTCCCACAATATATGGTCACCATGTTGACACAGAAACTGTAAATAAAATTCCCTGTCGTATCATGCAACAGGGTCCTGAAACTGTAGCCATGGTTTGCATGGTCTGCTGAGACAGCTGTGAGTGAAAAAGAAAATTAAAGGCAATCCACTGTCTGCCCTGCCATTGCCATTCCAAGCTGGCCTCTTTTCTCGGACTCTTCAAGGGAAGGAAGCAATTGTCAAGTCAAGCTAAGCAATTATTCAGTGAATTTGATTAATGTAGAAAACCAAACTAGATTATTTGGTCTTCTGATGTCAGTTTTTATTCACTGAAGTCCTGCTTGTGTTTATTTTCTTGGCCTAGCTCATGCAAGTGCCCTTGGTCTATTAGGAAACAGACTGCTTCACACCTACATCTGGAACAGTCTTCTTTATCAATAGGGGTCCTGGCTGTAAACTCAGCCTCCTATTATTAAGTCAGGATTCATTTGAACATGTCTTAATTTTTCAGGTCTTGGCCCCTGAGACATCATATAAAACCTTTGAAACCAAAGTCAAAAGCCCTATGTCTTAGTTGCATATGGACTATATAGTCTGTCTAAAATTCATTCTGCTAGTATTAGAAATGAATCTACAGAATATATTGTGTGATTGTCTCTGTCATTATAAGTTACAGCTCTGTATTTTATTGTATATAATGAAATGAGATGATAAAACTGACATCAAGCTTTGGATTTCACTGTCTAAATCACCCATTTCATTCATCGTTTAACAGCTAAATGTCTTTTTAACACTGTGCAAAGTTTTACGATTTAATGTTTGCCTATAGAACTCAAAGAATGTGTTAAGCTACATTACCAAGTAGCACCAGAGTGTGCTGCATGAAACCTTCAGAAGACTGGAGTTGGCTCCAGTTTCCTCCAGCCTCTGAGAAGAAGGGAGCAGGATCAGCGCTGCATCTGGTCTTCCCACCCCTGGATCCCCGTTGCAGAGGCACATCACACCCAAGCTATGTACAGAGCAAAGGAGAGGTTTACCTCTTTCCTGACACTACCTCTAACTTGCTCTGACAACCATTTCAAGCTCTTCTTTTCTTCCAAGAAATTGACATTTTGGTCTCTGGTGGTCATTTATGGTTAGCCTCCTGCCTTGGTAAGACTCACCGGACCAAAGAGAATTAAAGGCTGGTTAAAGTCTTGGTGAAGTAGCTTCCATGGCTGTTATTTTAGGGCATCTCTGGGGGCCCCATTACTCCCTACATGTTTGCCCATCTAGCGGCTCACATTAAAGCAGTTGCAATTCCCTGCCATCAGTGCGGCCTCCCTGGGTCCCAAGGCAAAGTAAGGAATGCACAGGAAGTGTGGGATTGTTTCTTGTGGCAGTAGGAGGCCACGAGAGGAGCCGTTCTAAAGAGGAGTGGAGACAGGGGACCAAGAAAGGGGGAGAAACATTAAACAGTGAAAACCCAGAGATCCTGGGACGCTCTTGCCGAATGGTCTTTGCCCTTGGCTTCAATGACAAAACTCTAGGATCTAATATGCTTTTTTTCACCCTCTCCATTAGAGAGGCCAATCCTAATATTAATGAACACTCCCAAGCAATACGCATGCAAAATATCCTCTGTCTCAAATTCACGCAGATCATACATGACCCAGATCACAACTGCTCTCCATGAATGCATATGTATTTTAGGATTAAGTGACTTTCCCCTTTCCCATCTGTGCTCCAGATCTGTGCCATATGTCACCTAACAAGGTATTTTCCATTATTCTTGCATTCAGTTCACTGCCTTTTATTCCTCTTGTCCTTTGAAAATTAGCCTGTCTATAATCAGAAATCACCTCCAATCACAGTTCAGTGCATCTACTGCAGAGATGGCAAATGTTTATTTACAGGGCTGGTAATTGGATTAAAACATTGAAAAGAAACAGAAAAATGGAACGTATTGAAAAAAATGAAAAACACAAGCATGAAAATCAACAAAACCCAAATGAATTAAAAAGCTCAAATGAATAAAATTGCTATTAATAGAAATCACTTATCTGTAACAATATTCCAGAGTTTGTGGTCCTCACTATTCAATTGCAATGATATTTAAAAGCCTAAGAGAAGGAGAAAGTTCTGAATAGCCCTTTCATGGGGATGACTTCAAAATGGTCGATTGGTTTCTGCATATATTCCAGGTTTCTGTGTATCTGCCTTAAAAAAATGGGCAACACATAAATCTTTACTAGGTCCAGGTATAGTAATACTATTGTAGGGAAGGCGCTCCTGCATTAAATTATTTAAGGAGAATTACGTATTCTTTTAAATTTCAACACTATTATTTTGATACTCAAATCACAGAAAAGAAAAACCATAACTAAGATATCCTTTCACAGAGTCTTTCTTAGTGGTACAAACAGGTGGAATATGGCCTTGAGAGACACTGGGCATGGTACACCATTTTGTCAATCCAGGAATGACGGATTTGCCAGGTACTCGACTGCTTCCAATCTCAAAACTATACCCAGAGGCCTCATTTTCTGAATATTCTTCCAAGAACATTATTCAAAATATTTTTCAAGAGAAGCTGATGTTTTAGAAAAAATAAATAAAACACCTTGCAACAAAATGAAACCAATAGTAGTGCAGGAATATAAAATCAAATAGTCATACAGGAATGCCAATATCCAGCACCAGATCGCTTTGATATCAATGTGACCCAAAGAAACAATGGATTGGAATCGAATGTAAACAAAATCCAGCACAGAAAAATCCAAAGAGAAACAATGGAAATATCCACACGTCAGAAAGCATAAAATCAGAAAATCCAATCCATGGAAGTAAGCCACAGCCACCACTATTAGCAGGCATCTGCACGCTGCTGTGCGAGGTCTGCCAGAAAGGCCAGCTCTTACCTGCTTAGCCAGACCACTCCTTTCTCTAGCTCTGTAGACCTAATGATGAAAAAAAAAATAGAAGTAATTAAGTTCGATCCTTTAGTTTGAGGAAGATGTTCTATGCTAACATATAATTTTTAAAAATTGCCCATTTTTTGTTAAAGAAAAAGTTGGAATGAAAACAATGTGTGACAGTTAAGCAAGTGAGATAAATTTTGTGTTATTTGCTCTTGCAAATTGCTTGCTGTGCTCACGGACCTGGAGTGAAGATAGAAGAGAAATTCCCTTGTGGGGCCCTACTTTCAGTCCTCATCCCTGTGAAATCATGGCGCTGGGTTGATTGATTTCTGATTTCTGGCACATCCGGGCTGATAGAATTTTTACTAGAGCTTATTGATATTATCTTGGGAACTTTGGTACCTGATGGTTACCTTTTATTTTATCCACAGTAATTAAATTGAGAGGAAGGAAGAAAATTAATTAATACTCTTCTCCTGCCACAGAAATTCTATCTAGGGGCTTAATACCAGCGAATCATTATGGGAATCTGTGTAGTCTTTTATTTAGGTTGTAAAATCTAGAACATTTGCTAGCTGTTCTGCTGCAATGCTTACTGAGATCTGGTTCCCACATTTTTGTTTTTTGGCTAAGCAGTACCAACTGGGTTCTGAAATATTTTAGATACGTGAGTTTATTTTGGTGAATTTCAGTGGTGTAAGATTGGTGAATTAGGAGCAGTGAGGAAAACGGAATCTAATTCTAGATCCCCGGTATCCACTGGCCTAGGCCGGGAGTTGGCAAACTTACTGCCTGAGAGCCAAATCCAGCATACGACTTGTTTTTATATGACTCGTGAGCAAAGAATGGGTTTCACCTTATTAAGTGGTTGAAAAAAACCAAAAGAAGTAGAATATCACAGGGCATGTGAAAATTATAAACAATTCAAACTTCAGTGACCATAAATAAAGTCATATTGGAACACGGCCACACACATTTGTTTACATGTTGTCTGCGGCTACTTTCATTCTATAACAGCAGAGATAAGTAGCAGGCACACAGGGATACAGCCTGCGAATCTTAAAGTACTTAGTACCTAATTCTTAAGAGAAAAAGCATATTGACCTCTGGCATAGGCTGTAGTTGATTTCATCTTTGGGGAGGGAGTGGGTAATACGATGAGATCCTAGTAATTGAACTGATCAGTACAGATAAGTGCTGATAGCTTTTAGACCACAGAAATTAAAAAATGCATTTCGTCCTGGGGTCATGTAGGTGGCTTATGACAGACTGTGAGGTGCACACTTGGAAACAAATGGAATCCTGTTTGTGCAGGAACTTCTAGGCTGGCTCCATGGCTGAGTACCGTTCCTTATCAAATCTACTTTTAATCTTATAATAAGACTTCAAAACCCTCCTTAACCTTTGAGAAGACTATCCAGAACATTAACTCAGTAAGGAATAACAAAAAACCAACTCTAGAAGGAAACAGAACACAACATACATACATAGAATGACTTATATGAAGCATTTATATGACATTCAAAAACAGATACAACCAAACTATATTTTTAGTGAAAAAATATATATGCATAACATATATATTCATGTCTGTGCAGTAAAGGATTAACCTGGGGGTCCAGTGTAGCATCTAAAGCATTTAGCTACATAAAAGATGGCCATTCTGTCCTTAATCGTATTCCTCAAAGACCACTGTCTATTTTTCATAAAGAAATAAGTCGCTTGGTTGTTCAAGGATCATAGTCGCAATTCTCACGGTCATTTGATAGAATATGAATTTCAATTTGTTTTATTTGCTATTTGATGGAGTGTTAGAAATTCTGTCCCACTTAGATATATACCTTGGAGTGGAATACATCATTTCTCCTGTTTGGACTTCATTGCAGCAGAATGAACTGCCCTCTGTCTAGGTGAGATCACATAACCTTAAAATCTCAGCGGCTTAGTAGCTTGTCAGTACCCACTCCAGTCCTGGGACTAATGTGTGCCTGCAGAAATAATTTTAAAGTGATTGGGCTGTGGAGGATTTGAACCCACCAGTAGTCAGTTTCCTGCATCCAGAGATCAATATGCAGACATGGTTTCTGGCCTTTGGCAGTCACATGCAATGCTGTCAGATGGAAAGACCACCATCTTCCGTGCAGGGGGAGCAGGCAGAGAAAAGCACATGATTCTCTACAGCCAGATCCCTGAATTATTTTAGTAATTGCCAGTGCTTCGTGTCTGACAAAGCTGACTATATTCCCCAAACAGAGGTGTTGTATAAGGAAGTAAGCTGAAACAATTTTAAGTATTCATTTAACTTTCTAAGGTATCAGATATAACTTATTGGCCTTTAACAATAACCTAAAAATCAACAGTTTGAAAACATTTTTGCTAGATGTTGGGAACATGGATACATCCTATAAAGTGATAGAATTATAAGCATCAGAGGATGAAAGATGATAAAGTTGGCTGGTAATGAGATGAGTGGAATAGTCCAAGTATGTCAAAGAAGCAGAGTTTTACTCCAGACCTCCATCAAGGGTCTGCTGTGATAGAGACACACATAGACCGAAGACAGGAACTCACTGGGTCATCTTATAAAGTGACTGCCTTTTTGAAGTCACCCAGATCGACTGTCACAAGTCAATTCCTGGTAATTGCATTACCTGGCTTCACCTGATTCCATTGTCCATGTGGCCCTAAATAATCAGGCCATCCTCACTGACTGGTAGCTTGTTCTGGCCAGCAGAACAACTCAATTAAATTGACCCTGTGGCGACGTGTTTCGTTGTTTAGCAGATAAGCGGTAAGGATTTATCCAAAGCCCAAGGTAGCAATACTTGGGCCATTTAAAGCATAAACACAAGGCTGCTTGTGTAGAGAGCAAACCGCTGGGGGGCGTCACCAGTTCTCAACTTCTATTGTGTGGCACGGCTATTTAACGGAACTTTTGTAGACACTCTGATTCCTAGGTCCCACTCCACAGATACGGAGTCAGCATTTTGTGTTGGGGCCCCAGGGATGTGCATTATCAAGAACTACCCACTTCCGCCTGACATTGACGATCTCAGGGAACCTCAGAGAAACACGAAGTTTCTCTTTGTCTGGTAGCCCAACCCTAACCAGTCAGAACTGCTTCTAAGCTTCTAAAAGGGGCAGTTGGTTTCAACTGTCACCATATAATTCATGTGCTTGACGCCAGGACCTCTTAGCAGCCACACATTCTGTGACCTAGTAGAATAGATTGCATCTAATGGTCTTGTCCACAAGTCCTAAGACTCCTTTGGCCATTGTACAAATGGCACATACTTGGCTTCTATATAATTTTGAGGATGTAGAGGACTCTCCAAATTATTTTGTCAACATCATGTAAATGTATACTCTAATGTCTCAGAGAACGATCTTGGCAGATTTCTTTCCCTAGACCCTACATTGCTAGGGTCATCATTACCTTAGAGCTGTCTGACAAAATCATGACCAGGGGGCTTGAACTGGTTTGTTTTTCTTATTTGCAGGGAATGAGAGGGGACTGTTCTAAAAAACTTTATATTATTAATAAATGGAGGCAATTAAAGGTTAAGTATTTTGCTCACCCAGCCCTTCGTATAATGGCTAATTACAAAGGCAGTTTCAATTTAATTCCCCAAATTTAAATTTGGCATCATAGTTAGTAAAATCTGAGCTAAACTTTAAAAAACGATTTTACTTTTTGTCAATTTTTAATCGGATTTTATTTGGTAAGTGACACATATTGTGTAATGGTGACAAGGCTGGCCAATCAGTAGGATGTTATCATCTTTACTAGAAACTCAGCCTGGGGTGGTAAGTCAATTTGATTTTTATTCAATAAATATGTGCTATGTCCAAAGCACTTATGAGACTCAGTCCTTGACTGCAAGAGGATGCACCTTAAATAGGTAGAAATAATGCTATGAGAAATGGGTACTCTTTAAGAAGAGTTCAAGTTAAATTGTCTAAGGTTCAGAGGGTCCGAGGGAAGGGAAATGATATCTTGGGAGGACAGATGTCATGGAAGAGGTGGCGTTAGCGATGGCAGTTAAGCTTGGGTCATGTTGAGAAAATACACGCTCCGGTTTGGGTGGTGTGTGGATCGCACTTGGGGAGTGAGAGCAGGTGATGGACCTGTTATCCTTCCTGTAGGATCAAGATTTGCACAACTTCTTTAGACAGAATATGCCATAAATCGTTTGGAAATAAGATAATGTTGTTTAGCCTTTGACACGGTAGTCTGCTGAGCGCCAACAGGTGCTGCTTTGCTCCCTAGCTTTGTAAAGTCACTCGCTCTGTGTGTCTTAATTTTCCCGCCCCTGCAATAGAATACTTAAAGTCCTTTCTGATCTCAAAGAACTGTCAGCATAACAAAAACTTTCATTTGATTAGTACTTCTCCTAAAACAACCCATATATTATCTCTTTTGATTTATATAACCAACCTTTCAGGAAATTTGGGCTGACATTTTAATCTTTATTTTGCAGATGAGGAAGCAACCTGAGAGAAGAAAAGTCAGTTGTCCGAGGCCACGCTGCTTCCAGTGAGAGAGCCAGGATTCAGACCCACATCTACTGCCACTAACCCCCTACATGGGGGCCCTCTCCTCTCAGTAAGGAATGAATAAGGGTGGATACAAAAACACTTTGCAATCGAAGCAATGTTAAAACTCTGTTGACTATAAAAAAACGCATTTTCATGCTCAAGTTGCTAGATTATTGTACATGTAACTTTTGAGAAAAAAAAATAAACCATTAAAGCAAAGCAAAGAATAACAAGGCAACAACAAAAGCTAGTATCAGAGAAAGTAAAATAGAAATAGTTGTAACAGCCAGATATTAAGTGTCTTTGATGTGACGCAACATTTAACACCATGTTGCTTTTTGCCAAAACTCCTTAACATGGATTCATCAGACCTCTAAATACACATTCCACTTTATTGCAGGAAACATGACAGACAGAGGACTAAGCTAAAAGGCACCAGAAGAAGCCACCCACCAAATCCAGAAGGTGGGGCATTCCAGCAGGACAACTTTCTTGGCTTCCTTAACAGATGAAGGTCATATATTGTAGGATGGGGTTGAGAAATGCGGTGGGTGGGGGTGGAGAGGGGAAGGATTAAAAAGACACTTGGGGAGGATTTGGGTTGCTATCTTGATTGTGAGATGATCTCATGGAGGATCTCACATAATAAAACTTAACTAACTGTACATTTAAAAATATGTACAGTTTACTGGATATCAGCTGTGCTTCAGTGAAACTGTTAAAAATGTTAATAGTGAAAGTGATTCACAGAACTACAGAAATGCTCATTCTAAAGCTGCTGGATATCTTAGTCTCTCCCTCTAGGATGGTGTTTTGCCTGGACTGTCCGTTTGAATTTCATCCGTTTGAATTTCATCCGTTTGAATAGTACAGAAAACAAAAGGACTGGTGTGGCTGAATGTGTGCCTCTTTGGGGCACAATATCCGAGCAGTGAATGTAGCCAAAAGGATCATGCTGCTGACGTGCAGAGAATCACAGGGTTCGTTTTCAGGGTAAAAAGCCAAACCGAAGTGCCATCCTGAGATGCCTAAAAAATCCCAACTGGGAAATAGAATGGGCTGTGGTTCTAGCGACCCATTTCCATCTGCCCGTCCTCCGGTTCTACCTCGTGCACTTCCCCTCTGCGCCCCAGCAGACTGGGGGCTCATGCAGGGACACTCACAGTGCGCCTTTGGAAAACCGAATTTGCAGGAGCCCATGCGCTAGACAGTGTTGAAAAGCTCCATTGGTAAGTATAATATAAGCTAGTATCAAAACAAAACAAGCTGCAGATCAAAACAAAAAGGCTCCTTGAAATTTTGGGAACATATTCAATAACTCCAGTCACATTCTTTAAGTTATAGGAAATATTTCAATGCTGATTTATAGTTGTGACCAGCTTGGCAACTATCCCAGTGGCCTCTCATGCTTAAAAGCATCTCCATTTCAATGTGCTGACACCTGAGAACACTAGTCACCGTCACTAACACATATGCTGTCGTTTGTTTGGAATGAGCTGAATGCGGGAATATGTTTTGAATGTATATATATTTTTTTCTAAAACAATGCATGGTCAATTTTCACAACATCCAATTACTAGAGGTAGTCACTAAAAAAGGAAGCTGGCTCCAGACATTTTTCCTGATTCTATGGCATATTGTTTCTAAAAAGTTACCTGTTTGAGTAATAATAAGTGTAACGGCCATACCCATAATATCACTGGGTTGATTCATTTATTCAAATAGCATGGTACCTTCCAACCTGACATCCTAACACATTTTCAGATGAAATGGGGCCCTTTGGATTGCCCAGAATGCCTATTGGTTATTATTGCCCTCTGGCATGTTCCCATCTGCCTTATTTTGGAGGGCCTTTGGCTTATAAATGTATGCTGCGGTGTGTGTCCATGGGGTACCTGCCACAGGCGACCCTGAAACCAGGCTCCCAGGTGAACCAGCCTCTTCGCTACTGGCACACAGCCTTCCTCCTCATCGGCGGCTCCCCTTACTGCTTGAGACCCCTCTCGGTTTCCGGGATATGTGCCAAGGGCAGTGCGGTGGGATGGGGAGGTCACGCGTAGGTTGGAGGCAGAGCTGTCACTGGGGCTTGGCTTCTGGGGAGGGCAGGGCACTCAGCAGGGAGCTTTCCTCCCCTGACTCACTTCCCCTGGGAGACGCCGTGCCAGCCTGTCAGGCTGCAGCTGACTTGACTGGTGGGATCTACAAATGGCATGAGCTCAGTCCTTGGGGCCTGGGTGGGGCTCTGCACCTGGAATAGGGGAAGGGTGGAGCTGGGAGGGCGCTGGAGAGGAGGAACGGGTCTGTGCACCAGGGTGAGGAGTAGATTCAGAATCCCAGGAAATGACTCGGAGAGAAACGCCAGCTAAGAGCCTGACAGCCCAGCCAGGGTGGCAACGGAGCTAGTGGAAGGATCTTTGCAAACAGGAAGAAGGGTGAAGCCAGCGGAAGAAAGAAGTCGCCAACCATCAGAATCACCGGGGCCTGCAGGATGCAAGAAATCCTATTATAGGTCTTCCAGACTTGAGCCGCTTGCCTGGACCTCCAGTCTCTGGTGATTGTATTGGCTCGTCTCACACAAATAGTTTGTGTAGAACAGTTTTTTCTTCTTCTTCTTCTTCTTCTTCCTTAGAATTTTTGAGCTTTTTCTAACAAATGAGCCTTCTGTGGACCTTAATATTTAGGAATAATTTGCAAGATGTTGATGGATCCAACCCTAGCTTCCTGAGCAATCTTAAATCATAGTGTTTATTGATAAGTGATTTGCAAACTGATGGCATCAGCTGTCTTTTAAAACTAATTTGCGATGCACTGACATTGGGATTAAATAAAATATTTTCTTAGTTATATCGGTATTACATTTATTTTCAACTACGAAATGGGAGTTCATTAGTTAACAGACTTTTAAGGCCTAATGGTGGGTCTATATATCCATGGTAGGCATGCGACTTCCAAAGGGGCTCGCTTCCCATCTTCCCGAGGGCAAATAATTAAAGAGATCATTCAATGTAGATTACAATAAAAAATAGAAATGTATGTCTTGCTTAACATAGGTTTGCATGTATGTGTAACATATTCACATGCATATTACGTGTTTGTAATGCAGAGACATTGGGAAGCTGATTGCAGACGATTTTGCTACTTCCACAAATTTATGAGCATTAGCTCTGTATTTAATTTTGATTTCTGTGGTCTTTTCCATGGGCAGGCCTATTCCTTGGCCCTAGGAGCAAGTTTTGACCTTTTCAGCTCCTTTATTCAGTTTGACATTAATTTTTATCCTTTATTCTTAACAGGTTTTCATTGTACTTAGGGAACAATACAGGGGCCCTGGGGGCCAAAATAAACCCATAAAGTGCCTAAGGATTTTCACCAAAGCCGGCAGCACTCCATGATTAAAAGCTTTAAATTCTCAAAGAGCAACATGAGTAATGCAGTACCACGGCGCTGAGTGGCCTCACACTGGCTTCATTTGTTGGTATTGTTATTTTCCTTGGTTATATTTGATTCGTTGGAATGATGATGATTTTAGTTTGTGCCATTAACGTGAAGCTGTCTCTGCACTGCAAAAATGCCTTAGCTATTTCCATAATTTTTAAAACTACTCATATCCGACTTTGGGAGGGGAAAAAATGCAAGCGTCAGGCACGAAGGTAGATGGACCTAAACCAGCCACCTGGGGCCTTCGACGGTGAAGGCAAGTGAATCTGCAGAACTGAAGGTGGATGGTTCGGATAGTTTTCTATCCTGGTTTGTTCTCTGCATAGCTATTTTTAAGATCTCTGGGACCCTGAACTATTCCTTGATGGCCCATCCCAGTGTTACAATAAAAAAAGTACACGTGGCAATTTCTAGCTGAACTTTACTTCTACGCTTTCTCCTTTGCCCATTTTTGCAAAAATAGAGAAAATCCACTTGGTATCTTCTCTGTAATATTGCTTCAAATACCCAAGGTTTGCTAGGAAGGTAGTTTTTGGCTCTGTTTTTCTAGGTCAAAACACCCCTGTCTGTTACCATTAATCTTTCGTCACAGAGCTTGTTCTATATCTCTATTTTGTTCAATTTCCATATTCATTTTTTTAAAACTTGAACCCCCAAAACTGGTTGCAATGAAGAGTGTTACAACATGCATTTGACCTGAGGAGTTGTTTCACTTCTTGCCTCATATTATTCTGAAGAGATGACTGTTGTTACTATCATTATATCCATATGGCTACCCTTTCCAGTTGCTGAAGATAAATCTTCAGCTTGAAATGTGCTAGGACTACCACAACCGTATTTTCATGTTTTTGCCTACCTACCTTTTACCCAGATTGTGAATGGATTCATAATGGATTCAAAACTTTTTGACACTAAGGATGTTAGTATGCATCTACCTTCAGGGGGTTTTATCCTTAACCTACTTATTTTGAGAGCTCAAAGTTCTTTGACATAAGTGGCAGAAAGCTAAGTAAATGTAAGTTTTCAAAGTCAGTATCTCTTTCAAAATGTCACTTATAACAAAATGGATTTCTTTTGTTCCAGTAGGTTAACTACTGAGAGAAAACTGAAGATGACATGCTGAAGAATCTATTTGTACTCTAATTCCATAATAGGTCACTACTGTTGAGATAGAAATATAATATTTCTGCTACATGCTGTGATTCATCTCTGAGGGAAAGGATAGATATCCAGGGACAGAGACATGAGTCTCTGATATCAGTAATAAGTCACTTCAAACATGAAGTCAGTCTCAAGATTTTTTTCCAATGGGTCAGCCTATGGAGGCTTTGCTTACCATCCCACCGTGTAATTTCCTGTGTCCACACACCCTCTTTTCTGACAGCTGGGCACTATGTGAGAAATAATGAACTTACTATTTCTTCCTGTTTGTTCTCCTCTTGGTTCAATTGTTGACACAGACATTCTTTGGGTCACAAGTTATCAGATTAGACAGTGTTAGGAGCCAGAGTCAATGTCAAGGAACTTTGACAATGACCAAAATTTAAAGACTTTTGAGTGTTTCCTGAAGATCACATCCTCATAATCAGTGTATGAATATCCTAGATTTTTTTTTGTTTTTTTTTTTCTTTTGGGGAAACTGAGAAAGAGTTGCAACTTTTGAGACGATTTTACCTGAATGGCTTCAAATGTTAACTTGCGGCTGCTTTCTATTGAACAACTACAGAGAAATAACCCAAGATTAATAAATGTTGCTCAATTTCATGGTTGTTTTTCCTGGGAACGTTCTTTCTCAGTGTTTTGAGTGTACACAGCAGCTGCAAGCTTAAAATGAAAGGTTTTTCAAGTTCACCTCTTGGCCCTTATAATGTTTCAGTTAAGCCTGCCTGAGGACTTCCTCCTTTCTTTGATGGAAATAATAAACGGTGATGAGTTTGCAGTAACAGCTCTCATTCCCACCACCATCTTATTTCCAAGAAGTGGAACAATAGCTCCTTATATTGCTGAAAATAAGACCCTCCAGAACTGCAAGTTCAGACCGAGAAGCCGGAACGGGGCTTTCTTCATACAAAATGCCACAGGGTCGTGGAAAGACATCTTGACTCTGAGTTGCCGTGATGCACTGGGATGTTGCGGTGACCTTCCTCTCTGTCGGCAAGTGGTTAATGTATACTCCAATTAACAACACCAGGAAGCAGAGACACTGTTCAGAGATCACCCGGCAGCCCCCGAGTCCCAGTGCCTGTCGATCCTTCCCCCCTGCTTGTCAGAAAGGAGATCACAATATTTTTGCCATGTTGCGACCTTTCCTTTTTCCTTTTTATACCTGTTTCTGTCAATTGAGGATTAAAACATCCCTCAAGGAAAGACACCACTTGCTCAAAGACTGGGTCTACGCACAGGGGTCAGTTTTAGTGAGAAATGAGGTTCCTTAGGCACAAGCATGTCTTTATGGTCACAAGTCAGTTCTTCCTCACACACCTCCACCCCGGCCAGGCCTAGGCATTTGCGCTGCCCCGTGGTGACTGACGCACCAGGATGTGGGGGTGAAGAGCTTCCACTAGGAGACAGGTCAGCACTCCGAGATCTCAGCCAGCAGCCACACTCTCCCTGAAGTGCAAGGTCACCGGGTAGAAGTTCAAAGGGGACAGCCACTGCTGGCTTTTTACTCCTTGAGAGGTCATGCAGGTTTTGGGCCGGTAACTGTCATCTAGAGTTACCTGACCCGGGCCGTGGCTGTGAGCCTTTCAGAGTAATACCTGAGTGCATTTCTTTGCATGGATTGTTCTGTCCTGGACAAATGCGGGTTCACTGTGGTGTGGAGAGACTCTCTATCCCAGTGGCTGGCCCGTAGCGTGGATGCTGCTGGAGCCCCGACGGATCGCCCGGACCACGCCGATGCTCCCATCTGCGCAGCGGCCCTGAGTGTTGGCTGTGACTGGCTCTCAGCCGCTCTCTTCTCGAGGGCCTTGCCCTTGGCCCCTAGGAGCCACTGAACCCAAGAGATACCTGGGAGGTACTTCCTACGTGCAAACTCCACTGCCCTGGATGGGGTTGTGTTCAGCAAATGACTGTTCTGAATGTCCAGCTCCCCTTCCTCAAGAGAGTTCTGTGGAACAGGGATGAGACTAGGATTCAGCTGAAACCGCATTCCTGCTTGGCTTCTTCCCTGCCCTTCCCTGTTCTCTTGCTCCTAACAGGTTTTGCCCACAAGCACTGTCTTAACATATCACCCCCGCAAGAATCCGCATCTCAGCTTTACTGCAAGGGAACATGATCCGAGACACTCGGTAACTGAGTCTACTACTGTGACGCACTAACATTCACAGGACAATTCTAATAATGTATGTAGTTCACGAACATTCTAAAATTCAGGTGTATAAAATACATCTGGTAAAATGCAGATATATATTTACAATGTGAAGCAGTAATTATACTCCTAGGCATTTACCCAAGAGAACTGAAAACAAAAAGCCTCGGACAAGAACATTCATAGCAGGTTTACTCATAAAAGCCAAAGCCTGGAAACAACGCAGGTGTCCATCAGCAAAAGAACTGGTGTGTTCCTAAAATGGAATCCAACTCAGCAACAAAGAGAATGAGCTAGTGATACATGCCACCACATAGATGAATCTCAGAAATACTATGCTGAACGAAAGAAGCCAGACACGAGAAAGTATATACTGTACAATATACCATTCCAGTGAATGCCTGGAGTACACAAAACTAATGCAGAGTGATAGAAATCAGATCGGTGGTTACTTTGAAGGGGGATGTGGAAGCGATAGAAATTTCTGGGGGAATGAAATGTTTTGCCTTGATTTGCATTCATCAAGACCGATTGAAGAGCACATGGAAGATCTAAGCATTTCACTGTATGGAAATTATACCTCAATTTTAAAAAAGCAGATGTGAGAAACATCTTTCTTTGAGTTTTTTTTATTTTGGTCAGACACTCATGTTGAACGGGGACTGTGACGAAGGCTGCTGAGAGGCCGACCCAAGGGATTGGCTGCAGCAACCGCAGTACCCCAACGGGTCTGCCCCATAGTGTTCCACGTGGGTCCAATTTACTTCAGGTTTGCTTTGGATTGAGAAAGAGACAGACAGAGGAATATTGTTAATTCTTCAGATTGCTTTAAAAAATGTATTGACCATAGGGCATACTGCCACTTTATTTGCAAAAATATAAATAAAGTTCCATCATTTATTTTCTGCCATCAAACATTTCTAGTTTACTTACAGCTTGCAGGGACTGGATTAGATGCTAGGAATACAAAGGAAAATAGGACATTTTCTCAGCTTTGAAGAATGTGTTGAAGGAGGGGGGCTTACAGCTAGCACGGCGACAGAACATGGCGGGGGCCGCGGTAGAGCTGTGTCGTGTACCGGGCAAAGCGGTCGCTGAATGGAGAGGTCTGGAGACATCCATCTGGGGAGGCTAGGACGAGCCTCCTACAGGAGGTGATACTTGGAATCAGCTTTTGGGTAGGAACTTTGCTCCGACTCACTCTATCACTCAGGGCAGCCTGCCTCTCCATCTCATTACTTCTAATCTGGGATAATAATACATTGCAGTGTCGCTACATCACCAGGTAGGTATCACCATACCTATCCATTATTATTAATATCTGGGAAAGGTGATCTACTTAAGTCGTGATCATCTATTAACGCATTGCTGTACCACACTAGCAACCCAGCCTAACAGCACGCAAAGATCAGTGATGAAATGTGATTTTGGGGATTAAAGATCAAACTGTTCCCTTGCCTTTCCCAGTGTCTTGAGGCCTCCTGTGTTCCCTGGCTCAGGGCCCCTCCTACATCTTCAAAGCCACTGGTTCACTGTCTTCAAATCTTTATCTCTGACCTCTGCTTGCATTGCCACATCTCCTACTTTCTCTCTGCGTTTGTCATCACATTGCCTTCTCTCCCTCCAACCCTCCTGTCTCCCTCTTATAAGGACCCTGTGATAACATCAAGGATTCCCAGGTAAACCAGGAAAATTTCCCCATCTCAAGATCCTTGCCGCTGCCAAGTCCCCTTTAACATGGAAAGTCATATATTCCAGGTCCTGGGAATTGAATGTGGCCATCTTTGGAGAAGGGGCATTGTTCAGCCTGCCACAGAAAGCATGTGAGTTATCCTGACGTCCTTTTGGAGAATCTGAATAGCTGAGAGGCAAGAGGCTGGCTGGGGCTGGGGGAAAGTCTTGCATGTCACTGAGAGGAAGTTGGCCCTGGCGTAGGGGACACTGAAGGAGCTTCCCGTGGACAGGCTGAGATGTGGGCTTCGGGGAGCCAGTTCCGGTTCAGGCGGAAGGTGGCTTGGGAGGGTCTGGGACCTGGAGGTGAGGCCAGAACCTTGGGAATCATTGCACTGAGCCAGGTGAGATAGGAACTAGAAAGTTCTCATTTCTTCCCCAGGTGTCTTGCCCACATAGGCTACATCCTTAATCACCATAAAGAGGGAGAATATTCGAAGAGAAGAAGATTACAGAAGGCAAGGAGGAGGGGAGGGAGAAGCATGGATTTCTTACTTTCAGAGTTTTGACAGAATAGGTAATCGCTAAAGGAAAATAACTTTGATGGTACTTATTTGCAATTACTCACTTTGAAATTCCTTTAAATATTGCAACACTTAGGTCACTTTAGGCTTGGAAACATAAATATTTTATTAAAGAGCAAACAATTCACCGACTAGCCTGATTGGAAGAAGTTTCCCTCATTATGGAAACAGTGACAAATTATTTGTGTACAGGGCATGATCCCCCTAATACGCTCCTGTTTTCTTTATGAATTTAGGGATTAGACCGGTCAAGACGATCTTAAAGAACAAAAACCCTTATTATCAAGCTCTTGAGGTCATTTTATACCCATAAAATAATTTGAACAACATTTTGACAACAAGAGGCTAGGTGGCTTATGCTTGCTTTTTCTCATAATCACAAGTCGAACCTGAGTTTTCAGCATTCTTCTGGTGAACGTTCATTACTTTAAACGCCTGAAACAGTAAAGCAGACTGCTATGTGGGTTCAGCGTCACCTCTAGGTGAGATGCTAACAGAAGCTCCTCAAACCACAGAAAACACTCCCTCATCTCACTTGAAGATTCCACAATGCTCAAAAAGACCTCAGCATCTTCTCTATATTATCCATGCAAGATGTACAAAATCCTAGAACTAGACACATGCTGCATAATAACCATCTAGACTCTGAAGAGCAAGTTCTACCAAGCCAGTTAAAATATTAAATACTTGCCTTAGAAAACAATCAAAAAGAATTTATGTGGAATATACTCATGTATTCAGAAATGGTCACACTATAGAATATTTAATAAGGTCAAATTTTTTGAATTTAAGTTTTTCTCTACTGCAGAAAATTTGAAAAATACAGAAAACTAGGCCTAAAACATTTTTAAAAATTGGCCAACAGGCCAAAATTTTGGTTTCCTGTGAAATGGATACACAAAGTTGCTTAGGTAATCTGAAGGAGATCTGGTCCTAGATCCAGCATGTACAGATGTTTATTGATTTTGTTAATAAAGACAGAGTGCACTTATTAAACAACTTAACAGATGATAGCAGTTATTAAAATGTCAATATTATCTTGAGTTCCAGGTTTGAAATTTAAGATAATCTCAAAAAGTGAAGATGTGGTCAAAAGAGAAAAGATTTAAGTGATTGTTTGACAATCTATGATGGAACATACACATCAACACAACACTCTTAAGGCCCCAAGCAGCAGTAGATTGGGATAAATAAATGAGCAAAAAAGACTGCAGTGATCCTAGTGGCCCACAAGCTAACCATGTATTGGTTTTTTTGCTAAATTCACAATATTTGGATTTTAGAAAAGACATCACCAGATAGGAATTTTTAAGTAACCATTCTCAACAGGGGAATAGTGAAGATAACTTAAAACCTTAACATTTCATGGGGCAAGTGTGGGGATGTATTACTGATATACTCCAAGTTTTAGAGTGAGATGTTAAGGGTGCAACCAAAAAACATAGGAGATTTAACTTTTCTTTAATTTTACAACTCAGTGTAAACCTAATGGAGCAGAAAACTACCAGTAGGGTAAAGGACATTCTAATAAAATTCAGTTGACCCTTCTGAATGTGGTTGTTGGCAATTATTATTTTTTTTGCTACAAAATTGCTAAAAAAAAATTAAAAAGACATAAAGCATATTATAATGAATAGCTTGTATCTTCAACCAAACTTAAGAAATAAAATTTTAGAAATAAATTGAAAACCTTGTGCAAATCTCCTTTCCCCTCCCCTGTCCCTCCTTTATTACATATGTGTGTGTATATATCTATATCTATGTATCTATATATATTTCCTTAATTAATGTAGTATTGTTTGGTATATATTTAAACTTTATGTAACTGGAACCATATATGCATCCTTCTGTTTTCCTCACTCAACATTAGAATCTTTGTGTGGCCAGATGTTTTCATTTCTCTTGGGTATATGCCTGGGAGCAGAATTGCTGGGTCATATGGTAACTCCATGTTAAACATTTTGAGGAACTCCCAAACGGTTTCCCAAAGTGACTGCCCCATTTTACATTCCCATCAGAACTGTATGAGGATTACAATCGCTCCACATCCTTGCCAACATTATTTCCCATCTTTTTGATTACATTTTAGAGCATGTGAAACTGAAATAGTATTCAATTTTGTTAAAGTATTCCATTCTTCTACGACTGGATATTTGGATTTTTACTTTCTTTGTTTTTGCTCTAATAAATAGCTGTATGTGTATTTTTACATGGGTCTCTTTGTGCACCTTCAGGAATATATTCAGGACTGGTATTTTGGGGTCATAAAATATGCTTATCTCCAACTTTATGAAAAGTTATGATAACTATTTTTTATCATATATGATAAGAGTGAGCAAAATGAGGTGATTTAGTACTTGGAAGGAAGAAGGATAGCAGAAGTGTGAATGGGCTCAATGCAACTAATTTCGATTCTCCTACTATCTGTCTTGCTCTCGGCATGCTATTCCAACACAAGTGATTGCTCTGACCAAAAGCTCACAATGCTTTTCACAGGGGGCTTTTTGTTCTGTTTTGTTTGTTTGTTTTATTTTTGCTTTCAATTTCCTTTTATTGCTTCAAATTAAGGCTTTCATAAAATACTACTGAGGGACTAGGCTATACTTTGCATTGTTCTTTATTATTCCTTGGATTTAGAAACAGTATTTGCAGAGCATTAAATCGTCTAAAAGTTTTCAGCAGATTGCAGTGCAATTGGAGTTCTTGGAGCTCAGCCCACGTCTATCCATACAGAATGAGCAGATTATGGCAGGGCAGATATCTTTGTTGAGCTGTCTAAGGAATCGATCTAAATGGCCACTTAAATCATTTCCCCGCAGAGATCGATGTGGAGGTGGCAGAAGTGAGCAGCTGGGCTGCCACCATCCAGTGGAATTCGAATGTGGATTCTCAGCGCTGGAGGGTCCCTGAAAACAAGTGGGCACAATCGGAAATTTTGTTTATCCCAACAGTTTGCTGGCCTTTCACAAGCTGGGGAGGTATGCAGTCAGGACCCAGAGTTTTGAGAACCCCAGAGATACCTGGGGTGGTGGGGATCGGCTTACTTCTCTGAATGTGCGAATCATGACACCTCTAGATACGAGTCTGCAAGTCTGCTCTGCGAGCCTATTATCACACAGAGGGGATGTTTGTGAACTTACGCTGGCCTCTGAAACAAGCTGTGCGGCTTCTTGTGCTATATCCCTCCCCCTAGGATGTGTCTGCATGTGAGACATACAATAATAACAACCTTTGGCATGGTCCAGCTCATTTTTTTCCCAGAGAACATAGTTGGTAATATTCTCCTGAGAAATATAAAAGAGAAAATGCATCTTCCCATCTACTTACAAGAATTTCCAAACTTCCCAATAGAAAAATGGACCTACTTTTTTATTCTGAGCTTGTGAAAATGAGTATATTCTGAAAATGTAGTTAACTTTTACTTATTAGGTCACTTAGAAAAATGAAAGCCTCGCCATTCTTGGCCATGGAGAATGTGTAAACGTGTGTAGTATTATCTGTGAGGATCCATGGTTCCACCAGTGAAAATATCAGAGGATAATGGTTTCTTTAGATATAGTACCTCTTTCAAAGAGGAATTGATGGGAAATCACTTTTAGCCAGCTGCTGAAAATCCAAGCCTTGGAAATCTCAAGCCTGGAGAAGTTACAATATATCATAGGAAAATGGAGGAACACGTAACATTTCAATTCCAGCTCTCAGGGGGACAGAGGTAGAGGAACAGGAAAACGTAGCCTGTAAGCAGCCTGTCCCCCCACTTGCACCTTATTTCAGTCATTGAATCAAATGGAAAGCAGTCATAATAATATTTTTGAGAAGATCAAATTTCAAATATGATTGTTTTAATAGTTTGGGATAAATAATCATGACATTTAAGGATGTCTTCCTTTGGGCTGCTGGGTAATTATGAAACCGTAAAATATTTTTCAACAGGCAGTAAGAGGAAATCAAAATGTCCACCTGACCCATTTAAGCTATAGCCCATTTCTTCCAGAACGTTATATATCATCGCATGCCACAGAGTGGAAGGGCTGGAGACTGGCCTGGTTTAACACTGTGTTACGTACTCATTGCTGCAGTTTTTCTTCAGTTTTGGCTTTTGGAGAATTGGTATGTGTGTTTACCCACTCCCATCCTTGCTACCCAGTTTTAGGGAACTAGGAAGCTAGTTTATTCATCTGGTAGGTATGTATGGAAGGGCACATACAACAGACCACGTACTGAGCTGAGTAAAGGAATGCACCAAGAGGTACAAGAGATGACCCTGTGTCTAAGGACGTTATAGAATAGAAAAAGAGGACAGATGTTTGGTAATAACGCCAATAAAGAGTGCCAGGGAGCTCTGATTTGTGGCTGTACTGGGAGACTGATGAGACTGGCTGCTGCATGTGGCCTCAGTAGAGAAGAGAGCTCAGGGCTGGGTGCTAGGTTTCAAGCAGAGGAAGTCAACGTGGGCACGAAAGACAGCAGTGCCTGGGCAAGAGGCGGTTTCTTTCGTTCTTTGTAGCAGCTGGTGATGGATGAAGGACACAGTTCTGTATGCCATGAAGCCAGGGCAGGGAGGTTTCATAAAGGGCAGAGACATTTTTACAAGAGGCTTGGAGTTGATACATATGGGCTTGAGTCCTGGCCTGTCGCTAATCTGTGATCCAAGGAATGGAGTCAAGCTGAGGGTCCATTTTTTCTCTCATTTCAGTGAATTAATAATAAATGTTTCACCTCCTTCACCCAGCGGTGAAAAGCATGAAGTTCAACGACCCTGTGTTTTTCAAACCGGTATTGTAGACCCATGGAATCTTTTTGGACTAGCATTTTATTACTTAGTGGTCAGTAATCTAAAACCTTTTAAAATGGAAAAGGCGCAGGCTTACCGTGGAAGATAAAACATTAACCTGAAGATTTAAAAAAAAGCAAGAGATTTAAAATAGTTTATGCCTTGCCTGCGTTGTGTCAGGGAGGAAAAGTTTGTGAAATGCTGCTGATGGAGACACTGGGTGAAATATAGTGCGCTCTCCAAATGGCAGTTTTACTGGCTTGGAATCATCATTTATTGATATGTCCTCACCAAGCAAGAACTACACTTCGTCTATAGAAACGCAGCTTTGGAATTTGGTGGCTAAATCTTACTCACATTTATGCTTGTATTGACAAATAGTTCTTAATTTGTTAAAAACACGCAGAAGAGCGGAGATCAAATCAAAAGCAGCTTTGAGGTTAAGGAGGTGACAATGTTCAAACACACAAATGGAGTGGCGTTGGGAGTGGCTCCAAAGGACAGGAAACCTCAGGGACCAGGGTTAGTCAGCAAGAAAATCTTATAGCAGGTGACACTTCAAACAAGCCCTGAAGGAGACATAGAGTCTGGATTAGAGGAGAAATGGGGCTTCGAGGGGATATGGAAGGAGGGCTAGGTCGTCACACCTGAAAATCAGATATGAGTCAAGCAGGAGAGAGGCAGACCCTACTTACAGAGTCACAGAGACGGCCTGGCGGGAAATGCGAGGCATGCTTCCTTTCCCCGTGGCTCGCACCAGAGGGGAGGCAGTGTGTGCGCACCTCCCTGCAGACCAGGGAGAAACCACTCGTGGGGGAGCAAACGCTCACCCTCCGCGCTCCACATCTACACTCAGCGATGAAATAGCGGTGCTGAGGATTCAAGTACAAAACAGAGCCGACGTATGAGAGGGCCTCTTGGCAAACCGGTGCATGCAAGTTCCACGTAATGATGGGGCACCTCATTGGCACCTGTTTCTAGTCAGAATATCCTGGTTCAATATTTTACCACAGCTGGTCATAAATATTCCATGAAACAAAACTTGGGAAGTAATACTGGATTTAGATAATTTTTCCAGCCTCAGAAATTGTGGTGGCAATTTTCACTTTCAAAACATCTAATCCATTTCTTAATCATGCATGAAGACGGACGTGACTGCTGTAATATTTAACACTATCAAGGGTTGCAGCGATGGAAGAGCTTGGTTAAATAGAGAAGGGGCACGGTTAAGGGCTGAGTGACTGACGACGTGTAGGAAACCCAACACTCTAGGGGTGTGACAAATGACAGACGATGCTTTATGGCAAAATTGCGGAATTAGCATCGATTCATTATGGCTTTCTTTGCATGGATTTGTTGATTTTCACTATTTCTGGGAACATACTTTGCCTGTATATGTGGATATTTACTGATTGGCCATTGGGGAAATTTTAAGTGTTTTTGGAATTTGGGGAATTTGGGGTTTGGTGATTTTCTACTTCTCTCTCTGACCTCACACAGGACCCCCCTCCTCTTTGGGGCTCTTTATCTACAGGTGCTCAGAACTCCTAGGCAGCCTCAGATTCCTTGTCTCGAAAGAAAAAAAGGACCAACAAGCCCAACGAATTGTTAGCAACTTCAGGTATTAGCCTTATCTGAGAATTTGCATATCCGAAGGGGAATAAGAGATCAATCCTAAACTAAGGGACTAGGATTAGAACATCTGGAAAGGTCTGAGGACACACCCCTCATCACATGAGAGTAAACTGAGTCCCCAGGGAGCTGGTGTCCTGACGTTGGTCCCAGCCAGCAAGGCACAAAGAACTAGGACTCACTCATGGAACCTCAGGCTAGAGTTGCTTCAAGAAGGGAAAGAAAGTTTTAGACAGGGACATCTCTGTATTCAATCATTTGTCCATTCCAGAAGAACTGTATTGAGTGGCTGTTCTCTGCCAGTCATCTGCTAGACGGTTGATAGATACACAATGAACGAGACGCCCTCCTAGCCTTCTGGAAGCTTATCCGCTATCAGACAAATCACTCCCTAATCACAACTGTGACGAGTGTCGATCATGACTGGTGACTCTCTATTCCAAGGCAAGGGAATGGACCTTCTCCCTGAAATAGCCATTCAACAAGGGGGGATTCAAGCTTGCAAGCCAATAATATCCGATATCCTCTTAACAAGCGAGCTACATGGCATCCCACTGCCCTGAAACAATCACTGTGCTTTTAAAAGAGGCCAATATCCCCAGGAGATCATTCACAGTCCTGGCAGCATATTTTCATTTTTGGTTTGTTTTCACAGCTGTTGGCAGAGAGGAGCTATCTCTTAGTGTATCAGCTAAATTTACCAAACAGTGCCCTGATGTACAGTTGTCCCACTTCATTTGCCTGTCACCAGGATTCTCAAAATGATGTGAAGAAGTTGAATTCCATCGGACATATTCAAAATCATTGTTGATTTGTTGACATTCACCCAGTTGTCTGGGCGGCGGCTGCGAGGCGTTCCAAAGCACACAGTCAGAAGAGTTTGCAGCCGAAGAGGGGGTCAGGAAACAGGGGGACCCCCTTGGAAGCTTGGAGAGCTGGAAAAAGGGCTTTTGTTTGTTTTTTCAAGTAAACCAACTCTAAGAAGTCCTCGAATATCCCTTAATATGCAGACAGCTTCCTGCTTCCCCTACTTTGCTCAGATTGATCCTACCTCACACAAAACTGTGGGACCCGATGAAGATTAGCTATCAGCCTGCCTCGTGGAGGTGGACGCCCTTCCAGTGTGCGGTTCACCATGACGGGCCGCTGGTCCCGTCTGCGGCAAGCACTGAATCTGTAAGAACAAAGCTGACACCGCCCTGTCTCACAGCAGAAGCTCGGAAGTACACACACATACACACCTACGCTATGCAGTTTCCTAATTGAATCTAAAATGTAAGTGTTTTGTCGTTTAAAAGGACCTTGCTATCTTGATAAGAAAAACTAATGAGATGCCCTTTCCAGGGCTGGTCATGCAATAGCCCTTCTGACAAGGACTCCTATCAGGAAATAAAGCAGAAGATAAATGAGATTTTTCTAATATCCATTTCACCCATTGTTCACAAGTGTCAGGCAGTACAGATTCTATTTATCATGGGGCAGCAGAGAGGAGACATGGTTTCGCAAAGAAACCCAAAATTGCACATTGGATTTTCCCCCACAGGTAAACCTCTTCTGTCACCTGGTAGAAAACAAAGCGAGGCCCGGGCTTGCGGGGAAGGGATGATGTCCATGTTCCTGCATTTTCACCTTGGGGATAAGCCAATATTAAAGAAATGATCTTTTGAAAAACAGGGGAGAAAGAGATTATTTCTGACTCTGGGCTATACGAATTTACTATTTATAACCCATTCAAACTGTAACTGTGTCAAACGTTCAAAATGCAAACGGTGACTAAGAGGTTGTCATTTAAGACTGATGCCACTCAGCATTTTCATGAGCTATATTAAGACACAGAGTAAAAGAGTGAAGTTCAATTTCAGATCTGGGAAAGGGTTGGGTGTTTTTACAGGAACCCCTGGGTGTTCCCTTCTCTAGAAGGGACTCCACAAGGATCAGTGTTTAGATGTTGTTCCATAACATCCATAATTACTAAAAGAGTGCCGTAGACAAAAGGATTAGGTATAAACAAATAAAATATTTTAATCTCTGTGGTCCATCTTTTCAAAAACGTACATTTCCAAGTACTAGGTCACCTTCAGAAATCTGACCCTGCCAAGGGCTCCATCAAGTGAGCGGTGGAAACGCATGCAAGGTGCTCTCTCAGCCCTGTTCAGCAGTATGGCAGACGTAGCCTTGTGATGGTGAAAACATTTTTTCATAGTTTACATTTCAAGAGAACTTTCTTATCTACAGAACTCAGAGGTTATGCCAGTTCCAGTTCACAACAGCTGCTGTTACCACGGACGTGGAGGAGGAACATCCTCGTCTTTTGAGAAGGGGTAGCAACTGCCGGCCTGGCTGAGGGGTGGCGCCTGTGGACCAGAAGGCCCGCGAGGCCCAAGGGTCTCAACACAGACGTGCGCATCCCCCCGCCCCTGCCCTCCTCCCGTGCTGTCCAGAGCCCACTGGGAAAAAGACAGGTTTTGAGCCAACATTAATTTACTCTTCTGGGAACTTTCACTATTCCTTTTACTATTTTTAGGGGAAGTATGCATTTCAAAAACAAGCCCTTCCTCTCTAAAACTCTTATGTATTTTCATACTATTCGTGCCCTCTAACTTTGTAGTGGTAAGCAAGGTGGGGGGAGGACAATGCAAATGCTATCTTCTACCAGCTTTTCTTTTTCAAAAGAGCTAAAGAAATGCACGAAGAATTCATTTGCATTTCAATAAACATTTTGTCCCCTCAGTTGTTTCATTTTCCCTATTGCTCCTTGCGAGAAAGACATCCTCAGTGTGGCTGTGACATTGTTATTTAACGCAGGCAGCCCCACGACACTCTGACTGCGCAAATTGGGTAATGTGAATTTTAAGGAAATCTTAGTTTGGCTTTAGGACTTTGCTAGACAAGTGATTCATAGAGTAGGATGGTCGGTGTCTCCTGTCCAAAGTCCCTTTTCCTCCACCACTATAGTGTGACAAGATATTGGGCAATAATGCTGTGAGGGAGAAAAACTTGCCTCAAATGATACATAGAAGATCAATGTATTTCCAAGTCCCACCAGTGCTGAGACTCTTATAAATATCCTTGTCAAGGCAACGGGAATCGTGCCTTTCTGATCCTCAGTCTATGTCAGGTACGATCCCTATTTTCTTTTTTTATTCCAGGATGGTCTTGATTGACTATTGAATAAATGGATCAATCAATCAATCATTTACTGACCATCTATTACGAGGTCTCTACCAGGTACTCAGAATCAGAAATAAAAGCAGTGTCTTTCCTCTCAAAATGTTTATGATCTAGTTTGAAGGCTTATTTAAATAAACAGTGTGGGAAATTATATGATAGCAGAAAACACAGGATGCTTCAGGAGGACAGGAAGGGAGACCTGATCCAGCCTGAGGGCCACTGAGTCAAATCCTGGTATTTATTTTAACCCACTTTCATCTAAAGATGATAACAAGCGGTTGGGATGAGGCATGTGGGGTAGACTGAGCCAATCAGAAATCTGGTTTAAACTCTCTTTAGCACCATGCCAATAGGGAGAAGGAAAAGAGTACTCAGCATGTTCTAGACACTCGGCCAAGAATAGGCAAGCATTATGAAGTTTACTTCCTAAAAACAACATGACAAAGTACTATATTGTTTTCACTTTACAGAAATTACACAGAAGGTTAAGTAATTTGTCTAAGACCACACTATGAAGTGGAGTCATACAACGTAAACCTTCATCTGTCTGTACACAGAGTCTATGATGTTTTCTCACCACCACATGCTGCCTTCCAAATAAAAACATTATTACTGCTCCCGATGAGCTCAGCCTACGGGAAGTTGGGGAAAGTTTATATTTACCTAGAATATCCAGTGAGATATGCCTATGATCCATGTGCCGCAAGTTGTCCACAGTACAGTTTATGTTCTGAGGGGAGGCTTTCCAACTTGTCTTTTTCCTTAAAGAAGATATAATGTCCTGACGTAACCGACTCCCAGCCAGTCAGAATTTCTTGGCTCTTCAAAGCCAAGCAGACGAGACCAGGTGAGGCAGAGTGTATGAGAAAACAAAGGTGGGCCGTCCATTGCCAGAAATGGGCCGACACACTTACACAATGAATAGCAGACATAAAAAGAAAATCAAGACAAGGATTTTGTAATTTGCTAAGTCAATGACATTTCTTTTCTTTCTTTTTCATTTTTAGAAAATAATTCAAGAATGATGGCAACATGAATTGATTTATCTGCCAGATTTCATTTTAACATCCATCCATCCATCCATCCATTTGTTCTGCAAGTATTTATTGAGTGTCTATTGGGCTTTGAAATTTACAGGTACAAGAAATGATTCTTGTCTTCAAGGAACCCACAAGGCTACTTAGGCCAGTGTATAAACAAGCGAGGATCATACAGTGTCTGCCATGACCGAGGAAGACAGAATTCTATGGATGTGTGAAGGAGAGACCCAAATTTTTCCTGGTTGTTGGTGGAGGGAAAAGTGATAAATGGAAAAGGCTTAAAGTGGATGCATGATAACTGGGGAAGTCTAATGCATGAATGAGAGATTTGGGTAGTGAAGGAGACGGGGCCTGGGGGAAGGCGTCCCAGGCAGACGGAGCAGACAGTGCAGGCAAAGTCATGTAGGTAGGCATGACGATGGGATCTCCACAGAACTGCATAAATGACTGAAGCCCATTATTTATTAAACACTTAATGAGGTCAAAATATTGTTAGGGATTCAAAGATGATCAAGTTTTCATTCCCAGAATATGTAATACCTCCTTGGAGATATATATATATACATATATATATAATGGCATAAATAAAACAAATTAAGCAAAGGCATAATGAAAATAGTATTACATAGGGGGTAGAAGCAGCTTAAGGGGTTGGGAAAGGATTTTTAGAGTAGGTAACATTTGAAATGGGACTTTAAAAATGAGCAAGCTTTGGACAACAGACCACAGTGGAAGGAGGCATTACAGGCAGCAGTGAGAGCATGCCCAAAGACAGGAAGGCATGGCCTTTTCTAGGGCCTGAGGCTGTTCCTGTGGCCTGGAGCACGGTACACGCTGGAGGAGCAAGACGTGAGCCTGGCCGTGTTGATTCTGTCTTCTCCTAGCCTTAGTTCCAGTGACTGCTTGGCACAGTGAATCTTGTGCTTGGTATATACCACAGCAAAGTCCTCACATTTGAAAGTTTTAACTCCTGGAAAATTAGTTGCCAAAATAATGTAATTTATTTTCAAATTGGTTAATTATCTATTCAACAAGAGATTGTACTAAACAAAAACATTATCAGATATTGACTGGTGACTGCCTAGAGCTCTTTCATCAATTCAAAGCATTTTTGAAGGATTTTAAAGATATATGTTATGGCAATTAAAATCCACTTACCCTAACCTCTTTTGGAAAATGCAGTTGGAACAAAGTCCAAGTGGAAATGGTAAAAGTAAAAAGGAGTGAACTGATTCTTTGCATCAGTGCTTTGTGAAAATGGTTATCTCCTCCAACATTTATAAAACCCCCTACCTGTTTTTCATTTTATATTTCATTTTTTAAAAGATAGGAACATTTTCAAAAAGGCACAAGTCCTGTAAACTGCAATCACTGCTTCAGAATCCAAAGAGGGAAATCTCAAGAGGTACAGTGCAGTTTGTAGAATAGTGCAGATGGAAAATATTTTATCATAATTAACAGCAACATATGCCACCAGCTGACAATAATATTAGCTATTAAAAATACTCAAGACACTTAGGGTATTCAATTACTTAGAAAGAATTTCACACTGTCCATGCAAATCACACAATCTAGGACAACTGCACATTTTTTTCTAGGATATATCTTAGTTTTCTTATGATCATAAAGTAGTAGCCAGAGTCTGATATTAAAAGTTCTCTTTTCGATTTTTTCAGAAGCAAGAGCAAATACAAGAGCAGAATAGAATCTTAGAGGAGGAAACGTTACTTAACTGTATGCCACGATCCAAACGCTGGAGGTAAGGAAACAGGGTCAGGACCGTGCAAGGCTTCTCTGACTGTGGGTCTACCAAAGCTCTCTTGTTGAGTTTTGTGATGGGATTTCTACTTTGCGAATCAGGAAGAGGTTGGAAAGTTTGACAATAAAGGGACATTTAGCTTCAATTCACATATAGACCAACTCTTCAGGGTCTTAAAGAGAGTTCTGCATTTGGAGAAAACATTTGGTCCAAAAAGAATGGAGATTTTGGTCCTTTGCCAGTAGGTCTGGACTTGCTCTGGGGCAGATGCTGTACTTGGGCACCATGCTCCTCCTCTTCATGCTAATAGCCACTTCTTCAGTGAGCACCTGTTTCAGGACAATGTGTCATGACAGCAAATGACGTCGCCCAAAATGTGTTAGATGCAACGATGACTCGTCTCCAGATAGGTTTTTCTTTAAAATGTTTCTTTTCCATTGATGTCTCCAAAAGAGAATCTCTAAGTAATGTTATTCATGATCTTCATGAATTTCCTGCAGATTTGTGCAGATTATTTGAATGTCTCCAAGCTCTTATTACGGCACAGCACGGCCGCTTTCCCCTTACTCATAAATGAATGAACAGATGGATGGATGAGTGAAAGGATTCATGCAGGAATCCATTCCTGAAGGAAGCCTTTGCTGGTAAGATTACCTGTAGGCTTGGAGCAGAGGAGACTAACAGCAGAAGGTCAGATGCAGAAGCCGAGAGGACTCATGGGTTTATCTAAGTGTGGGTCCTTCACTAATCAAGAGTGTCAACAATGCTTATCTGGTTGCACTAGTTCATACAGTATAAATGAAAAAAAAAGGTAGATGTTGCTTTATTCTATGTACCAGAAAGACACTGGCAACATCATTTATAATATTTAAAGATACTCCACTCTATCCATGCCAGTGCCCTTAATTAAAATGAATTTTTCTCAAGGCTTTGGTTTTGACGAACTATTCATCAATGGAACTAAAGGTCTGGGAAACCATACATAAAAAACTTATGATTTTTCTTTTCTTAAAGAGGTACAATTTTTAAATATTATTGAGCCTTGTAAATGTGACGCTTATTTTCAAGACCTCAGAAATTCTACTTAACCTCTATTGAGGATGTGGAATTTAGTGTAACTGCAGCAAGGATGCTTCTGATGCGAAGGACCAAAAAGTGCCAACGATGTTCTCTTTGGGTTCATTTGAGCAGAGCAGAGACCCCATGTCAAGTTCAACGCATTTGAGAGCCAGGGATAAGTTGAAAGGCAAATTGGGATGGTTCAGATAACTGCTGTGATCACATCCTGTCGATGAAGGGCCCCGTTTTCCTACAGTGGTATTCACGGCGTTCCCCACTTCGAAGCACTGAAGAAATGATGCATCAGAGTTCTGAGAGCACTGTGTCCTCTTAACTTTGGAGTGACAGCTATCAGGTTCTCCTACCGCCTGTTACTGCAGCTGGTGCTGACCTGAAATGTTTTTCTCAGGTCCCTCTGATCCGAGGAAAACATCAGCTCAAACGCTGTGGCTGCCGGGTATATTTCTGTGGTGGTACGGGAAGCAGTGCAGTGCTGGGGAAACCGCACTGGCCTGGGATCTAGGAAGACCGGGTGAGGTTTAAGTCCCAATCCTCACTGGATAAATACGGTATCTTCTCCTAAATGTCTCTGTGCCTTGGATTCTGGGACATTACAGTATATTTTGAGGTGACACCGTACGCTCCTACAGGATACAGACTTTTCTCCAAAATTTATAGCTCTCCTTTAATAATTGACCAGGGGTCGCTCACTCACGTGAACCTCCGTGGGCCAGGACATTGGGTTCCAATGTAAGAGCGGCTGCCTTCACACTGTGACTCTGGGACCTCGCTGAGCTCCAGTTCCCTCATGCACACAACCATGACGATTTCTAATGCACTTCCCACCTTGAAAGTCTTCTGACTTGCACATTTTGTTGATGCTTCCATTTTTTTAAAACGTATATCCTAATACGAAAATAGCACTTGTTTCTCCTTATCCTAGTAAGTTTCATGCCACACGTCAAATGTATTATAAGTCGAGGTTTCCAGAATTTGGTGAACTGCTCTCCTTCACAATCCATCTTATAGATTATTTCCACATGGAAGGTCTTTTTTTTGACAATAGACATACTTATTACTGATTCCATGATGTCTGGGTAAAGACTCTCAAACAATGGCGATTTCCATTATCTGAGAAATTAGAAGGAAACTGGCTTATTGGGTACCCACTTAATGAATTATTGTTAGTTGGCTTGGATTTGATTTACATGTTTGTGCTTGGTAACGTAGGGTAGGTTGAGGATGCCATATTTCCATGGAATTTTTTTTTCCCCATTTAAACTGCCCAATGTAGTGTACACACAATCGCTGAGATGCTGCTCACTGACTTCCTCTGGAATGATATATTCTGCTCAAGCATGGAGCTATTACCATAACAGAAATGCAAATGTGATCTTAGTGCTGAACTCAAGGCTACTTTAAAAAGTAGAAAGAAAAATGTTAATAAATGCAGCAGAAGGTATTTTAAATAAATATCTGTCATTTACAGTTAAACATGTGCTTCCCTGGTGTTAATTATGGCACAATCAGAAGAGAATAGAGATGAAGGTATTTATTGCAGGTTGAAAAGCCAAGAATTAGCTCCATTACAAAGTAAGTCAGTGAAGTAGCAATTATATATTGTTTTGATCATGCAGGGAGTTCCTTAAAACAGATTTTGTGTGTGTGTATATATTATTGATCAGAGGGGAATAATTCAAATAAAACTTTGACTAATTGGCCATTAAGATGGTATTTTGGAAGGGTTAAAAATTCCTTTAGGTTCTTTGATATATTTCTTATGTGAAAAATTTCCGCCCAATAATCTTTTCTTCAGGATATTTGTCACACATATTTCTTTTAGATAGACTCAAATGGGCCCAGGGAAGAAGGAAAGATTTTTCCAAATAGATAGAAATTATATCATCATAGTCTACACACCAACCACTAAGAAGGAAGAACCTGGAGATCACATGGATGCCAATCAATTTATTACCTTATTTTTAGATAGATTTGAAGAAAATAATGCCTAAAAATCTTTCCATAGGGTATGTAATATCACTCTTCTCCTATGCCAATATTTTCAATTTTGCTAATTATTTAGAGGCAACCTGAATATGTTTATTTTTGATATGTTGTGGATTTTGAGGAAAGCAGATGGAGAAGGTAAAGACATACTATGTAGACACATACATCATTTCCCTTTCTATACATATCTTTTAAAAACAAAGATTTTACCTAACCCTCAGTGACTAAAGGAAGAAAGTCTCTTTGCTCCTCCCAGAAATACAGAGTTAATCTATAATTAAAGAGATAAAACATGGAAGGAAAATTCAGGGGATAAGCCCTGCCATGAGATAAGATTAGGACATAGAGGTGGCTTCCTGGAAGAAACAGTGATAAACTGGTCCTTGGGACCTTCCACAGAGCAAGGGAAATGGGCTTGGAATCATTCCTCAGATGTGTTTGAAAATTAGCCTTTAAGAAGGATTTGTTTTAGCAAGATTTGGAATGATTTTTTGAATCATTCACATGTAAATCTGTTTTACTTACAGGATGATAAATAAAGGAGCTAATTCTCTTTAGGGCAATTGAACAATTTGCTAACTTGATCAAGGGAATTCAGGGAGAAGGCACATTGCATTGTATCTGAATCACCTCTACTTCCAAGGATTACCCTTCCCTGCCTTTGGGATTTGAGTGTAGCCTTGTCACTTGCTTTAAACACTTAAATGTAGTCAGAATGAAACAGTGCATGTACCTAACTGGGTTTAATCGCTGATACCCCCACTCTCTGTCCATCTCTTCTGCTGCGCGACCTCCACTGAACATAGGCAAATATGGAGATGCCTTAATGGTCATGCCACTTGGAATGTCAAAGCAACACATGTAAGATTGCTGCCCTGGAGAATCACCTGGACCCACAGCGGGCTTTGGTTGGGCAAGAAATGAGTTTCTGTTGTGCTAACCCTCTAAAAGTTGGAGATTTTTAGTATTGCAGCATAACCTAGCTTATCCTGACTAGTAGAAGCTAATAACCAAATTAAGAAGGAATATTTGCAGTTGGTATGTTTTTTACTTGCAAAACACAGTGAATCAGCTGACAAACTACTACAAACAGTGTGATAATTCAGTAAACTGGTAAAAAATTAATGTATAAAATGAGTAGCTTTCACATATATAACCTATAATAAATATAAAACTATGGTAGAAGAAAAATTTCTACTTATAGTCATACCCCAAAATTGAAAACATAACTAGGAATAAGATTAATGAGACATATGCATGATATAAAGAAAATTTTAAAACATTACTAAAAAACTGCAAACTTGAATGAATAGAAAGGCATGCCATGTTCTTGTATAGGAAGACATGGCATCATAAAGATTTAAGAATCTTACGTTAATATGTAAATTTCATGCAATCTAATGAAAATACCAAGACAACCTTATTTGAGAGTACATATGATAAAATAAAAAGCAAGAAGTCCAGGAAAATTATAGAAAAGCAGAGAAAAGGGGAGTAGGCCAGCCTTAGCACTTACTAAAATGTGTCATAAAGCTACAGTGATTTAAAACTGGTGATTCCGATAGTTGAATAGGCAGACGGATAATTGGAACAGAATAGAAATTCAGAAATAAGCCCAAATACATACAAAAATTTAATACATGATAAAAAGAGTATGTTTAGTCTGTAAGAAAAGATATAATATTCATGATAACAAATGGGTGTGTATCATGAAAATATTGTATCTCTATCCCCTACAACATGTATACTTGATGGAAGAGTCAAATTTTTGAAATTAAAAAAAACCTAAAATCATTAAAATACTAGGAAAACCAATAATGTCATAGTAAGAAAGTTCTTTCTAATATGACACAAAGCACAGAAGATATAAAAGATGAAATTGAAAAATTCTGCTACATAAAAATAAAAACATTTTCTGTGTGACCAAAAATAAAAGGTAAATGATAAACTATAAAGAATATTTGCAACTCATACAACAAAGAGTTATTTTCTTGATATAAGAAACATAAACCAATATAAACACCAAAAAATCCAATAGAAACACAACCAATGGCTAGCAAATAAAGCACAGACAAAGGAATAGAAATATCTCAAAGGATACCAAGGCAGAAAAATGTAAGCAAACAACACTGAGAGATTATTTTCACAGATTAGCAAAGATCAAAGCAGCCTACAATCAGTACTGATGAGTATGTAGGGGAATAGGAACTCAGCTGCATTTCTGACGGTGTAACTGATAAAACCTCTAGGGGAATAATTTCAAAAAAAATTCCCAGAATCTTTGAACCATTAGTTTAACTTCTGTAAGTTTATCTTACAGACACAATCACACAAGTCTGAAACAAGTGAGACCCAAGTAAAGCCCTCAGAATAATTTCTGTAATAATGACTAATAAGAACAATAAAAATGAAGATCAAACAGTGACTTAAATAGCCGTAAAAAAAGAACTAGGTTAAAGCAAAGGATGGTATGTCCATACAATGAAATACTATGCAGCCTTTATAAAGAACGATGCAGCTCTATATGGTTAATATCAAGTAAGCTATAAGGTATATTATTAAGTGAGAAATTCAAGGTTCACGTACAGATCCTAATATTAGTGTGTATGTTTGTATTTTTGTATGCACATAGTATTATTCTGGAAAAATATCCTAGAGTCTTGGCATTAATGGCTGCCTTTAGGGACAGGAATTGGGATACTCAGTTTAGAGGTAGGAAGAAGACGTCTCCTTTCCACCTTATGAATTTCATACCACATGTTTTCATCATCTACTAAAATAATTGAAATAATTTTTAAAGAAAGGTTAGCAAATGCAAATAAGCAAAAGGAGAGTTTAGGTTTTATGGAGAGAGCAGATTTACTAGGTGTTCACAATGCTAACAGAACTGGAAAAGGAAAATCACATTTGAGGGTTGACTGCCTATAATAAGCTCATTGCCAGATGCCAGCACATTTGCATTTTATCCTTGCCTTTCCTACTATGTCTAGGTTATCTACTCTTCCATGTAGTAGAAGCTTATACTTTGCATTTTATTTAGGGGAAAACAGGAAATGGAGTTGTGCTTGTACAATATACAGTGTGAGACTTCTAGAGTGACTTGTGAAAATCAAAGAAATCACTGGATAAGCCAGGTGATTACTTCTAAGGTTACACCACTAACATAAAACCATTCCATCTCTTGCTGCCTCCACCCTCTGTATCTATGTCTCTAAGAGAGAAGAATGTACCATCTGCCTTCAGGGTATAGAAGATATGGATCAGATGTTACATCTTGAAATAAATTCAGAAAGCTAGCTTCTTCACTTTGCTTTTAGTTATGAGACTATAACCTGAAACATTTTGGCATTTAAAAATAAGGCAGAAGGGGAGAGCTGGAATGAGAATGGGTTGGTATGTGGGAGCAAAGAGAACTAATAGTTAGGAGCACCTGCTGCGTGGTGGGCATTATGCTAAGTATTTCACAGAGATATTTCATTTGTTCTTCACAACAACACTAAGAGGAATGTATTATTAATATCACTTTATGTAAGAAGAGAAATGCAGCCTTGCAGCTGCTAAGAGGCAAACCGAGTTCCTAATCTTGCATTTTGTGCTGCACAGCAGTTTGGCCGTAATGTGGTGTCTTTGTTCAGTACTTTCCTACTTTCTTATCTCACATTCCTTAGGCCATCATTCTTCCTTGATGAGTGGAGTTTCACCTATGCCAGGGAAAATTCTGATCCTAAGAACTTTGATGAGGCGCTCAAAGCCAAATGTGGGTGCCTGTCCAAAGAAGAGTGAAGTACAGTGAATCACTAAAATCTTAACTCATTCCCATTCCTGGACTTTATAGCTTTCTCTCATCTTTTTCCCAAATAAAGTACGATTTTATGGTTCTTATTTTGAAGCACCTTCAGTCATTTTATTGTCAAGTTTTAAGTCATTTCTCAACGGAATGGTTGGTGCTTGGATGACTGTTTTTTATTCCTGTTTTTTGAGATCTTCTGGAATTTTCTAAAGCTAATGTTCTCCAGAATGGCATGACCTCCAGAGGCAAATGTGAAGTATATTTCTGGGTTAGGCCCAAGCCCTTTGGGTCACCTCTGCATACACAGAAGGGCCTAATGTCCGAGTTACAATTTCCAAGCATGTGTACACAAACTTCTGCACTGGCTTTGTCTTTATCTTTTGTCTAGTTGATTCTCACTCACCACCAGTTTGGCTTTGCTTCGAAAAAGGAGAGGTGACTTTGTTAATTCTAAAATCTTCCATTTAGAGACAAAGTCCCAAATGTCAGGCTGAACTTGGAAGTGATTACTCGTAAGAATAAAACATGGTAAGTACATGTTTGAATGAATGCTCGCAGCTGTGTTTTTTATTAAAGAAATTGACTGAGAAGAGGTTTTATGCATGTTATAGTTGAGAATCTTAAGGTGTACAACATTGGAAATTCCAAATTAGCGTTCCCTCAGCAACTGTCACTCTGTGACATCACATTTTAGTTAATGAGACATAAAAAATGTACGTGCTGTGCACTCCACAGCAAGTTCATGTGCAGGGGGAATAAGGGTTAAGGGAAGACTGGGACCCATCTCTTTGAAATCTTGGCTATAATGTTCCATCTACACAGTTTCCTTATTTGTAGCTATATTTTCTGCAGTTCTCATAATTCTGTAATTCTAATACATGGCGTATGCTGTAAGCATTATAAAAATATTAGTCAATTCCTTTTCCTATTCCATTTATCCCACACCCATTAATTTCCCTTAGAATTCATAAGATCTTCTGGAGCTATTAACAGGTTCTATGTTTAGCTTGTCCAGGTCTCACTCATTTTATGAACTCCTGTTTTAATGGCTACAAAATGTTTTATAACATCTAGTGACAACCTCTACTGAGTGGGTCTGGTTTCAGCTAGTCGCTAGAGCCCTGTCACATTCACTGATGATTCTGGCTTCTGTCTTTCTGAAGCCAAGGCATAAGTCACTATTGAATAGAGATCCGAGTGGCCTCTGATCCACCCCATGGGTGTGGGGATTATCTCTCTTCACAGATGATAGGCAATCCCTTGCCTAATATTTAGCACAACCCCAACTGAGCAAAAGAAAAAGTTGGTAAGGATGCTGAACTGCTGGATGGTCTTTATAATCACTACCTCTGAGTTTCAGAAGGTAACTCTGTGCTTGTGAATGCCCTTACATTCAAAATGTGAATTGAACAAAAGTTGATGCCACAATCCCTTCCCCAAGACGGAGCCACACAGATGAACTGATTAAAATCACAGGTCTGTGTTAAAGGAAAATTATTGCTTTAGAGGAAGCATTTGGGGAAAGTGGGCGATGAGTTGGGGAAAAAATAGCAAACCAAAGCAGATGGTGTGTCTTGCTTGGCAAGATACCATTTCATTATTCTTTTGTTGTCTGACTTCTGATATGTGAGAACATAGAATAATATAGGTACAGATTTGTCAGTAATGAAACATCAGGTAAAACTCCTTTAGGGACAAGACAACCAACAGGCTATTGTTTAATAGCTTTACAAAAGCTTGATTTATTTTGTCTTCATTTGTGTTTGGAATTGGTGCACTTATGCAAAGAGCTACTGCATACCATGACATCATGTGCAATGTACCCAGATTCCTAAAACAAATGTCTCCAATTGATATTTTGAAATGGAGAACATTGGGCACTCCAACATTCTCACTGGGAAGCATTTCACTGGAAGGACTCTGCTATCTTTATGCATACTGGTTCTTTTGTTGGACGGATTCTTATTCCTGATGTATCTTGGTTTATGTAAACCAAAAAGAATGTAGCTCAAGTAATGATGATTTTGAAGTTTATGTTGCAGAAAGCATGATAGTTAGATGTTTATCCAAGATGATGCAAAGGGAGCCTTAATTAAACTTAAGGAAATCAAATTTTAAAAAGGAGATTAAAAGCAGATTGCAGATTTTCTAGGCAATATAAAGACCCTAACATTAAAGACCAAATGCATCCATTAGTTCCAATAAAGTGTAAACTGGATTCTAGTAATACAAGTGCCTGTGTGAGCACAGTTTCCTTCTAAGAACATGGGGGTTGGGGGGGTGGGGGGTGAGTGGATTATTGACCTGAGGCTACTTTCAGAGGATGGGAAAATGAACCAGAAGGAGAGGACAAGGACGATCAGCACCGAAGAAGGTTTGGGGTAAAGATCTAAGGTCAGGATGCTGGAGAAGTTTGGGGCAATTACCCACCAGAGTTCAAGAATAGGGAGATTCAGCGTTAACCAACTTTCTGTGGAGAAAGGAGTACCCTGTCTTCAAATCACAGACTATTTTAAATGCCATGGGATTAGAAGTATGAGTCCTCTACTCTTTAGAAGTGTTGGGGTCTTAAAATTACAAGGTGACTCACTCATGTGTAGCTAGGTTCCTTTTCTAGGGATTCTCTTCTCGATAGCCGCAAACTGACGGGAAGGCCACCTGGTAAGAGGACGCTCGGACACACAAGTGTGGGTGTCTGTTACTTGTAACCCCATGACTTGGATAAGCTACTTAATGTTTCTGAGGCTTGATGCATTCATCTCTGAAATGGAGAAGATGCTCCCCATTTCATCCACTTTTTTGGGAGGTTGGTGAAACACACACACACAGCAAGGATCTAGCAGCGTGGCTGGCAGATGGCAGGTTCTCCAGAAGTGAGATTCTTTCCCCCACTGCCTTCTGCTTCCTTCTCTGGAATAAGAACAGTTTAGTCTGTATCATAATAAAATATTGGTTCTATAGATCCAAGGGTCCTGATTAAGGTTTTTTTTTTTTACAATGCCATGTAGCATTTACTGTTTTTAAGAGGTTAGGTAAGAACCAGAAATCTAGAATGTCCCAAACAATATGCTGAACACCAGGAATATAATGATGAAGAAATTATACACATACGGTTCTACCTTTTGGAGTTTACATCCTGGTAGAAAGTGAAAAAGAGTCCCACGTTTAAGAGGTCAGACAGAACACTGCCTTCAAAGGGCAGAAGCTGAAGTATTCTGAGACCTCAACGGACCCAGGAGGTGGGGGCGGTGTTTGATCTGTTGGGTTCAGGGTGGGATCTCAGTTGCATGAGACACATCTCTCCTCTGCTGGCGCGGCACCGCGCCCTTGAGCACGCTGCCCCAGTGTCACCCTCTCCTGATGACAATCGCCTGGAGGCAGTGGGTGAGGCTCAGATGAAGAACGTCTGTCAAAGAGTTTTGGCATATATAAGGTGCTCGACAAAAGCGGGCATTTCAGTTATTTAGAGTTCTGCCTCGGCTGGCTGCAGGCCTGCACCCTAGGGAGCTGTGACTCGTAGGCTCTCGCCCTGCTCTGCTCTCAGATGTGAAATGTCACTATCTTGTTCTAATCACCCCAACAGACTGCTCCCCCACCCCCGAATCTATACTCTACCCCTTCCTTCTGAAGGGATATGCCCTTATTCCAAGGTTTTACTGAAAATATCTGAAGTTTTATAACTCCAGCTACTCTTGCTGTGAGAGCGACTTTGTCCACCCCCTTTCAGGCTCTCTGGGGGGCTGTGGAGACCCCACATACATTTGTACTGGATGACCCTGGGGCTCTGATTCCTCTGAAAAATTCTTTGTTCAGTTACAACAGCCACTTACTCAGCAGTGGCTTCTTAAATGCCAGAGACTGAGAGTTTGAAATTAGAGGGACCCTCCAATCACTTGTGCTGATTTCACAAAGTCCCATGCAAGGGTTTAGGAAATGCTAAGAATAAATTAAGAAAACCCTCCAAACCCTCTTAAGCCTCTAACACTTGATATGGCATCAGTCTGTCAGGGGTGTTGACAGGGAGAAATACTGAACACCCTAAATTTCTGTTGTAAACAGGTGATTAAGTATTGATTTTTCAGGATTTGAGGACTCCAAAATTAATATACAAGAGACAGCCGATTTTAATAAGCTGTCAATGAAGTACACCAAATAGAAAATACACTGCTGCCTGCTATCAGAGCCAGCCAGCTGAGGAATTATTCTGCTCCAACTCAATAATACAGTAACCCTTAAAAGCATTAATTATGAAGTTCAAAAATGAGGGGGAAAACCATAAAGAATAAAAGTCTATAGCAAACCCTAGAGGGAGAATTTAAGAAAATCTGTTTATTTGTGGTCTTTTTCTTTTTTCTTTCCATTCCCTTATGAAGGCTTTGTTAGTAGCTGATGGGTCTCCCATGCATGAAGCCGTTAATCACATTTAGGAAATTTACATGCTGTTAACTGCATATGAAACTCACTTAAGTCAGGCAGATTTACTACCCGAGACCAGTCTTATTTCATTTACTCTGTACCTATTACAAAGACAAATTCATTCTAACATGAATGTAGGTCTTGACAATAACCCTTGCCTTTCATATGAGTGACAGCCCTGATGTCATTCCCAAGCTGTTTGGAGAAGGTGTGATTCTACAGCTTCCAAACCAGGAGCATACTGGAAATCAAAGCATCTAACATGCTTTACAACTGGGTGCAGGCACACAAGAACACAGTCTTAAGGAAGTTAAGTTCAAGGTGAGAAGAAGTCAATGTTAGCTTTTTTATCTTGGTTCAAGTTGGGAGCAAATGCCGAAATGTTTTTCTCTTTCTGGATGAAAGCATCGCGCTGTTCTAAGCTGGAATCTGATTAGCAGACAACTTGGTATTTTTAGAGAGGAAAAAAAAAAAAAGTGACATGAAATAGATGCAAAGTCCAGGGCTAGCAAAGAAATAAATGAAGTGAATGAGAACACTGGTGTTGGTGCAGACACCCGAACGCTCGGATCCACTCTGTCCCTTGGGGCTTAGAGGTTGTTTGCTGTATGCCTTGTATCTTTTGCACTCCTCAAATAAAGAATGGATAAGAAGTCCAGATGGAGAGCTCAGGCTAAGGAGCAGAAGGAAGGATGCAGGGAAGTAAGGGAAGCTCAAGGAAACTGGCCCTACAAGGATAGTTTTGAAACCCAATCTGAGCTATAAGTGATCAGGGAGGTGTTTGCACTTTGGTCCTGAAGCTGTTTCATTATGGGGAAAACCTTACTGTTCAGGGCTTCAGGATCTGAAGTTGTGAAACTTCTCCACATTTGCAGATGATCCAGCAAAGCATGCTGTTCTTTGTTCTACGAAAATATAGGGCATTATCACTGTGCTTCTAACACACACAGTGTCGCCCCGTGTGTGAAATGGGATTAATATTAGTACCCGCTGAAGTTCCTTACAAAAGGTTGCTATGAGCATTAAATGAGTTAATTCATAATGGCAGCCTCACATGGTACAAGGTCAGTGAACTCCAGCTGCTCTTACTGCTGCCCTTGTGGTTATTACGGCCGTGATTCCATAGTAAGAATTACCCTCAGTCACGATACTCAGACAGCAGGCAAATGATAACACAGCGAGTGGATTAAAGGCCAAATGGGGAAATTTTTAAATTTGTATCTTCCATCAATACTGTATCTACAGGATTAGGGAAATCTCTCACCTTCCCTACATTTTTACTCAGTTGCTATCTCATTAAATGGACAACTAATCATGGGAAACTAAGGGAAAAAGAAGTCACAAAAGGGCAGTCCTCGTATGGAATTTTTAGCTGTTTTGTTAGTTTTATATACACATATTTACTTTTTAATATTCATTTTATATATATCTGGTAAACTTGAAGAAGTATTTTACCTGCATAGACTCGGCAAAGGTGCTACTGCTAAGGGGCATTAGGGGATATATGTGTCTATGAGACACCTTATTTTATTATGAACAAAAAACATGGCAGAACCAGGGCCTTTCCTCCTGTCTTCTGCCTCTTTGTGTCCTTGAATTTGTTTTTTCTCCCCTTATACCCTGGAGGGAGAGGATTATTCACTGGTTATTTCAGAGGCACAGAATTTCTCTCAAAAATCTTCATACTTGCCTTACTGTCTTACTATGTCAAACTGCAGGAGGACATCTGAGTATAGTATTTTACTCACAGCTTTCTAGATCTACTGGGATTGGAGACTATCTCCCAAGATTTTCTGCATCAGGACGAGGTTTATGTGTTGAAAACATGGTGCAGCATATCCAATCTGGGTCATTTTATAAGCTCTGATGCTTTGATTGACTGAATTAGCTAAATGTGATGTGAACTGATTAAGGTAGTTAGATTTACTAATTGTACTGAAACAAAATTCATTTTGATTGTGTAGATGCAGACCAAATCTTTTAAGTGACTAGAAGAATGCAGTGCATTATGGAGCTATTATGTGTGTGTGGTGACTTAATACAGCTCATGTGTACTGGGACGTTAAAGGTGCCGAGAGGCCTTTCTGGGGTAGAGAGTGACCTGGAGCAGGTTTCTGGCATGGAGTGTGGGTATTGGTACACAGGCTCATCTATGGTCCCCGTCAGCTGTCATTAAGGCAGAGGAAATGGTTAAACAAAGAAAGGTCCTGGAGAGAAGGATCTGTTTGTCGCTCATGGGATTATTTTTTGCAATTCAGGCTGCCTAGTACATACTGTTCTTTCTTATTCCAACTCACACAGATAAATAAAACAAAACCAAAAAAACGTACTGGTTAGGTAGTCCATGGAAGTGCAGAGACAAGAATACAATCCAGAAAAGACTTGCTGAGTCTGGTTTTATCAGAGTCTTATCAGATGGGCCGCCACCTTCCTGGGTGTGGGTTTAACACATCACCGCAGGCAAAATCCCTGGGTCCCGGGCCAAGCATGCCAAGTTCACTCAATAACAGACCTTATCTCATTGAGCTGTGTCAGGCATTTGATAAGATAAACTGAGGTAAGGCACTTAGTATAGTGTCTGGCATGCTATAAATCCTCAGTAAAAATAAGCTCATTTTATCCTCCTCCTTTTTCTTGTTTCAGTATGTCTTCCCCTTTTATCATGTTTGGTTTGTCTTGGCTTCGCCTTTCTTAATCCTTAGGTTCAGGTATGTTTCCTCCGAGACCCAGAAGCCACTGGTGCTGCCGTGCTGTTTCCAAGGAGAACTTCCTGTAGCGGAACCCAACTTCTTTAGGTCATGCGGTGGCCTGGGGACATGGAGGCACAGCCAGCTCTCCCTAAGGGGAAGAGGCCTGGTGCATGACATATCACCGGCAGGGCATAATTGGCATCTTTGCAGAATCAGAATACAGTAGTAGTAGAGATAACTTGGAGTAAATTAAATGATTTATTTAACTCTGCAATCAACTTACAAACTGCCCTTTCCCCTTAGTAAAATACGGAGCTCTTTTCTGGCATGTGCTTATGACACAGACTACCCACATCTGCTGCCCTCAGGAGACTAACAGCCTCGTCTAGATACCCCGCAGATTGGTTTCGAATTCTGGCAAATAAAGACAGCAACGCTATTATGCACAGAAGCAGCTTCCATAGGCTGCAGCTCCTGGGTGAGTGAAAGCATTTCATCAAGTTGTCATATTGTTTAAAGCAAGGTTGCTTATGGCCGTAAAGAGGGCTCCAAGCAGCTACTTCCAAACAGGTGCACAAACACACGTTCTGCCTGGAGTCCACTCTCTGGTCCTAGTCCTAATCTTTATCTCAACTCTGAAATGCTTGTTTCTTTTCCCAATCCAATAACTTCGGCATTTTTCAAGAATCAGTCCACCCTTTTGGTTACTTAATCCTTCATGGACCCACATTAAAAGTCTTACACAGCTAAGTCTCAAGACCCAAAATGTATTCACTTGAGACCCACCGTTATAATAATGCAAATCAGAGGATGCGCCTCGGAACGACACACGTGACTCTACAGAGCTGCCTGCGTCTCAGCCCTGGAGACCGTCCTGGGGGGACGAGGCCTAAGGACAAGCACCTTCAGAAACCTCCACGGGGTTTACAACACGCAGTCAGCCTGTGAACCCCTTGGCTTTTCATGTCGCCCCTTCAAGTATCCTCAAGGTCCAATGTGAGAAACTCCTTTTAGAAGTTAAGGCTGAGGAAAACATTCTTTTCTAATAAAGACTCAGCTTCCTTTCTTCTCCTAAATATAGGGATTTATATAACGCATTTTATTTCTTATTCTATCCAGTAAAGGAGAAGCTTAGAGTAAATTTAAAGTTCAATCAGAAAAGCTGTCTCAGCTCTCATAGCAAGTTTATTCCATCCCCTAGTTTTTGATTTAATTTTAATATCTCTCATAAATATTTTTATCATATATTTCTTTCCTTAAATTCTTGGGGGAGTTGCTTCTCGTTTCTGCTCTTTAATGTTCTCAAATATAAAATGAAGGGTGAAAATGGTCTAAATAGGAAGAGTAATAGAACAGTGATGAAAATAATATAATTCCTGCTCTTGCTTCAGTGCTCCATGTGCCAGCACTGTGCTGGGGATTCGTGTTATATGACCCATGCCAGTTGTCCTTTCCTCCCTCGGGAGGGGGGATAAATTTGGACTCATCACCCTCCCCCATAATCTACAGCCTGCCCGATTCTGGATCAGGAAATCCTCATTCTGAGCGAGAATCCCAGCTTCCACAGCCACATACATTATTTCTATCCATGAGAATATGCTGCTTTGCCCTACATGTGAAACTCACCTTTTTTCAAACTTGCCATACAAAGTCCCCTTAAAAAAGGCTACATGAACACAGAATTAAGGGGCCTGAGACATTCAATTGCATATTAGGCCTTGTGATATTTGAAAAGTTCTCTTCAGCCCCTCTAACAAGGGAAGGGTTAGTATAGTGCTTGCATATATATATAGTGTCAGTATAATATTTGCCCACTGGCTGATCAGGGGTCAGCAAACCTCTTCTGCACAAACAAGGGCCAGAGAGTGACTATTGCAGGCTTTGCGGGCCATATGGTCTCTGTCACCGCTACTCAGCTCTGCCCTTAGAGCATGAAAGCAGCCATAGATGGTATGTAAACAAATGAGCAAGGAATGTGGCTGTATTCCACACAACTCCATTTACAAAAACAGTGGCAGCTCAGATTTGGCCTATGGATCAAAAAATTGCCCACCTTGCCCTAGATATTCTTTTTGATACTTTTTAGGTTCTTTCTCTCTTCTCTGTCTCTTTTCATCAGCCCCTTTCCCCATGTTTGTCATCACCAGCATCCCTAAATGACCTTTTCTTCCTATACAGAACAACTGTGTCCTTTTCTCCAGAACCTTGGCATCAGATGGCACCTGAATGCCTGGGCTCAGTTCCCTACTCCAAACTTGCATGAAGACGTTTTCCCAAGCAAAGACAGTTCTCCTATCAGGAGGGATTCTGGTGTTGTTGAGATAATAACAGCGTTCCTTGCCTCACTAAATCCCTACATCGCACGACAATCTTGTAGCTCGGTGGTCAAGAACTCTGAAGCCTTCAAGACCAGGTGGTGGTCGGGGAGGTGAGACTGCAGGCCATGGGGGAGCAGGCAGGGAACTGCAGAGGCACGCAGTGCCTGAGAATCCATACCCATCTTTAGAAACAATGGTGTGCTCATCGACAAAACACATCTACGGACTAAAGTTAGCCCAGCGATGCCAGGGCGAGCTCTTCTGCAAGGCTTGTAGGTGTTGTTTCTGCACATTTGAAACTGAGACTCAAAGTCCAAGTGGTTTTTCCACAGATAGTAAGTGGCCGAGCACTTTAGCAAATACTTACTGAAACCTTATTATATGCCAAGCCCTGTGGGTGGCCTTAGGGATACTGTGACAGATCAAGGGGGAGCTTGCAGTCTAATGGGGGTGAGAGGCCACTCCAGTATCATGGAAAGTGCCATAATTCACCAGTTAGAAAAGAATGGGTGTCAGAGTTGGAATACTGATGTACAGACGTGTGCCTTTTTCTGGCAATGACACTGTATTCTGGCTCGTGGTAACTTACTCCCAGAAAAAATAAAAAAGCCTTGTGCTTTGGGTCTCTCTCTGACTGGCCTTTCCTGGACTTTCTTCCCTATTTTGGACCTATCCTCCCCCTTTTCAAAGCTCAAGGCACTGCTGAGTCTCCTGGGCTTTCATGTTTCCTGAGGTGACTATATCCAGCGGTTAAAGCCAAGAACCTGCAGTTAGAAGACAGAGGCCCAAAACCCACTGCGGCTGCGCACAGCCTTGCGACCTTTGGTGAGTGACTTCACCGCCTAGCGCTTCTCCTGCTTCACTTGAAAATGGGATGAACAGCAGCCTTCTGCACTGTGTTCTTGAGAGCATTAAAGCGTGCCCAGCCACAGCGTGCCCAGCACAGATGAGCCATCAGTGAGTGCTAGCTCTTATTTTGGTATTCTGTATAGGCCTGACTTCCTGAATCCCATTTTGTCAACCTTTACTCCCAAAGTTACCATTTCATCCGATCACCACCAAAACTCTCACTCTTTTAGGAGATTTAGCTGCTAGAGATCTGAGAAAACTCCTCGATGGATGCGAATTGATATTGGCCAACCCAGGCTTTTTCCAATTTAAGAGAACTCTGGAGAAGAGGAAGCAATATTACTGTTCTCTCCTCTTGGAGGACAGTGGGTAGATAACAAAGGGAAATTAGCTTGGCTGCATCATGACACTACCAGCATAGTATAATTTCTCATGTTAGCATTGTTATAGAATCCCATTTATTTAACAAATATTTATTAGGCCTTTCTATAGAACCTGACACATGGAAGCGACCTTGATGTAACCCCTTTATTTTATATATCAAGCTGTGGCCATAAAGATGGAGAGATTTGCTGAAGACCAACATCTATTTAATGGCAAAGTCATTTCTGGGACAGGAGGCCAAGGAATCCACCCATTTCCTCTGTACAGTAAGTTCTGAATTTGCTTTGTAGAACTTACATATAATGGGGAAAAATACTTTGAGTCTATAGTACTTTTTACCTTCCAATATATAGTTGATGTTTATTTGTGGCAGTTATGTTCTATAAAAATCACTGCAAACACTGAGTTAATGAGTTGCTCCTAGAGGAAATACAAGGTTAGGTTCCTACAAGACTCCGGTCACTACATTTTCATCGGCCAAGCAATATATGACCTTGTTTTATGTGTTTGAAGTTTAAAGACACCTGTGTTTCTGTTTAAAGACACTGAATTTAACATATATCACTGATTCATTAACACTGAACTCAAGGCCAACAGCCCTGTACAACTCGTGGCTAAACAAAGCTTGATCGGATACACATGTTTTCTCAGTAAGGCATATTACAGCCTTCGTGCCCCTGGGAACACTGGATGGCCCTTCAGGCACTATGCTTAGGGTCAAGTTGAGATAGTGAAAGCACCAATGAAAAGAACAAAAATGTGGCACAAAATAGACTGGGAGAACACTTGTTTAACCAGGGTGGGAACTAAAACAAGAAGGCCTTGTTCAGCCTCAGCTGAGAACACATGCATCTGGTGACCCAAGTTCTTTTTCTTTCTTTGGCTGCTGTATAGTGACTACACATGATTGCCAAAGTGCTGCAAGTACTGCTTTTGGGGGGACAAATTTTAGTGAGTAGGCCAAATACGGGATCAATGAATAATGAGGATGGACTGTACTTTGATACGTATCTTATCTCCCCGACAACTGCGTTAATATTTCTCTTATCTCTGCTTCAGGGTTTCATAAATCACAGCAGAGAAGTAAGTAGGTCACACTGCCATGTGACAGGGACTGAAACTTACTAGGCCTAATTTATTAATTGGAAGGTGGCCCTCGGGGCTGTGAGACAGGAGCCAGGTTGGCCAAATTGAAGCCTTATTTAACGGAGCCTATATCCCATCAAGCCCCTCCCGGCTTTCCTCTTCATGGGTTCCCATCACTTAGTCAACTCCCTACCATTTCACAGCAGAAGCTCTGTCTGGGTATGGAATTGCCTTTGTCTGCTCCTTATGTCTGTTTCTACAGGGCAGATTTTCCATTGACTGACTGACCTTTGTCTGGGCTCTGGCCAACCCCTCCAGAGAGAAAAGTCCTGAAATCACTATCCAACTTCCCATCAGTGGCTTATAAACCCAGGTAACCTGCTTTATCTTAATAGTGTGATAGCAACTGGCAAGGGCAATAACATGGAGATAAGGCTGGACTCCTATCTCTCTCTGTCAACAGGCCTGGCACCCTGTTCATTTTTATTCTTGAATAAGTGATTCAATCAGTTCCCCCTTGATGAGCTCCCCCTTGTGGCAGCCTCTGTGAATGGGGGGGGGAATGTTAATCACTTACTATCAGTTCTGGAGACAGTGGGATTGTGTAACTTTTGCTTTGTTTTGTTTAAATGGAGCCATTTGCCATACGATAAATCTACCTTTAAAATCGGAAGAACAACTTCTGTGGAGACTGCTTTATGGAGTTGCTGCTGCAGGGGGTACATGCTGCACATTGGTTTCAGAGTGGGGACCTGTTTCTCTGGGATGGGGAATCACTTACTTGGTGGGAAGTGGGGGTTCCTGTGCTGTACCAGCGGAGTAGGGGTGCTAACACATATCTGAGTGGTGCTGAAACCAAGGGCACAATAAGAATCATCAAAATTACTGCAGGAGCAATGGGTGAGATAGAAGACTGTGGCCAACCTAATCGGTCCCAGAGATCAGTTAACCCAGATCCTCAAATCCAAATTGTTCTAGAAACACCAGCTCAGTCTCCCTTCCACAAACAGTGCTGTGGGTTTCAGCCCATGCCCATGAATTCTGTATTAGTTGGGGAGAGGGCCAGTGCATGTGTTTATCCCCTCATTCTGATGTACCCTCTATTATACATGTGCTAGCGCAAAAAGTGACATTTCAAAATTATGCACATTGAGTGTAATAAAAGAAGTCTGGCCTTTGTTTCCAAGAGAGCTGATCACCTTACAGGAAGGAGCCATACATCTAAGGGACGTCAGCAAGATGAGTGACCATTTCGGGCGGGTTATCGTGCTCCGAAGCATCGTTTCTATTTTGCACTGTGATTATCTCACCGTAATCATACCCCTGCGTTACATTGTTGCTTATAATAAAAGTCCACGTATCGGAGAGGAAAAGCTTTTTTTAAAAAAGCATTTTCGGGGAGGATTAGAAATTATTTGAAATCAGAGCAATTGCGAGCCTAACCAGGGTCCGACTCATATACTCTGCATGCAACTGTTTGAGAGCAGGCTAATCGTCATTAAGGGGAAAAGTCAGGAGTCTGCTACATACTGCCATCTCCATAATTAAACAATAAAACTACTATATCATTTCACACAGACGTTGTAAATACCGAATTAAGAAGCCCCGATGAAATGTCAGAAGCATTTTCTTATGAGTTTATATCAGCCACGTGATTATCATATTGATTCTGCATGCCAATGAGATAACACTCCACTGTGTTTATTTTTCTCCCAATTGCCTTCCAGAAAGTAATAAAATTAAATCCAATATGATATTAAATGTAAATATGCATGGATATTATATGTAAATACCCATTTTAAACTCTCATTGCTTTTTGATATTTTCTGAGCATAATGTTGTCAAGCAACAGTGATATTCTTTTCCTTCACATGGTCTAGTCTCACTGTCCGTACCAAGAAAGAGAACATCCTTTGTAATTCCACTTGGCATTTGTTTCATGATTTGTCAGAAAGAAAATGCCAAAAAATAAAAATAAAATAAATATATAAAACCCCTGTTTTTAAAAGTTACGGAGTTAAGAGTTTAAGAGTTTATAAGCTAAGAAAGTTTGATTTCTGTCCCGACACTGATGCCTGAATGGGTGTTGGCTGGAGGTATGTCATTACGCGGCTTTACTTCTCACGTTAATTTTATTTTCCTCTAAATCTGTCACTGCATGTTAATTGGATCATTAAAGCAATTGCAGTTCCATCTGACTGTTGATGGAAATGTCCAGCTAGGACTCTGTCCTTGGAACGCAAACCTCCACAAGACCTTTCTATTTGTAGAAAACAAGGCTTTTTATCAGGATGAGTGATCAGTCACCTTGGCTAAGTCAAGAGGACCCAATACAAGAATCTGGCTCTGAAAGTACATGTAAGTGGGTCAGGTGTGGTGGCCCCAAATGGGAGAAACAAAGGGTATCTACCCCAAGGCTAGTGAAGAAAAGGGTGCTCAGTACAAATCAGTTACTTTAAGGATGTTGTAGCTGAAGTCTGGAGGAATTAAGAGGCTTGCTACTCATGGATCGACCTCCCTGGATCCTCCTGTTAGTATCATCTGTTGTAGAACTCTACATCTTTGCATATGTTGTTCTCTCTGTCCAGGAAGAGAAGTTACTTGCTTCTATCAGAGATTTGTCTCTGTTAATCGGAATGATTTATTTGCCCCTTTCTCTCTCTGGCTTGTATATCCCTGCAGCTAGGAGAGTTCTTGGAACATAAAATTCTTAATAATTGTTTGGTGACAGGCTGATTAAGGTCGCATAGCTAATTAGCAACAGATCTGAGATTAGAACTCATTTATGTGTATGTGTTTTGCCCCTATCCTCTTTGTACTATGGGAAAGCTGACCATCCCATCATTTTCTGGGGAGAGTAGCCAAAAAGTGAAAGATCCAAGACATGAAAGATGAAATGTACAACTGGATTTGATTTACCCATGAAGCATTTTAATTTTTTTGCCAATGGGATTTCTTTTTTAAAGACTTTATTTTTCAGAGCAGTTCTAGATTCACAGTAAAACTGAGCAGAAGGTACGGAGGTTTCCCACATAACCTCTAATCCCCATACGCACAAGCCTCCACTAGCATTAACATCCCCCATCAGAGTGGTATATGTGTTATAACTGATAAACCTGTATGGACACATTACCATCCAAAGTCCATAGTTGACACTAGGGTTCACTTTTGGTGTTGTTCATTCTATGGGTTTGGACAAATTTATTGTGTGTGTGTGTATATAAAATAATTTTCATTTTATTATAACCACATGCACACACACATCCACCCTACACCCACTATTACAGTGTACAGAGCAGTTTTGCTGCCCTAAAAACCCTCTGTGTTCCACCTATTCATCCCTCTGTCCCCGCAACCCCTAGCAACAGCCGATTTTTTTTTTTACTGTCTCCAAAGTTTTGCCTTTTCTAGAATGTCATATAGTTCGAATCATACAGTATGTATAATGGGGCCTTTTTTGCAGTGATTTGTGTTATGGGAACACTACTGACAGACTTTGGATATGAACCACTGGCACATTTTTATGGGTGGGTCTACCTAATACTGCAATAACTAGACTCGAAGGGCAATTTCCATTTTTCCAGCTGACCATTTTGGCAACACAATATCATAAAAAGTGGATAGGGTGCTCTTTTTTTTCTTTTTCCTCAAATTAACTACACTTGAGATTGAAACAAAAACTCTCCTTGGAGTCATGTTGGATGTTTAGATACAACTACAGATGAATACAGAAGCCCTGCCCACCCCCCAGCATGATGGCTATGCTCAATTTGAGCCTGGCCTGCCTCCCAACAAATAGCCTGACTTTACAGGATAGTTGGCTGGTCATAAAATAGACATATAAAAAGAGAACGAGAGACAGAGGAAGGGAGGGATATGCTTTTGTGTGTGTGTGCAGGCACACATGGGGTGTGCTTGAGCGTTTGTATATTATTAAAGGGCCTCATGTGTCTGTAGCCTTATTGTCATTATTCTATAACCAAAAAAGGAAATCAGATCGGATGTGGATGGAGATGACACTGATTTCAGGACCCTTTCAGGGAAAGGGCTTTAAAATCATGTTGGATTTCTAGGGGCAGGAATGGGAAGTGATCTCAGGTATGTTTTGTTACAGGTGTGCCTTATAACAACTGTGTCTGCATTTTAAGTGACTTTTGGGTTCTAGAGGATATTACAAATGTTAACAATGGCGTCACTTTTTCAAGTGTTTTGCCAAGGTAACTTTATTGGAGGTGGCATCCTTGTGGCTCAGAGAGGAAAACTCAAATGAAATGATGCCCAGGTGTGCAGAGTTTCCTTCAAGTGACTTGGTGAAGGACGTTAGGGTGATTCAGGGAGTCCAGGCCTCTCAGTGGGCCTCTGGGTCCAACCACGGGATCAGCCTCCAAAAGGACATAGGCGCTATGGAGATCGTCTCCTAGCAACTCTGTGCAGTGAAGCCGGCGCCCGGACCTCTGGCAGCTCCCTGGCTCTGGCCTTGTCTGTAGGAGGCCAGGGATGGCGCCCCCCTCTTGCACACAGTATATCAGGGGCACGGAATAAGACACCTGACTTGGCCCCTCAATAGGGTATTTCCAAACTCTTGCTGCCAATTCCCATCACAGTTGGATTATAGGAGAGAGAATATAGCAGACATTCAGAAATACCTCCCTCTAAACTCATCGCCCTTAGTGTCACTTCTCCCATGTCCAAGAGGCAGACATAACCCAGGCCTAACGTGGTCAGTGTGCTTCCAGCTTGCCGGGCTTGGATCGATACTGACTTGTAAAAACATCTATGTTGGCTCTGTATCAACTTCATTCTCTTTTCTCAACCCAGAATTGTACAATTCACTCCTCCCAACCCTAAAACTGGTCTTAAAGTGGGACATGAAGCCAATTAACTTGTCTTCTTCATATCTACCAAAGTAAGAGATTGATTACTTTTTATCTGAATCCACTGCTGGCTGTTTTGACATCGCAGAGACAAAAACCTTTATTGGCATGGAGGAACAGTTTCCTGTGAGTTAAGTGGAGTTGACTCAAAGAAAAATCCATTTCTCCAAACTTCCAACTTCCATCTCAAAGAACATGGAAGTCTGTCTAACGGTAAATTAAAAATTTTAAAGTTATGTCACATTAACAAAAACAACTTGGAGCAATAATCATTTACATGAACTGTCAAAAAATGTCAACTCTAAAAAAATATTACCAGCCACTCACAGAATAAAATCATATTCACACATGTTCTAAAATTTAGAATGAAAAATTTGTTTGGCACTGTCTTAAGGAAGCATTGAGGGAGAGGGAATATGGAGAGGCCTTTTTACTTGTGTAGGAAGAATATTTCATTTTTTTTAAACCATGAATATTTTAAAGATACAGCTCTAATTAGTAATTTGGGGGTGTTGTGGCACATTCCATCAAGCTCATAGCATATTCATTTTTGATAGATCTTATTTAACTGGATGAAGAAAAGCAAGGTTCATATTGCCGCCGCCTTTCTTTTTGATCTAATGTCAGAGGGTATTTCAGTCTGAACTAGTTATCTTAGTTGATATGACGCACAGCAAAATATACTGACCCACATGAATAGGTCCCAGATCAACTGCCTTTTGAAAATAATACTTACATTTAGAAAGGACCTCAGAAACGCATTGAATCCAAAGGTTAAAATTAATTTTCCCTTAACAATAGGGATTAGTTGGGTTCCTTGCACCTTGAATGGTTTTAAATGAATCCCAAGTCTCTGAGAGGCTTTGTGGTGGTGTTCCTCAAAGCGTATCTTCAAGGCAAGTAGGTGCAGAGGACGGCCCCAACCATTATTTTAGCACATTAGCAGATGGAGAGACCTGAGTCACAAGCCAGTTGGGTGATTTGGCTAAAACTAACAGTATCTACAGTGATTACTGCAATCCCAGAATAGAGTTCTCAACTCCTACCTCCCATCTGCTCTTTAAAAGACTTTGGGAGCTAATTATCTGTTCTTTTGTAAGAAGAATCTATTGATTCTATTAGGATAGATAGAGCTAGCCCCAGCAAAGTTTGCCTAGATTTCCCCACACCTGCCCTCTTATTCTTCCTGCACCCACCCCACTCCCCCAACCACCCTCTTCACTTCCAACTACAAAAGTCTCATCAGCTATGCAAAGCCTTCTGCTGTGACACTTGAGAGATGGTAAGTGTACCTGGGTGATAAAAGCATGTTTGATAAAGGAAACATTAACCATTTTCTCTATTCCAAACACAGCTCTGGGTACTTTGTATCATTCGTCATTCCAGGTTCACTAGGATTTATTAGAGTGGGGCCATGCTTCATCATGTACATGACAGATACTGCATAAGAAATTGAGGATGGTGGTCCTGGTGATGACAAAGTGAGATTTTTACTAAACCAGAAATAAAACAACTGGGTTCTTGTTTGGACTGTTGCCATTAAGCCTGTGTGACTTTGGTGAATACATATTTTTTCTCCTCAGGACTTAATTCTCTCACCAGAAATGTAGACAGGACACAGTAGATAAGATGAACATTCAGACTGTGCCGACACTAAAACGATAGGTTAATATGATTGAAATTGTTCAATTACGGCAGGAAAGATCAATGGTTCTCTCGGGGGAGATCACACTTGCAAGGAGGCTGCTTTCCCATCCTGGTTCCTTTTGTCCAGCATTCTCGACCCTGGCCATGACTCACAGTCATCTCACATCCCAAAGCATTTGGAATTTCTAATACTAAGCCTACAGATTCAGGGCCCCTTCTGAGTATCTGTTCTTATATTTGTAAAAAGATCTTGAGGTCTTTCTGATAAGTATTTCTAGAAAGGTAGTTCTAATTAGGAATCACTGATGTATACAGGAATTCCAGAAAATAGGGGAAGATACTTGCCAGAGAGTCAACGCTTTCCTGAGACTCCTTGATTCACACCATCTATTTGGTCTCAGTGTGAGCCTAGACCTGCCCATCAGGCAAGTGGTTGGGCTCGAGGGAGTTTGGGAAAGCTGAAAACCTACTGATTGCAAGACACAAGGTGAGTGTCAATCTTTGAGGTCAGGCCTCATTGGCTTTTATTTCATCCAGAACTTTTTCCCTTGCCTCTAATTCAACCTGAAGAGAGTTTTAAATCTTTCCTTAAAGAACACCCATTTAAAGATGATGACATAGTCTGGCTTCCAGATCCATTCAACCCCTCAAACTCTACGATGAAATAACAGAGGCATCCGCGGTGTCTAATTCTGTCTTTGGAGCTCATTAAGCATCCTGGGGGATGCACTGAGTCCACGGTGTCATTTTGCCTGAAGTAATGGACAGTCACTAAGGACGAATGATTTTAGGTCCCCAGGCTCGTATTAATCTGGTTGTCTTCAAGTAAATACATCCGGTGTTCAAAAATGTTTTCTCTCATCTAAATCAAACAGCTACTTTAATCTGAAATCCCAAACCAAGTATCTTTTGTGTAATTCCTTGGATTTCTAGGATGTAACCAAGGTTATGACAAATGCTTGCTTATTCAGCTGATATTTAGACCTTTTCTTTGTTGGTATCCAAGAAAACAGAATCTTGTGTTGCTTTAAAATGCCTCGACTCTCATGTTTGGCGATCTTGGACAAGCAGTTGAACCTAACTGAAAATGAGTCACTACTAGTTTTAAAGGATTCTGCCTTTACACTTACTCTCCTGATAGCTAGCGTCTGAGGAAGAAAATTTACCTAATGGTCTTATCTTAAAATTAACAGAGAAACAGTTACTAAGGCTCCTCCCTGCCTTTCTTTACAATGTTTCTCTTTTGATACTTTTGTGTTTGGGGGTCTCCAAGTCAGGATGAATGGAACACAACTGCTGCTTTTTAGAAGAGGATTCCACCCGGGCTTGGCTTTGAGATTGATCAAAGAATAAACCTGTAATTTCAATACCTGTGGTTTGAACCTACAAGGTACACATGGAAGTCACAATTCCTGTGGCAGGCCATTTTGTGAGGCTGTCAGGTAGCTCACTTTGCTGCCGTTTCCTATTTTTAACATTCTCTTTACATAAATAAAATGTAACACTATGAAAAATGAAACATCTGAACAAAAACATATGATGAGGGTCACCAAAGAACACTCACATTATTCATTTCAGGCAATTGGTTGACACGCGATCTTCACTGAATATCTCAGTGTTAGGGGTATTACTAAGGTTCTAAACTGAGTAAGGAAATAAAATTGCTCTTGATGGAGGATCATCTTCCAGCACTAAATAGCTTTTGAATATTTATGGAGAGCATGTAATACCATAGTGGTGTTTAAAGACAATATCAATAATATTTTTCCTTTGATTAAAATAACCGTGGAATTTCAGGTCCAGAAAGAACTTCAGAATAAGGTAAGGATAACCTTTCTCTAGTTTACGTGGTTAATTCTTAACAGACCTGATCTAAAACGCAAATCTGTTATCTTCCAGTCTGACATCCTTCCCCAGAGCCATGCATTTCAAGATAAATGAGAAGCCAGACTTTGCAGTCTTTGTTTCAGTTACCCCATCCCAATTTTACCAAATAAATTATTATTTTAATATTCTAATTTTACTCTAGCCACCCGAGAACTTTACCATACAGCTCAAAAAGGGCCCAAGAGAATTTATTTCACAAAATCTCAGTTGGTTAAAACATTTTACAAGAAACCAAGTTTGTTGATTTGAACCCCATACAATGCTAAATAATTTTCTCTTTTGTGACCATAACAGATACCTATTAACTTATGAAAATAGATGTCAACGGCTTGGAGAGTAATCATGGTGCCTGCATCTGCTCAATGTATCATTAGTAATCATGTGCGATTCGCAGCCCATTCTCAGTTAACCATGGGTTGGAGGCACTATGTTGATTCATAAAGGACATTCAGACTCAGAAAACTGACTTTAGTTTCAGGACTGGAACTAAAACTCAGGTCTTTTATTCTCCATCCAGTGGATTTTCCATCACAATCTAAATCCTCCCAAGGACTCATGGAGGAGTGAAATCAGGCAACTCCCTCCAGTCACATTTTTCTAGCTAGAGCACAGATATCTCGGGGTTGCAGATAGTCCAGTAAATGTGTCTTAACTTGCAGAAACCCAACACAGTCAGCGAATCCTAGAAGCCTCTTTGTTTACCTCTGAAAAAGGCCACGTCTACTTGGTTTAAAGGGGAGAGAAGGGCTGGGACAGAATAGAATGGGAAGTAGCCCTGAGTGCAACAAAACACGAGTGCTTTCCAACTCTGAGTCACATGCAGGGTTGTAAAATGACTTACAGCCCGGAAAACGTTGGCCGAACATTCCTCATAGATCGTGTATTTCAGCCACATATGAATGCTTTTTGGCTCATGATTACAGGCTAATCATTTTTGAGGCTCTAGCGCTGTTCCAATAATTCATTGCATTGGCTTTCTGAACTAAGTCCCTTGGACCGATGAAAGGAACCTTTCCAAAAGCATGCCTTCCCCTCGCTATGACTTTGGTATTTCTCACATGGCTGCTGTGACTACACGCTCTTGCACAGAGTTTCAGAAAATTTTGTGTGAACGTGCACCATCTCCCTTTCGTGGGCTTTTCTCAGCGTAGGCACGCTTATACAATGTGCTCAGATTGGCTGGGGTACCAAGGTTTTAAGCTGATTTGATGTTCGACTATGTGGTAAACCACAGGACCCACCGTGTGCTCTGATTTGACCAATAAGCCAAAAGAGTAAGCATATGAAGGGTGAGTCAGCTGGAAAGGCAGACTTTTCTTGACAATATGGAAAATCCAAAGCTTCATTTTATTGTATGAGAATGTGTTTTTATTTCTAACAATATTCTTAGGTGGATGGTAATAAAAGAGTGGCATAGAATATAAGTATTCAAGGGATAGCCATCAAAAATGTTTCCGTTTTTCATGCAAGGGTAAAGGTATCCTCATTAGTAATTATTAATTTTAACAAAAATGTTTGTATCAACAATTTAGAAATTGGACATGTTACTTTGACTATTTTTTCCACCATTTGCTCAAGACATCTATGCGGTTAACTGATTGGTTACTGGTTCAAACAGGTAGGTCTTTCTTGCCATATCTGTTCTAGTAATGCTTTAGAAAGAACAGCCCAGTAAATTCAATGCATCTTTTTATTTGTGCACATGTGTTTGTTCCTTGGCTTACTCACTAGAACTTATAATAATTCAGTCAATTATCTTTATTACTACTCCTACTATTTCTATGAAGAATCTTAGAGGTCATTTTACCATCTAGCAGAGGTAAACCCATTGACTCAAATAATTTCAACATTTTTTATCCTTTTGGTCAAGGCTCACACTTTTTTTTGGCCAGAACATTTGATTCACTAATTCACAGTGAACCACAGCAAAACTACTAAATACATAGAGCCTTAAAGCTAATTTGTTTTATACGATAAGAGTTAGCTATTATTTGTAAATCTTCTAAACAATGTTTTAATTTTATCCCTCTCTGAAACACTTCAGCCTTATCATTTATATCATGAAAATATTATTTTCATAAGTTAAAGGTTTTCTTTTTAAGGATGATTTTTTTTTTTTTGGTGAAAATATCCCAGGCATTGTTTACTTACTTTGTGTTTTTAGGCAATAAGAGAGCTGATCACTTTCTATAGTAACACTGAAGACTTAGAAGTTTATCAGCAGACTATTAGAGAAAGACATTTATCTTCATTTTATTCAGAGGGCAGATTTTTTTTTATAGTAAAATATTCTAAGTTTTTGTTTAAGTTACTGGTTCTGTTTCTGTGATTAGATTAGCAGTGAAGTCCACTTGTGTGATAATTAGCCCCCTCTCTTTCCTCCCTACTCTCCCCAAATAAGAATTTAGATGGAAATGCATCCTGGGAGGCAGAAGACAGAGGCCCCGTGGTAAAAGCAATCCGAGCCTTCATGTCAGGTTTGCTCCCTAAGCTGTTTATTCATTTTGTGGCTTGAATGGAGAATGCGTGGCCTAGATTTTCAAAATATATGGAAAATAATTCTACTTCCAGTTCATTGTCCTCTTGACTATTTTTCTCATTTTGAAGCTGCATGGAACTATTTTGGGCCTTCCCAGTACACTTAACTTTGCTTTAAAACAGATTTAAGTCTCCCTACAAGACTGAATTTCCAAGTCACCATCCAACAGAGCAGAACACTATTAAGAATCTACCAGGAGTTTCAGTATGCACACATTTATCTGATTCTCCTTTTAGTGAAATAATAGAAAATGAATTGAGGATTTATGGTTACAGTGTGATTTGATGAAAATACTGGTGTAAAAGCAGCTTTATGACTACTTGGCAAAGATACAAACGAGGTCCAAAGTATTTTCAAATGTAAATGTATATTCTCTCTTTGTGTATCTTTTTGATATGCACAGTCTCATGCTTAAAGACAATCCAAATCCCCCCAAACAATATCAGTTAGGGAAACAGGAAAAATTATCCGTGAATTATCTGCCTATGGCTTCCCCATTCTGTGGCTCATTTGTGACAAGTTGTTGAAGACAAAAGACCAGCTCCCTATTGCCCATGACAGACACTTTTGCGACGCCTGCCTATTTTTATAAATGGATATGAGCTCACCAAGAGTCAATCAAAAAAGAGCTGAAAACCATGTTAGGAAATAAGGTCCTCTTATCTCCCTCCAGCTCTTGGGCGGGGGTCTCATTGCCCAAATCATAACATATTTAATTTTTGAAATCTCATCACTAAACCAAAAGTTTGGTACACAGTAGACACTCAACAAATACTTGTGAAATGGAAATGAATTTACCTGAATAGAAAGGATTTTCAAGTCATGGTATCTGCTGCTTTGGGTTTATCCTGATCATAATACTACTCCAACCAATTTAGTTCTGTTCTATTTTTAAAGGGGACTGAATGCCAACTGTGTGCAGAAATGTGTGCTGTTTTTTCCTTTTTCGGTGGGGGGGGGGAGGCAGGTAAATGGACATGAGAATGAGACCCTGTATTTAAAGAGGCCAGACTCAGAGCAGGGTTCAGTGGCTTTGTGAAACTGTACAAGGTCAGGAAAGCTGAGTTCAGAAATTCAGGGCAAATCCATGTTTACAGCCTGTCCCACTGGGTGCAGCCACCTCTCCCAGGTCTTACAACCCTGGTTCCCCTCCCAGGTTCCCAAGAGCCCCAGTGCCGGAACCTAACTGCTACTGAAGAAACACAAACATGGGAGCTAAGTTTGTTTTCTGGTTGAAGAGGGAAGGGAGCACAGATGGGCCATTCCTTAAATTTATAATGCAGCAAATTAGACTTTTAAAAGGTTAGAAACAGACTGTTTTGAAGAGCAACCAACTGCAGTGTAAACGTGCCTCATTTCCGTATGGGATTTCTTGGCCCCAAGTAAAGGGAGTGGTCTTTTTTACGTACATGCAAAACATATATGTTTATATTTTTAAACATACATATTTATTGTGCACTGTGGGTTCAGGTTATCAAAAGTCCTTCCTGCTTCCTGGTAAAACATTTCTGTCAGGAGATGCCCAAGGGGTGCAGCCCCACGAAGCCCTTTCTCTCCTTTGCTGGAGCGCCCCGGCCCTGCTTTCTGTGCCTGTTCTGTAGGGACTTTCTCTCCACTTCCCTCCATCCCACCTTGGAACCTTTTCTGAGATGTGGGTTGAAGCACACTGGAGAGCTGGGGGTCATCTTTCGCAGGGTTTCAGCAGAAAATTAAAACCCCTCTGGCTGTGAAGAACGAAGAGGAAACCAAGTTCTAAAAGCTTGGATTGTTGGCTAACTTTCCGAAGCCAGCAGACGGCTATTCACTCTTGTTCTTCCCCAATTCTCCTCGTCAGGTGGCTGTTCTAGCCTCTTTAAGGCCCAATCTTCCTCCACAATATCTTCCCAGGCCTATCAAATCCTGGAGTCAGTCTCCAAGGATCTGAATACCATATTTATCCCTGACTATATATAGTCAGACTGGCTGTGTGAACTTAGCCAGGTTGCTTCACCTCTCTGTGCTTCAGTTTGCTTATCTGTAAAATAAGCAAACACAGCTGACCCTTGAACAACCTGGAGGTTGGGGCGCTGACCTCCCCCACCCAGTACAGTTGAAAATCCATGTATAACTTTCAACTCCCTCCAAAAGTAGCTACTAACAGCCTACTGTTGACCAGAAGCCTTACTTGTAAAATAGTCGATTAACACATATTTTTGTACGTTATATTGTATATATTATTATATTCTTTATTCTCATATATATATACACACACACACAATATTATATACTGTATTCTTACAATAAAGCTAAAGAGAAGCAAATGTTTTTAAATTGTTGCAAATTTTCTCCAAACTTTCCAATATATGTATTGAAAAAAACCCATGTATGAAAATGGACCTGTGCCGTCCAAGGCCGTGCTGCTCAAGGGTCAGTTGGGTAAGGGGGTGATACTAGTACCTATTTCACGGCTTGTACAATATGTAAACAAGTGCTTACAAATGCCACATAGTATGTCTTGCTGGTTTGCTCTTGTTCACTGATTTATTAACTTCACATAAAATCATCTGAGAAGAAGGACCTATGTCTAAAAAACAAACGTGAAACCCCTTGCTCAGGTTTTGCCCCCACCCCGACCCCTCCCCTGCTTTGTGTGTCAAATGACTATATCGGTCCTTCTCCTCCTCTGTTAGGTTTCTCTCCTCCTCTGTTCATCACCTGAATGAAGGCTTTTGCCAAAGGTCTGCACCCAGATTTTATACTTCCTCTTCTACTTAGTGATTTTGTTTATTTCCATGGTTACGAATATCACCACAATGCCAGCAATGTCCATGCCTCAGTTTTGATCCAAACTATTTCTTTTAAAAATACTATATGCAAAATCCTTTTAATCCTTTTGATTGGAAGAATACAAAGTAGATGGGAGCTGCAGGTTATGAACATGCTATGGTCTCCCAAATGGCTTGAAGAAGTTTTAAAAATAGATTTTGGTAATGGACTCCCTATGAATGTCAACTGAAAAAAATAACTTTTAAGTGAAAGCTTGCTATGCAAAATCCCATATCTTCAACTCATAAACCGCCCTCTCTTTCCTCACGCCCCCTCCTGGGATGCGCCAATCACTCTGCACTCGCCCAGTAACAGAGCAGCGAGGGTCCAGGAGCCCCTGCCGCACCAGCTGGTAGGAACAGTTAAGGATTTAATAGTGCATTTGCGCAGGTACTGAGACAACCGCAAAAAATAAAAATGTGTCACTGTTGGTTTGACAGCAGAGGGCGCTGTGAAGATCTTTTATCCCCATCGGGTAAAATGTTTTCTATTTCCTCCTTTGCTTGCCTACTGGTCTCAAAGCTAACGTTTCTCCTATTGACAACTTCTCACAGTTTCACAGACTTGATATCACCTGGAATTCACCAACCGGATAAATCCTTTAGAATAGGACACTGCCTACTGCTAGAAACGTAAAGACTGCTAATATTTATTGAGGACATGTTCTGAGCCAAGCAATGCTTCATCTCATTTAATCTTCTCGATGACCCTACAGGGACATATTACCTTTAACTCCATTTTATGGAGAAGGAACTTGAATCTCAGGGAAGTTAAGAGCTTGTGACAGGCTCTGGTCCAAGTGTGTGAGGGGTGGGGCCAAAAATTCAGGTCTTATCAAAAGCCATTGCTCTTAATGAATTCTTTTATTTTTGTCTTAGTCCACTGGGGCCGCTATAACAAAATACCACAGACTGGGTGTCTCCTAAAGAGCAGAAATTTATTGCTCACAGTTCTGGAGGCTGGAAGTCCAAGACTGGAGCCAGTATGGCAGGATTCTGGGGAGAGCCGTCTTCTGGATTATGGAAGGCCAACATCCTGGAACCTCACCTGGTGGAAGGGGTGAGGCAGTGGTCTGGGGTCACTTTTGTAAGGGCACTAATTGCATTCATGAGGGCTCCACCCTTACAACCTAATCACCTCTCAAAGACTGCACCTTTAAATACCATCACCTTGGGGGTTAGGTTTTCAACATATGAATTTCGGAGTGATACAAATATTCAGACCATAGCAACTGTTGTTCCAATTTATATTAGTTAATGGTTTTTATCACTATACCAGTCAACTTAAAAATCAGGCCCACAGATGGGCACAGAGGGAAGGAAGAGAAGTAAAATGCTGAATTACTTGCAAATGAGAAAATCAGACCTTGATTTTTAAAGCTGCCAAAAGTCGACATAATTCCATAGATTGCTCAGCATGCCTAAATTCTTTAGTGTCAGTTGAGTTATCAGTCTAAAGATGTGTGCTCTGAATAGCTATACATTGTCACAGTAACTTACACAGATACGGACGCTGTCATCACTATACGTGCATGTACTGTGCCTGTAACTGGAACCAGGTGGCCCCTGACCCATGTGCTGTCAGTCAGAGACCCAGGCTGCTTTGCCACTCCCAGTGCATGAGGTGAGGTATTGGCTGCAGCGTCTCAATTGTGTGTTTTGACATTGATTATTATAGCTGTCTGACATGAGTCATAATCATGGTGTATAACCCATGGCCAGGTCCCTGAAGAACTGTGGTACAAGTAAAAAAAAATCTCTGAAAAGAATGATGAATGACATAAATCTATAAAGGCCTTTCCTGAGGAGGGACTTCACCACAGCTTCACCACATGTAATGCATTTGTGCATACTTCCTTCATGCCTATCTGAGATTCTAGGACACAACCTTTGGCCAGATTCAGTGTCCCATACTAAATATTCAGGAGGAATATAAGATCTGAAATGAAGTGCTCTAGAAGTGATCCATTCATTAGAACCCCTACTCTCTCTGGACACGAGGTTTCCATCAGCTGAAGAGAAAGTATTATTTGAAATGCATTTTAGTCCCTTTTAACTGGAAAGCTCTATATTGATAAATGATATCCCCTTTGCACAAAAAGGTAGTCTCCTTAGGCAAGACTCATTAACATAAAGGGCTCGTGCCTGGGCTTTATTGAGAAGTGTTATTTATGCATTAATCCTGAACACCATTTTCTTTTGGAATGCACTGGGGAATTTTTAAGAAAATATATTTAACTGGACAAATGCATTGCTTTATCTATAGTCCAGTGTCAGGGCCATTAGAACGAGCCCTTGAGAAAGATTGGAAAACACTGAACATTGTGGTACAAGAGGCCTCCAGATCAGGGCACTTGAAATGTGATTTTTGTTAATGTTGCTGCACTTCATTGCATTCATTTGTCCAATCTTACTGTTAACTTGGAATCTACTACAAGGATTTTTAGAGGACTGGGCATCTCACTCTGGTCCTTTAATGTTAATCACAATTACTATGCAATATCAAAAGTTATTATGCAAAATGTTCCCTTGGTCTTTAGAGTTGGTTTTGTCTGTGTTACAGTTATTCCTGCCTGGGAAGGATTCGGGAGCATGGTTTATCATTGTTAGTCAATAAACCTAAAGTTTTCAGTATTCATCCCGCAGATGCTTATGTTTACTTTCTAGGAGCTTTTGATGCATGAGACAAAAAGGAATTACATCCTCAAGTCTTACTTTAAGGTATTTTTATTGTTCAGAATGGTATTTGCAAATGTACCGTCATCCAGTGCGGACAATCACAAGTCAGTGAATTTCCACATGCAAATCCTCTTACTCATTGGGCCCATGCTCTTAGGTTGAACCATCTATTGCCTTCAAAAATTTAAGTTAACAGGAGACCTGTGTCTTTCTATCCTTGAATACACTAAAGAAGCTCAGATTTCATTTGAGGGTAGGAGGGGGATTAAGTTTGATATTCTCATCTGAAGAGAGGGTGTCCTGGGGTAACCCAACAGGTGGCTGCACCATGGGGACGCTAGCGCACAGCTGTGGTGGCCTGGCAGTAGACGTCTGAGGTGAGTCAGTCTCCTGTGTGAACTCTGAGGGACCACTGAACGTTAGTAGGCTGAGGAAGAAGAAATACCGGGGGTCGGATCTAGGAGCGGATTCAGGAGGTAGCATATACGGCAGGAGTTCTGCACCCCCCGCGATGCTGAAAGCCCTCATCCCCACCTCCCTCGTCACCTCCACGCTTTCCAAGGCTGTACTTCATCCTGAAGACAGAAGATGGGAAATGCTCAGGAGGAGGAAGAAAGGACAACGGAGACCATGGTTTTCCTCCCCTCTGAAAACTGGGTAAGGAATAGGCTGACAAATGCAGAGGTGGGGCACACAGAGGTGGGGCAGGGCCCACACCAGAGAACGTGGATCTCTTTCAAACAGGAAGTTGTGAAATGGCCCAAATGGACTTACACTCCATCCTCTACACTCCTGTTTGCTCAGGAACACAGAACTGTCTGTTGCTGCCGGGACACCTACCCTTTGCAACGGCAGCTCGGTCTCTTCCCGCACAGACTGCAGCTCGCCCGCCAGAGCAAGCGCACCCAAGCCTCTTGCACGCGATGTGCCCTGAAAGGACACTGGGCCACATGTGCGACTTTGAGGCAACGGCAAAGGGTGGGTGGGCTGCCCTGGGTGGGCTGCCCTGGGATAGTAATCTAAACCCAGGAAAGTGGAAATTAAGTTTCTTAAATGCCTCTTTCAAAGCAAAAAGAATGAAGACATGCATTTGGTATTGTTCTTTTTTTAAACAGGTGGAAACTGCAATCCCTTCTCATATTCCAAAATTCTTAGTTTTTTCACCAAGCTCAATCCTACTAGCCTCAGTTCCTATGACTCATCCTTTAATACATAGTTTAATTTTTACCTCCTTATTCCTTCCTTGATACTCCTTTCCTAGCGCTTCCCTGTGAGCGGCTCTGCAGGCTGGGTTAGGTAGATATCTCTCCAAACATTCTCTAAAATCTCTACCACCATGCTTCCCAATAGTTTTTATAACGGCCTGCTGGTGGGTCTATGTCCCTGCTAGATGGTGGGGCCTTTGAAGACACAGTCTATGCTGTGTTCTCCTTCCCCGACTCCTCGACACCCAGCAGAGTGGCTGACAATTTTTAGTAGCCAATGAAATGAAGGAGGGAAGGGAGGGAGGGAGGAAGGGAGGGAGGGAGGGAGGAGGGAAGGGAGGGAAGAGGGAAGGGAGGGAAGGAGGGAGGGAGGGAGGAAGGAAGGAAGGAGGGAGGGAGGGAGGGAGGGACGGAGGAAGGGAGGGAGGAGGGAAGGGAGGGAGGGAGGGAAGGGAGGGAGGGAAGGGAGGGAGGGAGGGAGGAAGGAGGGAAGGGAGGGAGGGAGGGAGGGGGGAGGGAAGGGAATCAGGAGGCATCTACAGCCAGCCAGGGAGGACCTCTGGGTCAGTAGATACTGAGTGTGTTGACACTCTTCTATTCAACTTCCATGCCTCTTTGTCTCACCTCACTCCATCATGACCTCAGTAAGACAACCCACACGAGCTGTGGGCACGGGGGGCTTAGAGACGTCAGCCGTTTGCTTTGTATGATGGCCCAGCTAATTAGATCCACCGAAAGCAGGTCTGAGGTAGATTATTCAGCTTGTGCAAGTGCTCAGAATAGAAATCTGAATGTATTTTCTAACAGGTTTCCCATAAATGGGTAGAAAAGAGAAAAAGCATTTTTTTCTTTCCTTTCTCCATCCCAAACCTCCTAGCGCCACCACAAAACTCACCTGCAGACAGAGTTGATAAACTGACAGATAGTATCAAATGTCAGCCTGGGCTTCGTTTCCATCCCGAGGCTCGTGGGAACAGCATTTGAACAGATTGTTCCTGCCAGAGTGTCTCATTATTTTAAGCAAATTGAATTTCTCATTGACTATGTGGAAAGGGTGTACACTAGTTATAATTACCGGTTTTACTTAATTTCCTTTTATAAATAGGTCGGCTCTATGCTTGAAAGTAGTATGTTGATTACTGTTTTGTTTTTTTTTTCTCTTTTGGCCTCAGGGACTGTTTAGAGCAGAAACTGCTGACCGAGTGAATTTAATGAAATAAATACATATCCAATTACAGGAGGGCGTCTGTGTGGGAGCTCACGGGCGCACGCACGCAGGGAGCGGACACACACCAGGCCACAGTCGTACGTCCGACAGCGAGGGCAGAGACTGTTCTGAGTGCCGGGACAGGCACGTGGGCTCTGCGGGCAAAGGAGCAGCGCCTGGCAGAGGGAGTCCAGAGGCTGGCAAATGCCCTTCTGCAGAATGTTCTCCTCTCTCCGAATTGCCAGAGATTTCTACTAATGGAAACCCTCTGTCCCAGTGAAAGTCGGGTTTCTGAGAAAGTGGGAAAATGTTGTCTGGGAAGGGGAACAGACGAAACTGCCAATTCTACAGTAATATTTAATTAAAAAAAACATGTTTTTTTGTTTTTCCTGATTATAAAAAGAATGCTTTTTTTGCCAGAACATTGAGAAAATCAAATCTAAGGGAGAAAAATAATAAAAATTATCTATAATTGTAATACCTAGGGATACCCACTCAAAATTTCACCTATTTTCTTTAAATATAGATGTGTAAATACATGTGCTTACAGGCACAACTTTGTATCTTGTTTTTTTTTTTTACTGATTAAGTATTATTCCATAGTGTGATATCTTCAACCATCCCATTATTATTAAGTATTTCATTCATTTATCATTTCTGATATTATAAATAACATGACATTGAACAGTCCCATAATTAATCACTCTGCACACCTTTCACTATTTCTTTTGGACAAATCAAGAAATAAGATGCATCAGGGGTTTGAGGTCCTTTATATCTTAATACAAATGACGGAATTTTTTTGAAACATTGTATCAGTTTATATTCACTTAGCAGCATATGAGAGTGCACGTTTTACCATATTTTTGTGAACTCTAGGAATTAAATATTCTACCATGCTGGCAGTGTGGTAAGTGAAAAAGTCTATCTCATTGTCTTCATTTGCTTTTCTTTTGCTTTTAGTAGGGATAAAAAATTGTATTTGTCTACCACAGCAATTTAACTTCTGCATTTTGCTCTAGGAGGGAGGAGAATCTGAAAGGATGGAACACAAGTTTTGATGGAAAAAGGCAAGAGAAGAAAGAGATGTCCAGGGCTTACCTATCACGGCACAAAGGAATCCGCGGATGAATTCATGAAGATCTGGACTAACTGATTGGGCTGGGGCCAGGTCTTGGTACGCCCTGTGAGCTCTGCAAGCAGATCTCATGCGGAACTAGGGGTGGGACGGAGCTGTACCCGGAGGAGCAGGCCTGCCTGGGCTGCCACGGTAGGCGGCCGGCAGGAGGAAGACGGGGCACGAGGCCCCTGGACTCCAGGGCCGCTGGCGGCGGTAACAGTGCGAGGAAGCCAGTCTGCCACCCTCTGCCTTTCTCCCACTCAGTCTCGGCCTGGGGCTGATGACCGGCCCTACCTTTTACTACAAAACTTACTCTCCCTTTGGAGCTGATAGTTCTGTTTGTGGATTGCTCTGGTTCCTGGTTTCTCTTGCCCCAGGGTGAGTTTTAGACACTTCTTTGCTCCTCGGGACTCCTGAAATGTTAACAAGTAATGGCTAAAAAGGAAGGCCAGGGATTATCTGTGGATTTCAAATAACCAACTTCTTTCTTGAGCCCTTTGCCACAAACAAACAACAAATTAACTTTCAGAAGCTTTTTCTTTCCATTCCTCCATCCCAAATAGAGGAAGGGTGTGTGTGTGTGTGTGTGTGTGTGTGTGTGTGTGTGTGTGTGTGTGCGTGTACACACACATACGAATACGTGCGTGTCCCTGGTGTGTCACGCTTTGGGTCAGAGGCCCTTAATCCTCCTCAAGGACTATAAACATGCAGTACAGTGGCCACACATGCGCTCATCTCACCGGGAATGGGGAAAGTTTCCCCGCTGCCCATGAAGAGACTTGCACAAAACTGACTTCCTGTCAGGCCTGAAAAGCTGCCTGGCCAGAAGCAGGGCACCTCAAAAACATTACTTTTAGGATCCTATGGACACTGCTCCTAGGGTCTGAGGGAGGTCTCGGACTTCAGCCAGTATTTTAGAAGAAGCATAATGCGGTGAAAGGAATGTAAAGCTCTGAGTGAGACTGTTGTCCTTCTTTTTGCCACCAACAGGCTAAATGACTTTCGAGAACTCACCTCATTTCTCTGGGTCTTACAGTTTCTCACATGAACAATGAAGACAGAGGACTCTAGTGTGGTGGAAAGGGCCACTCCAGGCCCCGTCAGGGGAGGTGCTGGTCGGTGGCCTGGAGGGCTTCCCGGGCAGCCACAAGCCTTGGTTCCACATCCTATTAAATGGGGGTTAAGAATCAGCTGCATCTACCGGCCACAGAGGGTGGGAGCGTGTAGGGATCCAGTGAGGTAAGGTGCATGGAAGCACCAGGGACAGCGTCACTCAAGGAATCTTCAAGCCCCAGAGAGAGTAAACTGGCCTGTAATGTAGGGGGTGGAGCTCTGCTAATATTGGCATCCCCACCAGAATGGGGTGAGGGATCTGTTTCAGAATCAGGTGACCTAAGCCTCAGATGCCCTGAGAACAGCCAGAGGGTTTGCGGTTCCATTAATGGCTTTGCAGTAATATTACCCTGTCTTTTAAACTCAAGACCTCTTTGGATAGAATTATGTCTCAGGTGCTCCTTTAAGCTGTTGGAAATGTCAAAATATATTAACGGTGAAGACCAAACTTAAATCATCTACAGCTCCCCAAAGAGCAGCTCCTTGCTAGCCCACCCTCCCCTCGGCTATATTGAGCATGGCTGCTCCAAAGTAAATCCTGTGACCGCAGCCAGGGCTCCCCTCTGATGCTTCGGGGTATCCCAGGATGGGGCAGTGGGGCATCTGGACCAAGCCTGAAATCACGGAATGCTGGAACTGAGAGGTTCGCCTAAGGTCGAGAGGAGACGATGACAGGCATGGGGTTCCCACGCGTGCCAAGGCTCTCAGGGACACAGTTGGAGCCAGTCATCTGTCACACTGACCTGCTATTTACTTTTGGTGAAACGCTTTCCATATTGAAGCAATTTCCTTCCTGTGGCACCAAGTTGCAGGTGCAGTCTTCAACAGGGGTGTCCTAAGTCTCCCTGGGATTTGGGGAAATGGGTGGGTCACGGGGCCACCAGCTCAGGGGCTCAGGTTTGAACCCAGGCCCCAGAAGCCTGTCGGTTTCCGTCTAAAAGCAGAGCAGGAGAAGCTGTGTGGCCCACATCCCGGGGCTTTTCTCAGTAGGCCCTGGACTTGGTCTTGCTTTCCTTCCCAACACAGGGTTCCAGGTTCTACTACCACGTAGTTGTGGTTTGGCATGAGAGCAGGGAACTATTTCATCCTGGAATGTTCTGGGCTGCCTTAAGAGAAAATTTTGACTGGTCTCATAACCAGTTCTGTTGTGCAGATAAGAAAGAGTCTTGATGAATAGGAAAGGCCACAGTCCCTGTCTGGTTTTGCTCACATTTTGTATTTTATTTGCATGACCCAGACTTCCTTCCTGAGGTCTCCTTCCTCTCCTCTGCATCAAATCCTTGGGCCCATTTCAACATGGACATTTAGTATGGAAGAGACAGTGAAGACTGTCAAACTCCCTAGCTGCCATACATCATAATTCACTGGGTTCCTTTGGGTGTGTAAGACCACTAGAGGAACTTGTTAAAAAGTATAGATCCATGGGCCTCACTCCTTGGAAATTCTGACTTAGTTGTGCTGGACAGGAGTCCAGGAGTTCGTATTTTAACAGACTCTAAGGCATAGGCAGTTTAGGGATCCACTGAGCAGGCTGACCGTCTTAACATCAAAGAAAAAGAAATGATGTGATTTGCCCAAGGTTACCCAGCTAGTTAATGTCAATTAGACTAGGCGTCTGCACTGCTGAGCTCCAACTGAATAGTCTTCCCACTACATTATGTAGTTTTTAAAAGGGGAGCAACATCTTTGGGATCAACATCTTCCTAGTTTGTGACTGACATTAAATTGTAGGACTTAACTCTCAGATTTGAGGACTAGAGAACTGCTTAAAATCAGCACAAGGAGAGGAGCGCACAGAACACAAACACGTTCATTTCACCTGGGTGACACACCCGTGCGGCTTTCACTCTTGGCCTGAATTGGAGCAGTTTCCGAGGGGGTGAACCATGGCCTTTTTTGTTATCCAAGTATATTTCAGAGAAAAAAGAAAAAAAAATAGATGTTAACCAGATTTTAAGAATAGAAACCCTATTTTCCCTCTTGCAAAGTTATAGTCTCAAGGGAGAAATGGAATAAGTGTAAAGTATGCCTATTTCAGGAAAAGATTAAACACAGACAGACCTGCCTCAGAGTTGTTAGAGTGAAAACATTTGCAGTGGAGAAGCTTAAAAGCATGTCTTATTTTTATTAGCATCCATTTCTTTTATGAAAGGCTAATTGTGAAATTTATAGAGCTAATTATCTCTCTAGATTAATATTTATGAACATACAATAGCAAATGTGAGCTCCAAGTGTTGTATTAAGCATTGGCTTTCCTCCCTTCACACATACAAGCAAACAACAGATAGCTCAAGGTGATGTTAATATTCTCTCTACAATGTATGTAAACAGTCATGCTAAATTTTTCTTTCCCATTGCTGCAAATTGGTATTTACCCAGCAACTGAAAACTATTTTTAACAGTCAATACTGCTGAAATGTATGGAGACCTTTCTGTAATATGACTAAGAGCTTGGAAAATCAATTGCATAAAGGCTCCCCTAATCAAACACCAAGGAGCAAGACTTCTCCTTATTGACCCATTTTAACCACATTATAATCTTATAAGAGGAAGGAAAGATAATCTAAAGCACTTTGTTGTTCTTCCTGCACTTGGGATATTGAGCTAACGACTCCTTTGTTTCCAGAAACAGAAAAAGGCTAAGTATTGCAAAAAAACACTGCACTTTCAAATAAATCCAAGTGTGCTCATTCCAACACACCTAGCTGAATTCCCAACATCGGGTATATAAATCTTAGTCAGGTCTACTATCCATATAAAAGACAATGTTTACGTGACCCAGTGTAAAGAAAGACACACAGAGGACAGGACAGGGAGATGACAGATGCCAAGTTTGATGATAAATGAATGGCCTGGGGTCATCCTGAGGCTCTGTGTGTCAGTTTTCTTGTCTGTGACTGAGGGGTGTTTTACTCTACCAGGAATTCCCAGTCCGGGAGTTGTGGTTTGGAAAGGGAAGAGTGGATGAGCGTTAGGGATTCTCTAGCTCTCCTGCCGCCTCGAAACCTCACAAAAATTTATCATATAAATTTCACATGCACTTTACTGACTGTGAATATCCCTTACTTTCAACAATTCTCAAAAGGTTCCAGAACCTCAGAAAGGTTATGAGCTATTGCACCAGATAATCTCTAAGACCCCTTCCCATTGCAATTTTCTTTAATTTTTGCTGCATCCTTGCTCCAATCTCCAGTACTTTTGCTCCAACTGCCCACCTGCATTCCTATGCATCTCAAACTTATTTCTAAGCTCCCTTCTTCTAAGACTTCAGAACTGTGCTGTTCATGTGGCAGCCTCTAGCCACACATGGCTATTTGTATTTAAATTAATTAGCATGAACTAAACTTAAAAATTCAGTTCCTTGGTCCCACCAACCACATTTGAAGTACACTATAAGCTCATGTACTGGAAAGCACAGAGATGGAACGTTTCCATCATTGCAGAAAGTTGTAGTCAAGAAAGCTGCTTGAAAGACAGTGGTTTCTAAGACTTCATCCCAAGAATCCAAATTTTTAATAAGCTCCTCAGGTGATCCTGGTGCAGTGTCTACATGTAGGACTTGGGAAAGCTGGCACAGGCTTGACACACGGAAGGCCTAAGGACACCCTGAACCTTCCTTTCTCACTCGTTCTTAGGTTTGTGGTGGTGATTGTTATTATGGCCCACTGACCGGTCTCTGGCACCAGCGTCTCAGCTTCCTGTCCATAGTGAGTGGATAACTTTGGACCCCCAGCCTTGGAGTTGGAAGGACTCTTTCAAGTTTATTGAGTCCAAACACTTGTTTGCTGCTTGAATCTAACAAGTACCCACAGAATATACACTTCAACAGGAACAGTTCAAACACTCAAAGGTAGCATATTTAATCTGATAACAGCCACAATTTTTTTACTAGTCTTCCCTGACTATGCAGCACCTTCCAGTGGCTTCTGCTCATGGTTTCAAGCTTTCTCTGGTCAGCACTCAATCCTGACTTCCGAGGTGAGGCTGATGCTGGCCCGCCCCTCTTCACTAGGAGTTGTGCTCTACGACTCTATTTTATGGAAGTAGATGTCTTGCGGAAAAGAGAAACTTTCGGTGAGCTACCTTGGGCGTGACGGGAGAGCATCTGGTCTCTGGTTTTGCCCCAGCATCCAGGTCTTGGGCTTTACTGGGGGAGGGGACAGTCTCTTCATTTAGACCAACAAAGAAGCAAGTTCAGTTAAGCCTAAAGAGTCCATAGATTTTTGCATTTGGATGGTTTTGAAGCTTTGGGGGATGGAGGGACCACACCCTTGGCAGAGAAAGTGTCTGCATCAGCAGCATTGGTAGATGTCTCATGGGCAGTGGAGGTGAGGGCAGACACAAATATGAGAGGACAAATGGTCGGTACTTAGAGAACAGCCTGAAGACACACAGACACAAACAGGAATGAATCCGAAGGGTGGGAACCAACCCTGAAGTTATAATAGTGGGAAGGGTCAGGTAAAGAAAACCTGGGCACATCATATATGGCCTTGGGCCGGTGCTATTAGAGAAACCCACGTTATATTTACCTATAGGATCACAATCTTCTGTCACATAATTATACTACGAGACCTTCACTATTTGAAGACAGCTTTTATTATCCTCCTATCTCCTTTCTCCTTTAGGTTCAGTTTACATTAATCTTCAGTCTTTCTTTGTGCTACATAGTCTTGGAATTTTTCATTACTTTCTGAACACTTCTAGCTTGTTTCACTCCTCCTACATTGAGGAGTTCAGGACTGAATGTTCTATTCCAGATGTGTTTTGCTCATCTTTGAGTTGAATGAAGCCATCAGTTCCTTCTTTCTAAATCCTACACGTCTATTAACACAAATCTGAGATGTCACCACCACTCTTAGTTAAAGGCAGCAACTGGCAGGATTTGGAAGCTTGTGAGCTGGTGGTCCCTGTTCCATTGATTTTACCTTGCTTTCTCATATTGTAGTGATTTTAGGGAAAATGCCATGATATAAATAGTTCTACTGCACCCTCTGCATCAGCTCACACAGCTCAGAGCATTGTGAGTAGTCAACAAAATGCTTAGTGATTGCTTGAAAGTCTAGGGGGAATATGGACAACTGAGGAAATGATAAAATAAATACAACAAACAGTTGTGGCCTGGAATTGGAAAGGATTAGGACAGGTGATGGGTAAAACAATTCTAGGTAATGGAGTTTGTTTTTCTATAAAGTGAGCCTGGACCTCATAATCACTAAGTTTCTGCCTAGCTTTAATTTGTTTTTATGAAAAAAACATTTGTTATCTCAGGAACTATTTCAGGCATTAGGAAAAATACCACCAGCCTTTGCAATATCTTGGTTACCTGAGAATGATTAAGAGCCTTACCAAAGACACTTAACCCAAAGGTTTCCAACCGTGGTGTCCTTGATATATTTAAATTTTGATAAAACATTTAAAGTCTTGTAAGGGATTTGCTGCAGAGACAGTTACATCAACTAGTTAAAGTATCTTCAGTACCTGAACTGGGATTCACAAGGTCAGGGGATTATGCAAGAGAATTAGGTCAAGGGGAATTGAAATTTGATTGGAAAGAACATTTACGGGGCTCTAAAAACCAGGGAAATGTTCACAGTTACTTTTGCTTCTGGCTAGTTGGAATATGGGACTCTTTGATCCTTAAGGTAAATAGTAAGTATTTGAGGGCATTTGCATAATTACCAAACTTTCATACTAGACATTTCCTCGCTTTTCAAAAGGATCTGGAGGTGGGATTTGTAGAATTATTGTCTCTGAGATGCTCATGGCAGCTGCTGCCAACTTTCTGCCTCCATCTCAATCTTCTTATTGGAGTCTTGTGTGACTATTAATACCCTGTTGCCTGAATGGGGGAGGGAGACAGAGCGGTCTTTTTCTGGTTACTTGTGTCAGTGTGTCAGCTTTTCTGAGTACTACCAATGCAATTCCCACCCCTGTCAAAGTCTTCTCATCACCTCTCATCTGGACTGTCATCTCCTATTTGTAGTGGTCAATTCACGCTCAACACTTGAGGCTTCTCCATCACAGTACCCTCTTGCCAGTAAATGGGTCAAAATCGGCACTATGTCCAGCTTAGCTTTTCTAGATTGTTCCTTGGTGCAAATAATTGGCTGTTTATAAGACTGTAACTAAAGATTATTCTTAAACTAATATCTGGGGAAGAACTATTAGCAAATTGAATGAATAGGGCCACATCCTTTTTTCAGTTTGTGAATACTACCCATTTGTCAGCTTGTAAACACCATATATCTTCCATAACAGTCATTATGTGCAAGCACTGACATGTGTTCCTTGTCAGGAGGTTTAAAATGTGTATAATTCATCAACACTTAAAAAAATAGAAACACTCAAGCAATGATGACCACACTAAGCCGAGTGGACCAACGAAGAGCTGTAGCCAAGGAAGTGTAATCATGACCTGAAAAACTTTCTCTAAAATTATAACCTTCCCATTATTATAAGGAAGATACATTTGTAAATGGAAATCATTCCTTGCCACTTGCACTGTATTTTCAGATGACTTCATGGGTTTCCACAGGGCTTATACAGTCACTATGAGATCAATGCACTTGTTGACTCAAACCCATAGTAAGTATTTACCGACATAATGGAATGCAGTTTGCTAAGCCATTTCTATTGCCATGTCTCTGACTCTCAGGAGAGAGAGTTGTCAAGAGGAGAAGGCTTAAAACTGGGAAATACACTGATCTAGATTCTATTTCCTCATATGTATTACGACCTGTGCCAAGTATTAGTTCCTTAAAATCAGAGTTAAAGCCCTGTCAAGGACTTTGAAAACTGTTAGTTTCAATCAATTAATTTAGCTTAAATATGAAGGAACTGAGGCCCAGAGAAGTTAGGGACCTTGCTCAGACTCACATGGTCGGTTAGTGACAGGGCCAGCTTGAACGGCCTAGTGGTCTTCTTAGGAAACCATACTATTATTTAAGTGTGCAAAATGCAAATTGTCTTTACTTGAGAACAGATTATAGCTTCGAAGATTAAAAAGTAAAAAGGATTTCCTAAGGTCATTCTTGAGTGAACCCATGGAACGAATAAGGCTTGAGTCTTCATTTCGATGAGCGGCACTAGATACCAGCATGGTTAAGAGATTAATAGCAAAATTAAAAATAAACTACCCCTTGCAAAGTGCAGGGACAAATCTGGGGAAAAAATGGATCTCTTTTCCCTCTCTCCTTTTCCTGCAAAAGGTTGATCCGATATTGTTTAATCCAAGAGTGATTACAGACTTCTCAAATGGCTTGAACTTGCCAACTCATTCTCTCATTTTAAAGTTGATATGAAACATATTTTTGTGATCAAGTATTTTAAGGGAAATGTATTTGCCTTGGGTGGCAACTGTAGCTGCTGAGTAGAAGGAAATCATGATTACGGTAACCTTTTTTAACTGGTTCTTAAATTCCCAGATGTCAAATCCCTATCTCACATTCTTTGTTATCTCTTCCTACAATTCAAATCTCTTTTTTCCCCATTAGTATTCTACTTAAAAGTCATTCCATCAACACCTCGTTGTGTTTTGGCCATATCTTTTTTAACTCTGCAGCTCCTACCCACAAACAGTTTATTTCTTTCTCAGATATTTGGAACTTTTAAGTATCAGATAGTTGACGGTTCCCAGAGGAGATAAAAATTCCATCAGTGTATTCCGAAGGGAACAATATGGACCAAAGGATGACTATGCCTCTGTTAAGAGACTGCCTGTGTTGACCCTCTCAAAGGTGCTGGCCCTTCAAGGTGGGAAGAAGAGTTCATTCTAGGCTATATGCTTTCCTTTTAGCCAAATCCCAAAGCTATGCAACAGCCAGAGGTTCTAAGGTCAATAACAAATAGAACACAATGAAAAATTCATCTTAAATAGCCACCTAACCACCTTTACTGATCCTTGAGAATCTACTCAGACGAAGCCAAAATAAAGCTTCTGTTTCCTTTTTACACGGAGGGTCCATCCCCTGGAGAAAGGCACTGACGTGACTGAAGAGCCCTGACATACGGTGAGCACGACAGCTCTTATATGTGTTTCTTCATGAGTTTAAATCAGGTATTTTCATCCTTTTTCAACCCCAAACCCCAAATACAGAACACTCCCTTGAAGCATTTTGTTGGGATTTGAGTTTTCCTTGGTGGCTAGTTTGAAATTTCAAGAAATCAGAACCTAGAAGAAACTTGACATCCTCTTACTGCACTTACTTGTTCTTTCATATATTTATTTCTTCAATTATTTATTAAACAAAAATGTATGTTCTATTGTGTGTAGAGAACTAGCAGGCATTTTGAAGTTTTCAAAAGAAGGAAGTACAGTTCCCATATATATAATGTAGTTGAAAAGCCAAGACATGCATAAGATAAATGGCTAACAGATAAAAAAAGTTATTAACCTTAACATCATATAAAACTGTCAAGTATTAGAATGAGCAGTGTAGAATGAGGTTATTCTTAGCTCTTACAGGAAGAATTAATATAAAGATTTGAATGCCTAAACAGTGTCGGGCCCTACAAGAAACTAAATAAACGTAGGCAGCAGGAGTAACCAAGTCACCCTGGTGAAAGGTACAAATGAAATGAAGGACTATCCAGAGATAAGCATATCTGTTTAAGACAATTATACTTTGTGCTTGGACTGTGTGCAAATGGCACTTTGCCCACTTTGTACATCAATATTCCACTTGGAATGGTCTTGTAGGGCAAACTCTAGATATACACTTATGTTGGATTATTTCTCTGATATATGAAAATCGGAGCCCTCATGAAAATAAATTGATTTGATGAGAACAATTTAACCTGAATTTCATGGTAAAAAGCAACATACAGATTTTTACTGCTACTGAAAACACCTGGAGAGTTGACCAAGTGGTTTTTCCATCTACATACAGTTCCTCTCTGCTAAGGAAAGAGTCTCCCATGGCCACGGAGGCTCAGTGAATAGATCTAGTTCAGTCTAAATGTTCTTCTGTGTGCCCTGCGATACTCTCATCATTCACTCGTGGCCGAGTTTGCTTCCTGCGTTAGGGCCCCTGCCTATGTACTAGCTCCAGGTACAGCATCCTGCCTGTTTCTCTCTGCTGTGATCTGAGACCTCTGCTTTAATTGCTGTCTTCCCCTTTTTCTTCTTGCTGTGGTAATGGGAACAGATTTGTAAACTCCGTTGGCGATAGAATAGCCTCTTCCTGTTTGGTTTTCAAAATGAAACTAGATCTCTCACTCACTGTATTTCCTATATAACACAATTAAACATCCCACTAGGAGGAGCAACTCTGCTGTTAGTTTATGTACTTTAGGTGCGTTATTCAGGATAATGCAGCATAAATTGTGTAAGAAATGGTTAAGTGGATGAGGAATGAAAGAAAGGATCAGAGTGGACAGAATTGGGTGAGAAAGAGAAAGCATCATGAAAGAGATGAATTTATGGCAAGTTTTATAGTTTGATGGTTTATATATAGATGGTTAATGGATATTCCAAACAAGGGAAATAGCATGAGAAAAAGCATTGATGGTGGGAATATACAAGTCATCCCAAGAAAATGAAGGCAATTGCTAAAAAGTAAGTATTACTGTGGCACTATCAAGTTTTCATTGTGACGTAAAGTAGGCTTTCAGAGTAACCACGTGACAGCTGACACTTACTGAACACTTAGTAGGAGGGCATTGCTGAGTAACTGCATTAACGCATTAGCTCATTTCACTTTCACAGCTCTCTGGAGTAGGCACTATTTTTATTCACAGGGTACAGACAGGGGACTAGGAGCCAAGGCTATAGTGTTTAAACAATTTGCTCAAGTTTACACATTTCCTAAGTAGCAGATCTACTGCACAAACCCAGGTAGTTTGACTCAAGGGAGACCATGAACTTGTTTTGAAGACACCTTGCCTCCCTTACCGATCCACTGATGAATTCATAGTTAATAATACATATTCTAGCTAACGAAGAGCATTGAGAAGCCTGTTCTGGGGTTAATTTGTTCTTTCATGAGTGCATAAAGTGTCAAAACATTAGCCTGAGAAAGAAAAGAACCTAAAAATTCTTGTATTCATCTGGGCCATCTCTTATGCTTTTGGTAACTGTGAACTTCAGAGAAAGGCGTGATGGGTAGGAACCCTTCAGCGAACTGTACTCAGTCATCTGACCCTCCTTGTCCGTAAGCTTCTCTGCCTAAGGCTTTCCATCCCTGATCTGGTCTCTGTGTCCCCATGAGACATGGCTCCTGGAGATCTAGCCATGTAAGAAACAGAAAAACCTGGCACACACAGAAGCAGGTGGATGTTTGTTAATGTTGTACTTTTCAGATATTGGAAAGGATGAAAAATGCACAACTTTTTATATTAGTCCATGAGACTGATAAAATGTCCACTTTGACTTGATTTAAAGTCTACTTTGATATGATTTACTCTTCCAGATCTAGACATAATGCCTGTTTGTGATTTCTGACAAGGTAGGATTCCTTTCATGCCATCCTAAAAAAAATGTTTTTTGAATGGTTGAATTTTACTTACAAGCACCCAATACTCCCAGAACAAAGCAATAGTAAATTTCCATCCCTTATTTGCATAACTTAAGACAAGTGAATATCTTGTCCTTTGTAAAGCTTCCATCTTTTATTGTCTATTCTGTACTGAACCTGCTTTAATTGGATGTGTTGACCTAAAAAATTAAACACAAGACCTTAGGAGCCAGAGGAAAGCTAGGCTTTCAATTCTTGGAACAGACTAGCTATTTGTGTTAGGTCAGACAGAGAAATCCCACAGTGAGAGAGCGGTAGAATGGCGGTAGAATGGATCCTATATTGGAAAATAAAAAAATCCTGACATGATACATAAAACACTCAGCAAAGAAAACCTTTCTGAGTCAGATATTTGAAAATGGAAATTTCTTTACATTTCCACAAGAATGAATCTCCAAAGTGAAGCAAGTTTTGTCACTACTTTAATCTATATGAAACACCATTTAACCAAGGGCAATAATTTTTGTTAATAAGGCAAAATAAGAAGAGCTCTATAATCTAAACCCAAAGCATAGATTTGCTGAGATTTCTTCCACGATTTGTACCTTATTCTACATCAGGCTTTTTATTTATTCTCTTTACTCAGTGTCTAACACCTATCAAGAATGAGTTAATCAGCAACGTGTACTCTTGTGCTTGTTTATTCGTGTTTGTGTTGTCATTGTCAGGGGCAACTGGCTCAGTGAAACACTGTGTGCCTGGCATGGTGATCAATTGTTCGTCTATTTATGCTTCCACTGCTAAAGCAGTTTTTAAAAGTTATTAGACATATTAGCATTTCTAATAAGAACAACAAAATTAAAAGCCATTTGCTTGAAATAAAACATTAACACACACCCTGCTAGCTATTCAATTTTGGGTTGCTTGTACATATTATTCTTCACAAACACAAGGATACTTAGTTTGAGCGCAAACAATTTCTTTCCTACTATACATTAGTTGCATGAGAAATACCATAATTTTCTCAAGCTGAGCTCTTGTTTTACCCTTTTGGGTCTCTGATTTATTTCTTTATGTCCCTTCCCATTGTTATAATTAGTAACAAAATCTGAAGGTTGATCATAATACCTCTCTCATTCAGCCAGGTCCTCTTCGCTTCTCTCCTTACCTCTGGAGTGGGCCTTCTCTTCCTGCCTAGTGCTCAGGGCTTCATGCCCCCATCTCACTCTACAGAATCCTTCCTGTACCTTGTCAGCAGTGGGCCCTAACCCGCTGCCTCCACCACATCCTTTATCTTCCTTAAAGCCTCAACATGCCTATGGGGTGATGTCCTTGGTATTAGAAGCCCTTCTGCATCTTTAGTTCCCTTTCCTACTGCACAAACACCCTTTACATAAGGAAGTGGATTCTGTGAAATATTCCTTCTTATATATGTTTCCAAATTTGTATTCAAGCCATTTTTAACTTTCCATTTCCCTTTAAAATACAGAATCTCTCTGAGATTCTTTTTGACCCAGTCAGACCACATTGATCCTTTTCTACTCTGGACAGACAGAGCAATTTTTAAAATAGTCTGAATAAACCTGACATTTAATATGTATCAGCTTTTATGAAATATATGTACTTAAAAATACATAAAGTGAAACCTGAGAAGTGCAGATATTCTTTTATACTTCTTTGCATCCCCTGTGATAGTGAAAACATCACCCTAAAAGTGCAATAAATATTTTGCTTGACTTTTTAACCATGTGAAATCTAAAATACTTGATTAATCAGGATGTTCTATTCCTTGTTTAATCTGAGCCTTATTTACAGATTTAAATTGTATTTTAGACTTTATATACTTCAGGATGTTTACATATTTTATTTATGATCAATATATAATCAATATAAGTAACAAAAAATACAAGTGCATGTACTCATAATAATGTATTTCCTGCTGTTTTTTTATTTGGGCTGTGGATTCCTTGATAAAGAGACTTCCAGATCTCTTTGGTAGAGATTACTTCCCAGAAGAATAATGCATCGTTCCATACAATCCTTGGACACTCATGGAATTGTAAAGCAATGCAAACAAGGCATAAAAACCCTTCCCAGAATCCTAAAATTAAGTCATAAGATTTAATCTAGACGCATCCGGAAAGAACATGGGAACTCAATAGACATTAAACTGTCCTTCATGATAAAAAACAAATTTCCAGATTCCTTTACATCTCATTTAAGCTTTACAAGTAGGAACTCTTAAAAGACTCATTCTGAAGTGTGGTTCATTTTTCTGACACTCCTTCTTAAGAACTCACACTCTATTTGTCATTACTGTCTTCACTTAAGTGTAAAATAGAACATCACACTCTCAAGAGCGGCTCCTCGTGGCCACACCCAAGTTCTTCTAAGACATCCCACTCCACCAGGCTAGAGCGCCCCCTTCTCCCCCATGTTGGCATCATTTACAGATCACACTGCCGCTGTCTTCAGTCATCAAAGATGAGAACTCCTGACCCTCTGCCTTCCCCTCATTCCCACTCCCATCCTATTCTGAGGAATGGTAGAATTGTCACTTCCTGTATCTCTACTAAGTCTTTTTTTCTCTGCCTCACCTCATAGCTCATGCTCATGGCTACCCTTGCAGAACAATACCTCTGAAACTGACTGCAAGGACCTGCTCTTTGACGTATCCTTACACCTCTCCTTCCAGTGTCCTGACTGCAACATTTCCTCGACCTCATCAGACCTTCTAATGATGCCACCATCTTTGCACTATTAACAATTGCTCAAAAGCCTCCACTTTCTTTATAATTCCTTTTATAACCTGTAGTCCACCATTATTTTTAGTCCCTGACACACATGATCACCAACCTGGCCTCCCTTGCCAGATCTTGCCAGGTCTGCTTAATTTGCCTAGATTTTGGAGGGAAAAAAACATTATTTGGGTGACTAGATTTACTTTATTGCTAATTTTTGCTGTCAATAGTGAATAACACTTAGCAACATTTTCATCAGTATCTTGCTGTTTTTTTCTTTTATCCCTTGCTAATTGGAGATGTTCACTTTTTATTCTTGCTGGTGTACATTCTTTAATAATAGTTACAGTAAAGGTCTGTGGGTGGTAAAGACTCCATGCCTTTGAGTGTCTGAACATTTTGTTTCACTGTCATTAAAAAAAAAATCTAGTCAATCTAGACATAGAATTCTTGTTGGCATTTCTGCTTTTTCAGTCCTCTGAAACTAGCATGACATTTAATTTTTCAAAACATATTATTGCTGATAGAGGGTAGTTGTCTGTCTCTTTTAAGTCATCTTTCTTTTTTCTCTAGAAGCTCTTAAAATTTTAAATTATCCTCGATGAGCTTTTATTTAATTATAACTCATCTTTGTTATTTTCTGTTTTTTTTTTTTCAATTCGAGCTGCTTAGTATTCACAGTCCACTTTCAACCTAATAAAAACTACTTATCTTTTTCTTTTGCAAAAATATCAGAAATATGTCTCCACATAGTGTTTGTCATTATTCCCTGCATTCTCGTTTTTTGAAAATCCCTTTTGATGTATGTCAAAGCACCTGAAATGATCTTCCACATCTCCTCACTTCTTGTTCATGTTTTAAATCTCTCTGTTGCTGTTTCAGGTGTATTTCTCAGTGTTATGTTCCAATTTACTAATTCTCTCTTTAGCTACAATACTTTTGCATTTATGACATCTACTGATTTTTTAAAAATTAGTAGCTATATTTCAACTAATAGATTTTAAGTTTCTCTTTCATATTCACCTATTTTTAGTCAATTTTTCTTTCTCAAATTATTATTCTTTTAAAATTGATATTATTCTTTCATTTATCTCTTCAAACTCCTAAACACTTTATAAAGTTAACTTTGCCTAGAGTTAATTTATGTTCTAATGACTGATCATGTTGCTAACTTTCTTAGACTAAATTAAGTTTTTAGGTTCATTTTGAGTTGACATTTTTTGTTTTCTGTCTCTCACTTTCTCATCCCTAATTACAATCCAGCAGTTGCCTCCACCCTGCTTCCTGGATACTAAGTTAGAACTAAGTCTTAGATGGTGTTACAGGGCTTATCAACCATTCACTGATCAAGGGAGTGATCTGATGCAGTTTCTAGCCCTGAGGCCTTTGCCCTCTAACTGGGCGCCCCAACAGAACCACAGTTCTCTGTCACACAAGACGCTAGGCCTCAGGCCAGCAACCCTTTCATGTCATGAAACCTTATCGCTGTGGATACTAGACTGCTTTCTGCAGTTTGTTCTCACTTACTTGAAGCAGTTGGAAAGCTATAAACTCTTTCTCAGATGTGGTTTAGATTCTGCCAGTTAAGTATACCCATGCTAGATTCGGAAATTGCAAGTCAGGTAGAGACAATCTTCCTAAAGCCTCTGTCTATCTCTGCTGGGAATCAGGGCAGTCTTCCTGACGCAGTTACTGTGAGCACTCTCCTGGTGCCCAGGGTCTGGTGCAGCTGCCAGCTTGGGACAGTACCTGATGCTGCTGATGTTTTCGCCCTCTGGTGGAACACCTGGTTCCGTGGTGGTGTGAGAGACACTGCAGGATGCCCAGCCTATAACGTCCTTCTTCAACCTTCCCAGTGATTCTGTACACACCTGATTCTCTGCACTTGGTTCCTCTATGCTTCACATTTCTAGAGTGCTTTACATTTCTTCTGCGGAGACTGACAGATACACACATCCTAACCCCGGCTTTAAGAGTGATCCTGAAATCAAACCCATCTTACCCTTACTGGAACCCAAATTCCGAGTATCAATACCTGATTCTAGACCAGTTACCGACAGCCTCATAACTTCAACTATACTTACTGCCTTATTTTTTTCCTTTGTTTTGGGCAAATGGAGATGATTATCTTCTTTCTAAACTCAACTACATCCTTTTCCTTTATATATATTTTTATGTTTTATTTTTCACTGCTACAGGTTGCTGGAGAGGGAGTGATGTCAAAGCCTAAATTTATTACAGCATCCTAACCAGTAGTCCCTTCTTTAAATTGGGTCTATTAAAAATTTATGGCCACAGGCCCTAGTGGGGACTCAGAACCACCTCTTTTAATTTTATTACAATTCCATAGTAAATTAGCTTTTATTATTTTCCAAATGAAGAACTTCAAAACCTCTCATCTCTTTTCAGATACTCCCAACTCCTCCCTTCAAACTCTACTTTGTCACCAAGAAAATAAAAACCATCAACCTGGAACTCCTTTCTCTTCTTGATCACCAAATCCACAAACCCACCTGCCTCAGTGTGGATCCTCTCTGACTTTCCTCCTATGACATCCCAAGAAGGGCGCCTGCTCTATCCGGGGGCGAACCTCCTCAGATTTGCCCTGGACCCCATTCCACCTTGCCTGCTGTAAACCAGGGGCCAGCAGACTTGTTTGGTAAAGATCCAGAGAGCAAAGACTTCAGGTTTTGTGTGCCGTAACTTCTCGGTCACAGCTACTCAAGGAAGGTTCGATGCTGTAGCATGCAAGCAGCCATTGACAAAATAAGTAGCCAAGTGGGTGGGTGGCTGTGTACAACTTTTTCTTTTTACAAAAACAGATGCTGGGGTGGATTTTTGGACCCTTGCTTGCGGACTCCTGCCTTGGGAAATTGCTTCTTCAGTTATCTTTTCTCTCCTGACTCATCCTTCCTTTCCTCTCTGCTCATCTGCCTTGCAAACATCTTAAGAAAACATCAGAAACCTTTTTGGACACCATGTCCTCCTGCAACTATGGTCCCATTTCTCTCTTTTACTCCATAGGCAGTGTTTTCATGTGAATGGTTTGCTCTCCTTTTCTCGTCCATCTCATCTTCTAGTCATTCTACAGTCCGTTCATTTGGAAGGGTTCTATTTAAAGCAGCCTCTCTCCTGTTAATCCCTATGTCATCACTCTATTTTCTATACAGTACTAACACTCCAACTATTTCATTTGTTTTCTTTTTGTAAAAACCCCTTCCTCATCCTCCTGAGGGAACGTTCCAAGAGCATCGGGACCTGGTCTGCTCTGTTAATCACTTGATCACCGGGCACCCTAATTGCTGATTGTAGGAGTTCTGTACATATCTGTTGGATAAATCAGTGAGTGGATAGAGTGTACTGTTTCAGACACCCATGTGCTGAGATCCCCTTTCCCAGAATTAATTTCCCCCGAGACTGAGACTGCTGCTGGCAGATGGCTCCCACCTCATGCCTCTGCTGAAGGCAGCCACGTTGCCTGAAGTCACGGCCCCTTCCTGGGGAGGCCCTACCCTATGAATAATCAGTGTGGGTACCACAAACGCTTGCTCCCTTCACTGAAACCCAGGACCGCTCTGAAGGGTCTTCCAGCTTCAGAGTTCCTTGTACAGCTTTGGGAAGCCTCCACTGAGACTGCAGAAAAGCTCAGCCTCTCTCCCCACCCAATCCTGCTCCCATCTTTTCCTTTCCCTTCTCTGGGTGTTCTTCCCGAGTATACTCTCAGATGAATCTCCTGTACACCAATCTCTGTTTTAGATTCAACTTCCCCAGGGAACTCACTGGTAGCACTTGTTGAAGTTCAGTTGATCTGTAAATGGCAATTTACAGACTAATTTCTACTGAACTTTGAAGAGAATGCACTTTCCTCGTCAGTTTGTTGGAAGTCTTACGTGATTCTTTAGTATTAAAATAAAACCCCTTTTCCTTCTCTTCCTTCCTCAGTTCTCTTTACTGTTAAAACTGACATAGAGCAAAAGAGAATGTTTATTCTACTCATCAAATCTATTTGCATTTATTATTTAGTTTAGAATAAATCTGTCTAGAAATTTTAATCTTTCATGTATCATTATGATGCTATTTTCTTAGACCACTGTCTTTCTATCCTCCTCACTCTTAAATATGTGACTAATATTTAAGTATGTATTATTAATACAAAAATATATTTAAATATGTATACCTTTGAAAGCTGAAATGCCACGCATGTTCTTTGGCTATAGTGTGTATAATCTGAGAAAACCTAAAAATTTTAGTAGGGATATATAAAAGGGACACATTCTAAAAGAGTTATTGATTTCCAGGAAGCTGAGTCCATTTCCAGGAATATTTTTTAAAACATTCCAAAATAATACCCTTGGGAAATCTAAAGCCTTCTGGACTCAACACAGAATTCAGTGATAATCCATTTATGTAAGTTATGGACAAAACCAACGTGAAAGTTCACAAAATGTGATTGCTTAATCTTCTTTTTCTAAAAGTTAAAATTCTCAAGTGCCTTTATCTTATTCTCTTATAGGAGGTCTTAGAAGAGCTTGGCACAATCAAAGGAAATTGAGACCCCTTTTTCCCTATGTGTTTTCTGCATGCACGAACGGGAAGCCCTGCAAAATCCTCAGGTCCTTGGGCTTCAGCTCATGACCACATCTCTATATAGTTCACCTTTTCCCTGGGCCTTCTTTTTAAATGATGTCTTTTCAAGTTTTACATGTACGTCCAGTTCCTTGAGCACAGAGACCAGGCACTGCTCTGTTTTGTATCCTCAGGTGCTGAATACATGCTTGTTATATAAATATAGGGTGACTTTGTGTCGGGACACAGTTCTGCGTTTTCCAAAGTCCTCTTTCAAATAGCTTGTAAAGTGGAGGAAAAGGAGAAAATGATGCAAAGTTACAGCTATGCTTAATTTTTGCTAACTAAGACATAATGTCAAGTATGGTAACCTCAACTGCCACTTTAATTGCTGACCCTTCATTAAAGGGATCATACGTCATTCAGGACGGATCCTAAGTAAATGCAAAATTAGGTCAGCATATGTATTACCTTAATATGAAGTTAATGTATCTGCTATTGAATAAGTACACAAACAGGCTCCCATGCTGAAGATAACTGATATTTGCATTTACTACCAGGCTTGTTAAAAGGAAACCTTGAAGTCCACAATTCATCTTTTCAGGGAAAAAAAGAATATGCATAAAGTCTTCCAGGGTTTTGTATGTTCTTGGACCAGAAACAGCCAGGAATGACCTACATAATCTTCTCATGGGGGCCTTTTACACTTCTAAGCCAGATCTTGCAGAAGTTAGAATCAAGAGCTGCTTTTCTCATCCAACACATCTGCTTAGGGGTTGACAGAATGAGGGTAACTGGATCACACCATCCAATATTCTCTTCTGGGCGAGCCCCTCTGCCTGTTCACTTTAAAGCATTCCTGTTTTGTTTGTTTCTCTTCTGTCTTACCTTTGCTCTGTCCCTGTGAGTTTATGGTCACCATTACTGCTTAGCATTTCAAAACTCTCACCGATTGTTTATTTCACAGTTTCCTGTTACATAACCCAGGGAAGCAGGTTAACATGACTACTAACATTTCCCAGAAAGATGCAGGAACGAGGCAGCAAAGACTTGTTTAGAATCTGTGCACAGGGCCTCTAGGAGCTCAGGTAATGGACCGGACCTCTTGACTCCACTCCTCTCTCCACCCTTCCTTCTTTCAAACCACAGTGAGAAAAGAAGTCCCGTTAGCAATTAACTCAACAGCGTGGACTCTGGAGCCAGGCCACTTTGGGTTAGAAATCCAAATTTTGACACATTTGTCTTTATAAATAAAAATGCAAATGTCTTTATCTCTCTGAGCATCTTAATTTATCCAGTTAAGGATCATGATGAAATGATCAAGGCAAAAGTCTTATCCTGGTCCCCGCATGTTGCAGGGGCTTGACCAGAGGGACACTCCAGTTCTGTGTGTTCCTTTGACTACCTCGTAGTTGCGGGTGCATTTTCACTGCACCTTCTGTCTGTGCTTCTTGGTGGGAGGTAGGAAGGGCAGAGAGATCATGTAGGGCAGGGATCTCTGCTCTGTGTGCGTTTCTACTCATTCTTCCAGAATTTATGTCTCCCTTGGGTGGAGAAAGGACAAGGCGTAAGGACTAAGAGTCGGGAACAGATGAAAGGGATAGAGGGGTGATGTAAATTATGATAAGCACTTGTCTTCATCCCTGGCTACTTCCACATAAATGCAATTCAAATGATTTGCTGCAAGAAATTATATCTTCACAGGTATGATGGATCAACATAAAGAGAGGATAAAATCAATATTGCACAAAGAAATCAAAACAACTGATTATATTCTTTATTATTATTAATTTCTTACACCCAGCATCAGGGAGGAGACCTGCCTAGCCTGGCTTTTTCTGACAAATGTGTTGGTGTATAGCCATTTCAGCTGGTGCATTTTTAAGCAGAACTGCAGGGGATGTCATGTGTTGCAGTAATTGCCATGGAAACCATTGTTGTAGGATGAATAGAGAGGTTTTAAATCCCTGGTAATGAGCCTGAGAAACTAAGTAGGTCTTCAAGTTTAACTTGCTTGGAAGTGGTTCATATTTTGCACAGCGATATTGGAGGCAAAGGCTGAGGGGCCAGGATGGGAGAAAGATTTTTAAAAATTGCAAAAAAGAAAGAAAGAGATAGCCTAAGAGCATGTTTTTTAGTGAAAACAAAAAACAAAAAAACAAAGAAGCCTAACACCAAGTCCCAAGCCTTAAACAACATTCTTGTCTGTTGAACAAGGTGTAATTCTGATGCCATTTCCTCTGAAATCAACACTTTCAATTCTATTTTCAAGGCAATTAATTATGAAGTTCATCTGGGTTGCAAAATCCTTGAAGGGGAGGGTTGAGTTTTGCCATCCTTGTGTGACCTCAAGGTGGATAAGCTATGGATTCTGAGGACTCTACTTCCACAGAATATAGCCTCAGTATGTGTCTTATATTTGAACGGTGACCTAGGAATGACCAGTGACCAAGGGACCCCACCCCTGCCTTCGGCAGGTCCTTAGGAGCCCTCTTCTCCCTCCCCTTTTCATGGTGTCTGTGACCCCGGCCCCTTCCGCCCTCCCCCAAACCCTTCCAGGCTGGGTGTCCTGTGGGCAGAACTGGTGAAAGCAGCCTCAGAGGGACAAGGACAAGAGATCAAAGGCCAGAGGGCAAGCTTCTCCTTCTCCCACTGGTCCGTGGGCTCCCCACCCAGCCTTTCCCTCATCCAGAGACACTGGGTATTTAGTTAGAAGCTGCTTTCTGGACATTTATATGAAGGGGATCTGGACATGCCATCCCAAATATGCCCCTTTGGCATAAAAATGATTTTGATTTTGAGCTAAAGGCATCTGAGTTCCTGAAATCCCTTGTCTTAAAAGCAGAGCTCCCCAAAGAACTCAATTATTGTAACCCCCCACCCCAACCCCCAGGCAGGCAGCTCTGATCTCTCTGGGCACCACACTGGGGCATGGACATTACCACACACTATCAGCTCTCCCATCTAACCTCCTAAGGGCCCACTTATTCTCCTAAAATCCATTTGCTATTCCCTAAGTGGCCTTTTCCCCCTGCCTTTCCCCTGCTGAGTTAGTACACAGACCCCGAGTCTAACCCTCCCGCTGAGCTACCCATCCCTGGTACCATGCGAGTGTGGGATGCACAGGTAATGAACTTCTCTTTGTGTTTCTCTTGTCAGTCTGCACTTCATCAGCCCAATCTACGGGCCTCAGCTGGAGAACCTAGACGGGTAGACGGAAAAATAGTTTTTTTTCCTCCCTCCCCTACAGAGGTCACTTTGTCTTTCTCACCAGGATTTAAGACAGAAAGGAGAAGGTGGTGGGGAAGCAGGACCCTAGGAAGAACTCTTCCCATTCGGTCTCTTTATCTTTGTGGCTCGTGTTTAGAGAAAGCACCAGGAAGACTTCCTGAAGGCTCTGTGCTGCCCAGAGAAGCAGCCATTGGTCTATGGAGAGTGAGAGAGGGAGCGTCCTTGGCTGGAAGAAATAACGGCAGTGAAGGGCAAAGACATGACGTCAACAGCTGACCCCGACATTAAAGGGAGGAAACACATGGGAAGAGAGAAAGGAGAGGAGGAACAAGAACACAGCATCCGGAAGGATCGGAGAGCTTGCGAGGGTAACCTGACCAATGAGAACCTTTCAAGTCACCACCTTCCAGTAAACAGGGGAACACACTGTCTAGTCTCTAAAATGAATGCTCTGCAGACGGACGGCCTAGGAGTGGGCCTTAGAGCTGCCATCACTAGAGGCACGTTACTTCATGACTTCATGTTGCTGCTTCCTCGAATGCAGGAAGTGGATAATTTTTATACAGATATGCAGCAAAATTATGGTGAAGATTAAGATGATATAAGTACATATTTAGGAAAGTCCTAAAACATAGGACTGATCAATAAAAGTAAGTTATTAAGGCTCTTTTTCCCTAATTGCATGGAACTGCTCTGTTTTCATCCTTCACTGCACTGAAAACCCAGGCCCGGCCCCCAGGAGTCATCATTCACAGTTTTTATATTGGGAATCTTTTCTCCTGTCTCCTATTCCACAAGGGAGACGGAGAGAGGAGGGATGCCAGAGGACGAAAGTGTTGTTTTTGTGCTAATTTACAGGGCTTGCAGCTGGGACTCCAGCAATTCTGAAATCCTGCCCTGATCATAACCTCCATATCTGAGGAAATTTCCAAGGAGATTCTAGGCGATGAACAGAGAGTTGATGGGCACGTTGGTAGAACTGGAGCCTTCTGGCAAATGCTGGGCTTAGTGTTGGCACTGTGTCACTCTCCACCCAGTCTCATGCAGGAATGAAGTCAGGAGAAGGTGGTGCAAGGGGCGGCAGATGTAGCCGGATCCCGGGTCGGAATGCCACCTTCTTGGTGATGTGGGCCTCATCTGTCCTGCCCTAAAATGCAACACTACAACTCCTCCATTTCCCGGCTTTTTCTCCTTAGTACTTGTCATCTGAGATATGCAGTGTTTTGATGATTTATCCTGACGATGAGACCATTCAGAGTGAAAATGTAAATTCCATGAAGAAAAGGATGTTGTCTCTTTTGTTCACTGCTTTATCTCAGTAACTGAAACAGATCTTGGGTTAAAGAGGCACTCAGCACAGATTTGTTGAATGAATGATGTGGGAGAAAGGACACGTCTGTGTACCTCTTAACACATAGCAGGCCGTGCAGCCCAATAAATGTCCTAGGATGCTCTCCTATCAGATCAGCAGATCTTCCATTGGGGTCTGGCTCAGTGTACCCGGGAAGGGGAGTGAGAATATAGACATGGGTCTCTTGGAGAGAGGAGGCTGAAGCTGAAAATGTCTTTACGATGGAGGGAGCGAGTGAGGGAACCAAAGAAGGGTGTGATGGGGGAGAGAGCATCACCCCACCCCATCTGGGCAGAAGGGAATACATGCTGGTTTAACTTTAGGTTCTGGACCCCTTTTTCCAGGGAACATTAGGGAATTAGGCTCTCTGTTAGTAATAGTTGAGTCTGTTTGGAGGCATACACAATATTATAGCAACGTGCAAACAAAACACAAATTCCATGTTTCAATAAATATAAACATGTATGATTTGGTATGCCTGCATTTGATTTATGCCTGCCTATCCTTTCTGGGATGGGAAAAGGAAGAGGAGACCTACATACCTTAGAAAGAATGGATGCAGAATAAAATCCCTTTTGCAGAGGCTGAAGGCTACTATTAAGTGACAGCTACTCTTGGAAAGTGGACCTGAGTTTTGAGTAGGCTGTCCAGAGTCATGATAGATATAAATCAGATGGAAGATTTCATGAAATTAAGCCTTCATTCAAGGTCCCCACGTCGATTTGGTTAATTGGTCTGTAAGCCGACCTAAAGCACTGTGAAGTTGGCCTTGTGCAATATTTTTTAGAAGCACAGAGAGCTCTCAGAGACTTCTAAAGCTTCACTGAATAGAGAATTTGCATCCAGTAACATTTCAGCACATATTTTTATACTTCCAGAGCTGGAAGTATATATATAACCCAAGGTCAAGGTTAAGGATGGGGAGGCCTTCACCATACAGAGAGAATGTGGCAGACAATGGAGGGTGGTCCACATCTGAGCAAAGGGGGATCACCGTGTTCACTTCCCTTATTATGCCACTGGCATAAATGGTACCTTGGAATTTCTAGGTAGGTCATTTACATGGCTTGGAGATTTATATACTTTGTCATTAATAAAGAATTCAGAGAGCCCTTACTGAGTAGTACTTTGTGGTAGGACTCTTCCTTCCATCTGCCTCAATATATTATTTTCACAATGTATTATGATCCCTGGTGCTGCTTGAGTTGACAAGGAGACAGTAATGGGGAACTGGAGCTGCATTACCCACCTGCTACCATGTGTACTTGATTCCAAACAAACAAAATAATTGGTATTACTTCTGAGCAGCTAGTATATGTCAAAAACTGAGCTAAGTACTTGGCACTCATTATCCTTAATACTTTTAACAACCTATGTATGGGGTGTTTAATTGATGAGGAACTTAATAGCTTGTCCCGGACCATACAGCTAGTGAGTACTAGATTCAAGGACAGTTTTTTCTGGCTTCCGGTCTCATTCTGTTCCTCTGTGCTTCCTATTTCCCAGAGGAAACTGCATTCCCAAATCGCTGACGACGTGGTCAGGTATGTTCCACAGTGGTGGGGAAGGGATTCGAATTTCATGGTATTTATTACAATTTGTTATAAGATGATGATGATTTATTTTGATTGCCCTCAGCAACATATGTATTTTTAAATTTTCAAGTAACCACATTAAAAAATAAAAAGAAACAGAGCTCACTTAAAAAATGTATGTAATTTAATCTATCTAAAATATCATTACTTCAGCATGAAATCAACCCAAACATTATTAATGAGATATTTTATATTATTTTTGTACTAAGTCTTAGAGATACCCAGTGTGCATTTTACACTTATAGTGCATCTCAATCAATTCAGACCAGCCACATGTAAAGTGTTCAGTTAGCTGCATGTGGCCAGTGACCACCAACTGTGGAGAGCCAGGAAAGGCTCTCATTCAGAGGTGGGAGATATTTGTTGTAGTTTACTGAACCTTACTTTAAAATCCTGAATGACCGGTGTTTGTAAGGTGGGTATAAGAATTGTGTGTGTGTGTCTGTGTACTCACATGGAGAGTGGAGGGGGTGTGGAATTTAACTTGTTTGATATATTAAATGCTATTGGGTATTCTATGTACCAAACACTGTGAGCTATTTATAAAAGCCACAATCTGGGTCATTCACAACACAAATTGCTAATACATAAGTTATATTTACAGCCGAGCAAATCCATTTGGTGTTACACTAGAATGACTCCATGAGTAAAAAAAGGATTCATGCTTCTGCTTCCTGCCCCAATACATCAGTCATATATTTAAGCAATGGCATGTAGACTATATAGGCCAAAGCATTTTTGGTACGAGGAATTCAATACAGCATATGGAGACCGAATGCTATCACAGATTGATATAAACTTGAGGTGGAAATTATTTTAACTTTGCCATAAATAAAGCAAAAGCCAGAATAACTTTACCATATATAAAGCAAAAGACTCATGCTTCTCTCTGCCATTTTCCAATTATTTTTTATAATAATTTTATAATTACTCCTTGTGACACTTCCTTCCTTTTACCTGTCTAAGTGCTAAGAACCTTTGATATAACTTACCTAACCTTTGGGAGGTACCCTTCCTTATCTCTGTGCTGCAGGGTGTCACCCCACAGCTTGCCCTTGGCAAAGTCTGAAGCAAGTCCATCTTTAAAAGGCTCCACTTTTTTGTTTTCTAACCCTTTCACTCCATGACCTTCTCCCTGTGGCTTTTCTTAAGGCTCCCAGAACCCCACCCGACTGCATCCTGTTCTTTCACTACAGTCATACATTCTGCTCTCTGGGGGAAAAAAAACATGCCCTGTGTATAATTCAGTTTGTAAAGTCTGCCAGGATACTTTGCACCTAAAGCCTTCTATTTCATTGGCGAAGGAAGTAAATGAGCTTCAGGCGTTCATAAGTGGTTGGAAGGGATAATTTCTGGACTTAGTAACTTTGAAACCTGCATGAAATAGGTCAGTCCAGGCAAACAGAGGGAACTGAATTCAGGGAACTAGTTATGCAGATGATGGAAGGGATTAGAAGCCAAATAGGGGACAGTGAGGTGACTCAGAGAGTGGTGACTCTAGAATACTGCTACAGCCCTTAGTCTGGGGTAGTAATAGGGAGAAGTAACCCCCTGGAGCCCGGGGCTGGGTCCATCCCAGGGCAGCTGGAAGCAAGGCAGACTTGTCCTGCCACAACTGGAACCCCAGAGAACACTGCCGGAGACAGAGGCCCCTGGCTTCTCCCCTCTTCCTGCCCCGTACGCTACAGTACCTCCCAACTGCCAGCCCAGCCAGAGTGGCCAGCAGAACAAACACCGCAGGGCCCAACCTGTCTGTAACTAGAGCAGAGCAGAGGGGCGGGGAAGAGGTCTGGAGCAAACAGGCCAGGGCGCAACAAGCCACGGGAAATACATGCAGCTGTAATACAGGAGACACACCCCGGCACGCCATCAGGAGAAGATGGGACCATGTCACCAAGGTCTTGCCAGTTTGAACGAGAAGGGACAGAGAAAGCAGGATGTCATGATGGAAGGCAGTGGAACGTCTTGATTCCGTAAGACACGACCATAAAGCTATTCAACTGTAAACATGTGCTATCCTTCAAGAAAGGCAGAGATGGCCAGGGCATCCACTGCACCTCAAGCCCAGGGAGCAGGGCTGGGGCCCCTCGGTTTCAGAGGGCGGGCGCCTCTCTGGGTCTGGTGGGGCTGCCCTCACGCAGATTGCTGCAGGGCGGTGCCGAAGGGGAAGGGCCTCTCCTCAGAGCCATGGCGGGGGTGCCGCCACCCGGTGGACCAGGAGGGCGGGGCACGGAGCCTCGGAGCATTATTCTCAAGACTGAAGATGTAGCAGAGTCTGCCTCGCTGGCTTCGGCTTATTTGGGACCTGTCACCCCCTCCCTTTGTCCTCCTCCCTCCTCTTGGAGTGGGCATGTCTATGCATTGAGCTTTGGAAGCACGCGATGTGTCTGGTTCCGTAGGGTCGCGGCTCGAGAGGATTCTGCCTGAGGACGGACCACACTTCGAGTCTCGGTCGTTTCCAAGGCACATAGGATTTGGATGAGAGTCTGGAGTTTAGAGTTGATGCTGGAATGACCGAACACTTTGGGGGCTGTTTGGGTGAAATGCATGCATTTTGCACGTGAAAAGGATGTGAATTTTGGGGGGCAAGGGGTGGGATGCTATGGGCTGAACGGTGCCCCTCCAAGTCTGTACGCTGAAGCCCAACCCGCAGCGTGATTAGGAGGTGAGTCTTGGGAGGCGCTTCAGTTCGTGTGGGGTCAGGAGGGTGGGGCCCATGATGGGATCAGCGCCTCCTGGGAGGGGACGCCAGAGAGCTTGCTTCCCACGTGCCCCCGCCACGGAAGGGCTCACTGAGCAGGTGGCCGTCTGTGAGTCCGGGCGAGAGCCCTCACCAGGAACCGGGTCTGCCAGTACCTGGATCCTGCAGTCCAGCCTCTGGTCTGGGAGAAATCTACGTTGTTTGAGTAACTGAGCCTCCGGAAGCCGCTGACCGAAGGCCCGCTGCGGGTGAGACGCGAGTGAGCGCGGGGTCAGAAGCGCACCGGGGGCCCAAGGAGACAGTCGCCACCCTGGGATGTGTCTCTGATGCCTGGTTTGCTTCAGGTGAAGGCACCTCCTCTCCTCTGTCCACTCTGCACGCCGGGGATCCGTTTTACGCCGCCCACACAACTCTCAGAAGGCTCCTTTGAGGTCAGAACGAACTGTTTCATTTCACGGCCTGCAGCATTTCGCTTCTTTATCCTTCCCACACAGTGGGTGTGCGTTTACACCTGGAAATAGGATCTGCCTCCAGGCGGTCCTGAAGGACAGGGCACAGGAGGGTTTTTTTGTTCTCCCCAGGAGAACAAATATATCAGGCAAATCCCCATTTATTTTCTGCTAGCCTTCATTAGGAAAAGCTGCAGACAAGCGGAATACTCTGCATTTCTCTCACTTCCACACATGGCCCTGCTTTACTTAAAATTCTTTATTTTTGCCATCCATTCATTGCTAGGCTACATTCTCTAAACAATGGGTTGCCATTTCGTTTCTCTCTCTCTGAGCCTAACTGTGCCTCAAGCCAAGGACTCGCTGCCGTGAAGTATTCTTTTACAGTTGGGAGAGGCCGTGGCTCTCCCAAACGGACAGCAACAAAAGCGTCGTGTCAGAGATGGAAGGCAACCTCTTTGTCTGAAACCACCCACTCCTCTTTTGTTTTCTTCCAGAGCTCAGTGTGCATTATGTTCTATGTACTCTCCTCCGTGCCTCTGCAGATGTGAGACTTAAATGCAGCGTATTTAAAAATAATAAGGAAAAAAAAAAACCCAGCCATGAACATTACAGAGCTTTGTAATGGAGCAGGATGCAGCTCCCTTAAGAGCTCTGCCTATCAAGAGGTCAGATGGCTTCTATATTGTAGATCTGTAGAGAAGGAAGGGGGTTGGAGGGGGAGGAAGTGAAACATCAACACTGGAAGGTACCTGGAAGCCAGCCTTCCCAGACCCCATTCCTATAAGGCAGAAATACGTGAAGTGGAGTCACTGGGGAGGCCAGTATGTCCCACTGTTCGAGGGTCTTGCTGATAAGGAAGGGTCCTGTGGACATGAGCAGACTGGGGCCTCAGTAAAGCTCCTACTACATTCCAGAGACGAAGGATTAATACACGTGCTTATCTCAGTCAGTCTCATCTAAAGCCTGTAAAATGGTGAATTGGTGTTTCTTTCCAGAGGAAGATGGGGGGATACTGCCCTGTTCCCCACTTTCAGGACCAAGGCACTCAACCCGCTCAGCTACCAGGATGAAGGTTCACCCAACAACCCCAGCCTGCAGGAGTCTCCTGGTACAGGATATGCTTCCCTCCCTTCCCTGGGGGTGTCCCTTTCCCAGGGCATCTGGTCAGTGTCGGGGTGCAACGCTCCTGCCTGAATTTGGCCGTCCTAGCTCCAAAGAGCTCTATGAGATCAGCTGGGGCCTCTGTTCCTACTCTATGATGGTTCAACTTCTCCCAGGTCCTGTGCTGCATCCCTTACTCCTTTATGGGATTTGTTCCTGAGACTTTCCATCCTCCCAATAAGTCTGCTGACTGCAGACGGCCATCTCAGAATTCCTAGGGAACCTACCTGCTATGTGTTATGTTCCCCTAGAATTCATGTGCTAAAGCCTCCACTCCCGGAATGTGACTGCCTTAGGAGATAAGGTTTCTAAAGAGGAGATGAAGTTAAAATCAGTTCTTCTGGGTGGGCTCTAATCCAATATGACCAGTGTCCTACAAGAACAGGAAAGTTCTTGTAAAAGTCAGTTCTTGAAAGTCAGAGGTACCAGACATGTGTGCACGCAGAGAGACACCCAGGATGACACGAAGAGGAGGCAGCCGTTGGCAAGCCGAGGAGAGGGACCGCAGAAGAAGCTAACTCTGCTCACAGCTTGATCTTGAACCTCCAGTCTCCAGAACTGGGAGAAAAAAAATCTCTGCTGTTTAAGGCACCCAGTCTGTGTTGTTTCGTTTTGGCGGCCCTAGCAGATTATCACACTACCTAAGACATCTTTAACTCCTGTCTCTCCATTTCACAAATGAGAACCTGAGGGTCTGAGAGGTTAAATAATTTGCCTAAGGCCACAGGGGACATAAGAGTCCCGATTCAAAGTTCATGCCTTTCTGCTGCACGAGATGAAATCTAAATTTCCCATTGCCCCCTGCTTATCCCCTGGTACATACTATAAACTCTCATACACATACAAGGATCTGAGTTAACACTCGACATCATCTGAGCCCTGTCCAGAATGAAGACTCCTTCTAACTAGAGTCTATCAAGAACTAGCTACAAATTCCTATTTGTTTGCTTTACTACTAATAAAAAATAGCATGTTCCCTCAACCCCAAACATACTTATAAAATTCAAAGCAATATATGGCATGAAACATAATTATGGGATGCAAAACAGATACTTATTTATGAAAGCTATAACTTAAAACCAATCTCTAAAGGGAGATTAAGAAAGCCTTGATGAATTTTCTAAGAAATAGGAAATCATGATCTAATCTTAGTCAGGGGAAAAGTATTGATCCACCCTGAAAGATAAAAACTATTTATATGTAATTTTGCAAAATACTATGATTCCCATAACCATAAAATAATAGCTTCAGCTTGAATCATCACAGCTCAAAAATGTCAAACATACCGCATTTGGTTCTACTCTCAGGATGTTCACGAGAATAGATATTCAGAATTAAAAATAGAACCTTCTAGAATGGCTTAAAGGTTCATCTCTCCAACACTCATTACTCTGTACTTGTCAAGAAAAGCTGAATGGCTTTCATAGTGTTTATGGAGCCCAAGGTTGAAGTGTGAAGTTGGGACTCTGACAAAGCCCCTTCAGGAAGAAACCACCAGCAAAAGCCTGCCTGCGGCAATCATTATAAATAGGGAGCTCGACACCGATGTAGGTTTGTATGTGAGATAGGGAGGAGCCTTGGAGACTCTGGAGTCCATTTAATAGACGTGGAGCAGATGGGGCCCAGAAAGACTGAACAATGTGTCCACAGCCGCAGGCGCATTAGTACAGGAGCCAGGACTGGACCAGCGGCCTCTGGCTGCTCATCCAGGCTTCTCTTCCCTGCAACTTGCTGCTTTTTCTTTTCCATAGAAGCTGAACTTAAAATAAAAAGGCAACCATATCAAATGATCCAAAAAATAACCCTTAAAATGGAGCCACGCCTTTTGTGAATGTTATTTATCTTTGCATGTTGTAAATGGGACTGATCTGTGCCCTGTGCTTACATCCTATGTCTCACAATAGAATGCTAGCTCTTTGAGGGTGGGAAGATAGACGTTTTACATAGAACAGATCAAACCTTGCTCAACAATAAAGGTTAGAAAACAACAGGCCGATTAATTTCACCTATTTGATGAGTCAGATGTTCACAAAAATGGACTTTAAAAGAACTTATGGCTGAGGTGATAAAAAGAAAAGTCAATTGCACTAAAAGGCTACTTGCATTTCTTGGGTGTTCTAAGAACAAAACAGTGATATTTCGTGCAAAAAGAGAATGGCAGTGGTGAGATTTCCATAGAAATATTGCATGTGGCTCACAATTGGGTAAGTGAGTCCCGGTAATGAAAGAGGTAGCTGCTGTGCATATTAAGGAATAAATCTCATATCGAAAAGACAGACATAAGGCACAGGACTCCCTGCTTCTGTGCTTTGCTTGTGTGTGTCCGGTGCTGTCCACTTGTGAGACAAGCCAACATTTATCTGCTGTTAACTCTTTTGCTGGGAAAGTCACTGGAAATAAAATCCTCTGCAGTCCAAAAAATATTTCTGACAGTCATAGAGCCAATTAAAGTCATTACTGTGTGGTGTGGAAACCTACCAGGCAGCTTGGCTAGTCAGCCTCAGGTGGGTCTGCAGCCTCGGCACCATGAAAATGACCACAGGCTTGCAGTGGATGTTTCTTGATAGGCAAGTATTTGGGTCAGTCAGGGATCAAAACACTTGTGTCTCCAAGATTCCTTCCCAACTCACAGACACACAAAATCATTTTTAGTCCCACGTGCTTCCTTGAAAATCAAGTTTCAGGGAACCATTAAGGGAAAAACAAGTGTTTATTAGGCATTTGTCCCTCCCTTCACCTCACTTCTTTTTTTTTTTGGTTGGGGGAGGAGTGTGTCAAGCGTTCTTTCATGACAAAAGTCAGGAAAATAATTTACTTATAACACAGATCTGTCTGAATGTCTCCTTTTCGTGGCTGGAGAGTACTTATGGCCTGTAAGTGGGCAGGCTGGCTCATTACCCTAAAGCACATATCCCCGGGGGCGCGCTTGGACTCACTCAAATACTTACAACCAGCTTACTTATGATGGGGTAGTTTGCCATTAAAAATACAGGGTTCATCTGCCTAAGCATCCTGGACTCACCAATGACCATGAATACTGTCTCCCTGCAACCTGCACAGGCTGTTCCAAATGAACCCAGATCAGAGTGAGCTCCTGGAAGAGATATCTACCCCACCACTGCAAGCAAAAGCACGTGTTACGGTCTTACAGATATTTCACCAGAATCTGGTGGGTACGATGATCAATACAGAGATCATTTGGTGATGACTAACATCATCCCGCACGGCGTGTATCTGCTTTAACACCAGCTACACGGCAATCTGTAGGAGTGGCTTGAGTGGTGAAAGGCAATTTGGGAGATAACTGCCACGGGATATATAGCTCCAGTGCTTCTAAAGCTATTATGTTGAATGGATTCTTGGTGCCAGGTACCTTAGGAATGAATAATTTTTAGAACTGCTTGTCAAATTCCCTTCCCTGATTGTTATCGGTGTCATCCTATATCCTGAGGGCTCTTCAGCTTGGTGTCTGTCCTCTGAACCTCTCACCAGATTGTTCCCCTTCTCCAGGAGCATGGCCAATGCCGCACACTTCCTCTGTGGACGTATCCCACTTGTCTTTGTGCCTTTAACCATAGCTACAGCCTTATTTTGATATGCTCTTCATGGAAAGGCTGCTCCTGCCAGAATTTGTGCATCTGCAGCTGTTATTTCTCAGTGCACCGCAAAACGCCTCTGCCAGTGGCTTTGTTACTTTGCTCATCCTAAAATAATTGAACTTAAAAAAAAATCGTCTTCTATTTGAAGGTTTATTCCTTAACATAACAGGACTACATATAAATACATATTTTTTTCTATTCTGAGGATAATATCAATCCCAAAAAGAAATTATGATTAAAGGAATGTAACAAAACATCGTTTTATCTGTGACTTTGTGTTTTATTTACTTTCAGGCTCATTGTTGAAAATAATGCGATGGATGATCAACTGATTGTTAATATAATAGGACATCTCTTTCATTAATTAAAACATCATTTTTCTTATTTAGAGAAACTTATTTGGTGTCATTTCTTTTTAAGTGGGCATTGTTTGTGTGTCTTTCGACTGCAGCAGAAATCCACTTAATCCAGTTATAGGATTACCAGCCATACTAGATTAAGTGGAATGTTTATATTTAAGAATAATCACTGTAACCGGAGTGGGGATGTATAACTGCTTTTCTTTATACACACACACACACACACACACACACACACACACACACACACACACACCTGCCTACACGCATCTCCATAGATCATGCCTGGCTTTCAAAGTAAATAACAAAAGAATACTTTAAGGTAGAAATGGGCCTCCTTATGTTAAAATAGAAAGCATAATCTTACAGGTTTTATTGCAGCCTTTCATTTTTATTCATCAAGTGTTCCAGAAGAGCCAAGGTGTTGCGTGGGCTGATTGCTGACTTCTATGTGTGTATCAAAGAGAAACAGAACACCCAATGAGATGTGTGTGTTACAGTGATTAGGAATCCTGGACCTTCAGGTTTAAGAATCTTAAAGATGACTTTGGACAAAATATTTTCTTTTAGATGTAGAAACCTCGACATTCATTCAATGGTCCTGGAGAGACTGCTGAGTTTATTTTGCAACTTTTCACCAATCTAATATTAGATTAGGGAACTATTTCACATATGCTATCGGAAGGGATGTTCAGAATGGTTTCCATACTGGTTGGTGAGCAATCTCTTAAACTCTTGTTTCTGTTACCTGTGTGGCTTCTTAAAGGAAAATGCTCTCCTTCCTTTATAGCCATAGTTAACAGTGAGAAGGGTTCACACAATTTTAGGCTTGTTCTTTTCTTCTTCTTTTAATCTTCCATGCATTTTTCTTGTATGCAGTCATTATTTTGGTGTATAATACTAGTAAGATTATACTAGTTTTCTACATAGAATATTTTGATTTTACTTTAAAATACTTCATATGCTTATATACAAATCTATACAAAAATGTCACACATATATTAGTTCTGTAGTTCTGTCAGGTACAAGGTCCACTTAAGCCCAGAGAGGGAAGCGATTTGCAGAGCAACTCCTCTAAGTAGTCACTGGGTCAGTCTAGAACCCAGATCCCTCCAAGGGCATACCACCCCTGCTGAGCTGCATGGAACAGGTCATTCCTCACTCTGCTCTCCGACCTCTGGTCCCAAGTTGCTCCCTCTGCCATGGGGTTTATGTAAGACCACTGCCTTAGCCACACGCTCATGCCTTCATCAGTATTCCTCCTACGTTGCCAATGGGGGATGTGCTTCTGTGTTTGTGCTTGTCCTGTGGCTGGAAGGAGCGACTGTCGAATTTTGTATTAGACTCTAATTTTAACACTGGTCACTGGCATTTGGTACATCAGAACATTCACAGATAGAATGCTGGCATTCCTCTAATCCAGAGTTGTACTCCTTTCATGTTTTTAGGACATACGTCTGTTGTCGTTGTGGGTGCACAGCTGATTCAGGTCCCCAAATGCAAGCACTTTCATATTAACTTTGTGTTAGAAAGAGGCAATAAAATCACAGCTAGAGCCCTATCTCATTAGGGGCTTATGTATTTCTCAAGGCAAAACGCACTGGATGCTTAGTGTTGAATTTGTTTATCATTTGCTCAAGTCAGTGAAAAAATGGTATTCACACCAAAGACTGTAGGAGTCTCTGAAGGCAAGGGCATTGTATTCTACTTTTTTAAAAATTTATCATAAGGAACACATAGTTGGTTCTCAATAAAAATGTGTTACCCAGATGTATTATTTATATTTTAGTTTCTCTGGGATATGCACGGTCCTCTTGAAAATAGAAACATCTGTTAACGTAACAAAGGGTTGTAGGCTGCTATGCAGGTCACCAGCTACTCAATGGGCCTCAGTCTTGGGGTCAAGTGAGTCAGCCAGGTTGGTTAACCTCCAGTTCACCTGTGTAATTTAGAGGTCTGTGTATTAGCTCTAAGACAGAGGAAATGGAAAGAGAATATTCTCCCTTCCTTCTTTACCAGACCTTGGCCAACCTGTGATGTTTCCTCTCGGGGTACGACCAGAGACATGACCAACGGTTTCTCTGCCCCTTGGCTCCTTCCCACCAGGCAGATACTATAGTGTAGGAGAAATCAGGACTAGGGAACACATCACACATGCATTTGCCAGAAATAATGACTTAACCTAATTCCCAAACCTGCTTCAATAAAAGAATCTGCTGTTCGCTGGAAGACTCCTTTCCAGAGGAAGTCCTCCTTCCATGCTGGGGGCCAGCTAACAATTCCAGGAGATTCCTCTGCTTGAGAGACTGGATATACCAACAGACAATGACCAGGCCATATATAAAAATAGAACTCCTACCCAGTGTGTCCAGCACCTGGTCCAGGACACCCACATGACCTTCCGTAACTAGTTCAGGAAGTCAGCTCTCTGTAAGTCAGAGCACTGTTTCTAGGAAATAGTCCAGGAAGCCAAACAATAACCCTTATAACCATTGACCTAAAATGACCAGGACTTAAACAATCACTGGCAGCTTTCCTAATTTTTGTCTCTGCTTTCAATTTAGGAGTAACCAGGGAAAGCCAAATATGCCCTGATAACACATCACATAGGGTGTCGCACTTCCAGTCAGCCTGCCTACAGCTTCCCACGTCCACAGCCTCCAGTCGGGGCATCTGTTTTCCTCTGTAAAGTCTTCCCCACTCACTCCCAGCCTTCGGGTCTCAGCCAAAACACAAGACGTGGTGGCTATTCTTCTGCTCCAGCCAACTCTGAATACAAACAGCCTTCATCTTTTCTCTTTTGCTTGATCTTCCCCTATTTCCACATGCCCCAAAACCTCTTTTCCCATCGTGGTGTACAGCAGCGGAGTATGGGGCCCTAAGCCACACGTCCCTGTGTCCGAATATAAGCATCAACACTTGCTGTATGTCGTTTGGTAGGTTCCTTATTCTTCTATGTGTCAGTTCCTGCACCTCTAAAATGGGGAAGACAGCTGCATTTGCTCTGTAAGATAAATGAGAGCGAGACGGCGCGATGACCGCTATGGCACATGGAGCCCTGCCTGTGGCCCTGAGAGCCAGGGCGAGCTGTTATCAGCCCCGACCGAGTTCAGTCATTGTGCCGTTGCTCCGTCCTTTGACCTGCATTAGCAGTAGAAATCCTAATGGGAGGTAAATCCTATCTGGGAGAGGCAGCACTTCAGACTACAGACATTTACTCACAAATCAACCTGAATTAGTATATAAGATTTATTAACCTAGGAAGGCCCTTGAAATTTGGTATGAACGGGCTTGAGAAAGGCTTTACAAGGGTGGTCTCCTGGGCGGTGAGGTGGAGAGAACTTCAGTGGGCGACAGGGAACTTCAAGGGCAGTGGATGAACACCAGAGGGGCAGGGCCGGTAAGAGGACGCTGAATTCTTTAGGATGTGCGCTGTGTGGTCGTGGGGGAGGACGCCTGAGAGTGGGGGCCGGCCCCAGGAAATCCATCCACTTAACGAGCCCGGGTTTCCACCGCGAACACAGACTTGTGGCCTCATATGTTTTAATTACTGGTGGAAGCAGACAGCCTTCCCTGGAGGGGAACACAATGCTCTCTGTGCAGATTTTCTGTTTCTCTGCATCATGAAGCCATCTGAAGAACGCATCGCTTGTGCCATTTGTCAGTTTGGACTGAAGATCAACCTTTCCCTCCTGCTGCTTTGCAACCTCTCAGTTAGTGATGAATCACTGTGTGGGTAAGCAGGCCATCTAGAGCTCCCCAGTTTAAAAAAAGCCCTTTTGCTCTGTCAAAAGGCAAAACCAGCTTAGATGTTTTACTTGAAAGTGGGCAAGCCATGAGATTTCTCTTGATGACTGTTGTGAATAGCTCCCAAAACAAAAAAGTTCCTGAAAAGATCTCAGTTTTGGGAGCCATGTGCCCAGAACTGTGTGCACGAGAGAAGGTTGATGTGGGTGTTAAAAGCCAGAAGCGTGCAGCCCTTTGTCTCTTGCTAAACTGAATCTCTTCCTTGGGTTTTCCGTTCAGGGGGTGGCTAGTTGTGCTACGCTGTGTGTGCTGCAATGCTTCCAGACTTCGCAATGAAACAGCCTGGACTGAGTCACAGATTTAAAAGTTCACCTTGAAGTCCTGCTTCACCTAATTGAGGAAGGTCGCCTCCAGCAAGAGAAGTTGCAGGGCTCTTTATAGCAACCCTGCTGTTCAAAATTGAGACAGTGGAGTAAGAGGAGTTATTATTGCCTCAATGTTTTTTAGAAAGAGTTGGAGTGTATTTTCTTTTTTAAATAAGGAAGCCAGAGCTGTCTAGTTCTCCCTTTACCTCTATTGAAATAATCTGTTTCCTAAAATTTGCTAGAACTACACCTGGCAGTCTTCCCTGAGTACCCCAGGGAAAAGAAATAAAAATCTAGAAAGATTCTCTGGTTTAGCCTGGCTTATTTTCTTACTTTCTGCTTTGAGTAGCCAAGTCATTTACTCTGAAAGCTTCTGTAGCAGAACATGTGTATTTGCTGAGCTATTTCAAGTGTCCTCTATTACGCCCCAGCCTTTTTCAATGATGGACTTTGCACATAGTTCTAACGCCTGGTGGTACACTTTCCAACCGGGAGCGTTCTCACTGCAAGCTAAGTAAAAGTAGCTCAGTTTAGGAACGAAAATAATCTCTGAAGCGTTGGAGTTCCAGAGTTTTCTGTTTAACACCAGCAGCCGAGTATCACATGGACCTGGTTCAGGGACAGGGTCTTGACTTTCTGTGGTCTGCCTTTCCATCTGTGTAGTGGAGCAAAATAATCTGTCCCATCTTCTTTTGTTGCAATTGCAATGAGTGAAATCCTAATGGGTGAGTGAATTCCTGAGTGGCACAGAAAGAAAGGGTCCTGGTTCTCTGGGAACCATAGAGATCCCCTCTAAAGGCAGTCAAGCGGCCACCTTCTGCACTGGCCATCCCCACGGAGACCGAGACCAAACACTAAACACAGTCCCTAATGGTGATGTATGAGGATTGTGTTAAGTCCTCCGACATATATCATCTCTTTTGATATTCACTGAAACACTATAGAATAGGTACTGTTATGCTTTCTTTTTATAGGTGAGAAAAGGCTCAGAGAGGTTAAGAAATTTGTTCCCCGAATCTCACAGCTACCCCGTAACTCTAGGATCTCTAAGCTTAACGAGTTCATCAGTGCTTCTCAAGAATGACTTTAGGGCCAACTCCCAGAAATCTGGAATGTGGACCAGAAATACACATTTTATAGGTTCAGAGGGTGGTTTAGACTCAGGTGCTCAAGTGAGCTGGGATATGTGGGCTGGGTGGTCCAGACTCGTGCAGCGAGACGCCCTCGGCAGACAGTACTGAGCTGGAGTGGGAAGAAAAGTAAGGGAGCTGGCTGGCGGCTGAGGGGCGGGGTTGTGGGCCCTCTCCCCACCACCAATTTCCGTGAAACTCCAGAAGCCCCAGAATTATAAATTCATAGCCAGCCTCTAGGACATCATGAAGTCATATTCGCAAAGGTAAGAGGACGGTACAGCTTATCTCACTGTTTGCTTCATATGTGACTTCTAAATGTATAGACACCCGGCAGGCGGCTCTCCATTTGTGGTCCTGCTGCCGGCCTCACAGCTGTTCAGGATGGGCCGCTGCCCCCCTCCCCTTGAGGTCCCTGGGACTGGTCACTACTTTCCCTCAATGTCACCCCAACTTCCTAAATATTCCTGTGCTGGTTATAGAGCTGCTGCCTCTCAGCTTCACAGCTCACCCTCCTGTACATTTCTTCGTGACAAAGCACCTGGCTTTCATCTCTGCAAGGCCAGCCAGCTCTAGGCCAGGTCTTCCATGCTGGTGGGGACTGAGCCTAGAGGGGACAAAAGGTCTCCTCCCCCTCTTTGCTACATCGTGGTTCTGGCGAGGGCCTTTTGTTTCAGTAACAGCTGCCATTGAATCCTGTTTGGCTAATTTGCTGTTTGTTTCTCAATTTTTATAGAACCAGCCCTTTCATTCCCCCTGAGAGCCAATAGCAGTTGCCACTGCAGTCCCTTCTCTGAGCTCTGTTTCCAGCCCCATGGGGACCCTTCTCTGATCTTCCACATTTTAATAGTTCCAGTTGCCTCCGACCATCCCTCAGTCCAAGCTGCTTCCTGTGCCTTATTTACCCTCTACAATTATTAGTGCTGTTTTTTACCCTTTCTGGAACCCCATAAACCTGGCCTCACGTTAAATTCTCTCTGTGAAAATGACTGGGGTAGTCTGTCCAAGGGCATCCACCGGCAGGCTCCTGTGAATGGCCCCGCTGAGTGTGCCATGCGGTACCTGCTTGGGACCCTGAGTGATGCTCTTGGTCAAGAGTTAAACCAGGCACCCTGTTCCTGGAGTCACAGTCAGAGCAAACAATGAGTGTTGCCCGACACAGAACTGACGTATCATTTAATCCGTGGCTTGGGATTCCTTAATCCTCCTCTGTGAGGGACACTTCCTAGGTAAAGAAAGTAATACATGCATACAGAGCAGATGTCATGTCAAAATAGACCCAACACCGGAGGAGGTCTTCATGGGACCAGTTCTTTTTGGTGGTTCTTTCAAACTGCATGTGTGGAAATACATAAGGCATCTATAAATCGCTTCTTTAAGACTCCAAATGCTTTCCTGAAGCTACCCCTCCCCTAGCAAATGCTCAGGTTACCGCAAAATCAGCCCACCTGCATTATAACATGATGATTCACGATGCACATTGGCTCCTGCCTTGGGTGTGGTGAAAAGCAAAAAGGTGAGGTGGCTGTTATGTGCTGCCTGGACAGTTGCTGAAACGGGGAGGGCCTCGAGTGGCTTAGCGACGCCTGCCCTCCCCATTCTGCTCCTGTGCATTAGGTCCCCTAGCCAAGCAGCCGTCTGTAGCAGAGACAAGGCCCAATTCCTTCTCCTCTCTGAGAGGTGCACTTTGGTTCCCTGGAGGCATGAAGACTCACTCAAGTGAGCCTATCACATCCTCCCAGAAAACGAGGGGCTCCTCACACCTTTGATACGACAAAGTCTGCCTTCTGCAGTCCCTGGCCATGTGCTCTGTTCCCAGATGCAAACACCTGTGGCCCTGTGGCAGGCGGTGCTCCCCACCCCAAGCTGGGAGCATGTGTGGCCACTGAACTGCAGTTGACTTCATCAGTGTTGGTTGTCATGTGTTCAGAGTCACCATCTTAACCCTGGGACAGGGGTCCTTCCCTCACCAGTAAAGTGAACAGGTGATTTAAAGGCAGGTAAAATAGTATTGCTCCAATTGGTCCAATAATTTTTTCAGACCGTAATGACGTATCTGGATGACCTCTTGATTTTAAGAAGTACCTTAGTAGCCTGAAGTTAACTATTTCTTAAAAATGAAAAGCTCTTTTCTTCCCAAAGATAGTATTTTACTTGATATCTGGTAAGTGGTGGGGGAGACACCCCAGAACAACAGAGAAATGAGGAAAGAGAAATTGAGTTGGAGCATGGGGTCCATATTTTCAATTTAGTGAACCCTCATGAAACGTGTCTGAATCTCTCCTTTTCTTTTCTCCCTTTGGCACAAAGAAGATTCTCTCTTCTCCAAGGCTGATCTAACTCTGTGTCCCTTATTTTCTCCCTGCTTCACTGGAAACGTGCTCCATCAGTTTCGCTTTTTCTCTGAGTTCTTTGCCCCACCAACAAATGTACTCTAGTTTCCCAACTTTAAAAGAAGTTCTCTGGATGGCCTTAAATCATTTTGCTACTTTTCCTCTCTTCTTTCACCCTAAACTTCTTAACAGTGTGTTTATACTTAGTGCCTGCTTTCTTCCTGCACTTAACTCCTAGCTTCTTGCATTTTATTTTTCTACTCCTGATCTTTTTTGACCTCTCTAAAGCATTTGGTCTTGGACAGTAGCTTCTCCTGTTCAAACATGCTGTGAAAGGATGGAATCTTGATTTTCATCCTAATTTTAGATTGTCCTTTCTTGGCATCTCTCATTACCACTGATCTTTCAAATTTCCAAGGATATCCTTAGTGTTTTTTTTTCTTTGTACTCTTTCCTTTGGTAATCTCATTTACTTTCACAAATTCAAATATTATCTGTTCGTGACTTCCTAGTAAGTCTACACCTGCATGTTCCAGCTCTCTCCTGACCCCTAATAACTCACTACCTGCCATATATCTTTCCCTGGGTCCACCAGCATCTCAGATCCAACATATGTAGACCCTAATGACTTGGTTATTGCCTCAAAGAGATCTCCCTCTCTGGGCATAGTCTTTATCTCATTATCTAGGATTTCTATTTCTCCCTCATTTGTGAATCTTCCCTCTCCATCAAAGTGGTTAAGTCACTTGCCCAAGGTCACACAGCTAGTAATCTGTGAAGTCAAGATTCAAGCCACAGTTCGTCTGACTCCACTACGTTTTTTTCCTTTATAAGTTACCCTGAGATGAAGACAGTTAAAAAGGACCTATAATAAAGTTCAGTGACTACTATTGTAAAAAATTAATGAACCTTATTAGGTACATCAAAATTGTTAGTGTACCTTCCAACCTCCCCATAATAAGCAGTAAGGGCTTTTGTCATGATTCTAAGAAAATTTTGTTCTGCTTCTTCCAAATTTATATGTTCTGAATACTGGACTGTATGCCCTTCCCACTGCCCCTTAAAACTGTTCCTATTAAAAGACAATACAAAGTCTGTTTGATCAACATTTATAGTTAATAAATGATAACCTGAAATCAAAACACGTTTCTGTATTTAATCCCATGCTGTAAATCATACTCTCCCCATTCAAATATACTCTAATTAATTTCAGGTGTTTAAGACTATATTATGGTAAGTTGTCATGGTTTCAAACAAGTGAGCATAATTTAGCCATCTGCACTATTTCTTCTCAGTTACAAATCCAGCATTCTGAAATAAGATGGATTTAAATCTGCAGAGACAGCATTCAGAGAAAGAACAAAGCCAGAAATGCTAAGTTCATGAAAATTCCCATCAGCCTAAATCTCCCGCCAATATTTGGAGGGTGTCTGATTGAGTGTGGCTGCTGTACATTTATGTTTTATTTTGACTGATTTCTTTCTTCAAGAAAATGATAGCTCCATTTCAATTTTTTCTTCTTGTATCATTGCAGCATCTAATCTCCCAATGATTTACCAGGATAGCTCAGGAAGCTCCCAGATCTCTAGGGAGGAAGTGGATTTTTAAAAAAATACAAATATGTGATACCTATAGGAGATATAAAATGCACTAACAGGGAAATATCAACGTTTAACAAGCAATATCTAACACTGCCTTTAAAGTTGGTTGTATCCCACTTAGATATTAAAACTGCAGCAATTGAACAATGCTCTGATACTATTAGTTCGTGCGGTGCTGCTTACAGCTTCCTGAGTATAATCTCAGAAAACTTTTTCACAGGAGAGTACGCCTTTCTCCCTTAACTTGTGACTTCCACTTAAGCTGTTAAGATTCCAACTTTGCAAATAAAAGGGCTGTTTCGGTAACAGCTTGTTGAGAGAACTCCATGTTTCCCCAGAATGTACTTGAAGAAGATGAACAAGTCCTCCATATATGCCAAGTCAATCTGTTCCTCCCTGTCAATCACTATCCCAAGAACAAGGCTCTCTTTCTCTGCTGCAATGTTTTTAAACAGATGTGTGGCTTAAATTTTAATTAATCATTGGAACAAATGATTACTAAAGACTTTCCAAACGCATGGCTGAGGAGTTTTACAGTAGCCTCACCTGGACTTCATCGAGAAGACCTGGTCACCCCAGTACTTCTTCTCAATCATAGCCATGACAGTGAGTGTTAAAAAGCAGTTGCTGCCTTTTGAAGAACTTGAGTATCTTTTACCATAGTGGATATTAGGCAAATTAAGAATATTTAAGACCTAAAATACTGTGAACTTTCTTCCCTCTTAGCCATCGTCATCTAAGGATCTCCAGACACTCAGTCAATTCTGCCTGCCTGCTTTCCGACATCGATAGCCACTGATGCACCTGCCATGCCACAGGAGGTGCTGGAGTGCTGCGACATGCTGGAGCCTTCTGTGAGCACCAGCTGTTTCTGGCTCTAACAGGGCCAGTGGGTGCCAACTATCATCCCCATTCATATAGCAAGTTTTTTCAAAAGTGATGAATTTCCAATTAAAAACTATCTATAAGGAAACTTTAATACAGGTGATTCATTCTGATTCAAAACAGATTTAATAAAGAAGTGAGAAGAGAAACTGAACACAAGGGACTTAAACAACACTTTCTCCCTCCTGCAGAATTCACCGATGAAATCTCAACCCTAAGTGAAGCACACACCCTGCCTAGAGTCCCATGGACTGTGCAGAGCTGGCTTGGTGTGAAAGAGTCAAGAGCGGCCAGTGTCAAAGTCCAGAGCTGGCTTAAGAGGAACCAAAAAGAGTTATTTAGAATAAGATGTGAGGTCAGGATCTGGAGTATGTGGTCAGGTATCAGAGCCTGGTGACTGGTAGTTTCCTTTCATGAGACTGTGCTGGTTATTTTATCATCATAAAGATACGACAAGACTTTGGTCATCATTCTATTGTGTTTCAAAGAGTGATTCTTAAACACGGGGTCAGTCAACATCACCTGGCAGACATTGGTAAAATGCAGACTCCTGGAACCAAACCCAATAAGTCCAGAGTGAGGTCAAAGAATCTGTATCATAAGAAGCATCCCCAGCTGCTCGTGATGTCTGTAATCCTCATGTCCTACTTTGAGAGACTGGTTTAAAGGGACACCAGTTTAGACAGATATTCTGTTTGACCATAGGTGAATGCCAAGTCAAATGCATCTCTTCAGAAGAGGCATCTAGCTTTTCCTGGGAAAGATCTTGTGTTGAAACTAACCATTGTTTTTAGCTTGCTGATACTGTACAGGGTAAAAGCACACAGAGACACAACCATGATTTTCTGTGCTAATTATCAGCAGAAAACTACCACTTGACCATGATCTTAATTAGCTAGTTTGCATTATAAATACTCCTGGCAGTCATCAGCTGCAGGTGTAGGGCCACCCTCTGGTTTACTCCTGTGTAATTTGAAGACACGACATTAAAGAGACCATTCTATCCTGCATCTGGGATGAAAGAACAGTACCAATTCAACAGTGAAAATAGTTTTTAATAAGAATTAGTGAACGGAATGCTGAATTTGCTGCTTCGGAAACCCTTCTTCATTTACTATGCCCAGCCCATCTCAGTACTCACTGTTTTCAAACAACTTTGTAGGTAACCAGGTATCAATATGGGATAGCTATACAACAAATGAGAAGGGTCCCCTCCCTATCTGCCCTTCCCTTCCCCAAATTCTCAGCCTGTGGGGAAGAGAGGGCTCCTAGACATCCAAAGAGTTTCTTGGATTGGATGTGTGTAGCTGTGTGTGGGTGTTGAAGGAGGGTGGCAAGGAAGGGAAGGAAATAGACATTCCTCGCATCTCCCATCAAGGCAGCAGAACCCCCCTGTAAGGCATGCACATTGTCTGGAGTATGGACAGTCCTTAAACACTAGATAAACCACAATCAGCAAATGTTGGCACTGCCCTGGAGTCTGGTTTACAGCCAACGGTTCAGAGACTCCGGGATAGAGTGCCTTTGCTGTGCTCGCCTTCATTAAAGACATGTTAATAAAAATAAGTGGTCTCCAAAATGGCTAGCAGATAGTTTACTAATCTTTAATAGTGCTGCACAAAATAAGCATGATGGCTGCTTGCTATTTTATGCACCAAGCCCTGATGTGGAAGAGTGACAGAATTCCACCCACTGGAAAGAACACACCAGGCTCACTGTACATGCATGTCTGATGTTACAGGGGAGAAATAAATTACATGTCTACTAAATACCACTCATCAGTAGTATTACACTCTGTTCAGAAGGGAAATATGGACTCAATTGGCTATCATGCTAATTTACATTGCCACTAATGAACATACATGTTTTCACTCATAGACAAAGAAGTGCTACTGTATTGTCTAGTTTCTTTCTATCCCACTCAGACTGATAAGACAGTCTCCAGACAACTGCAATTATGGGTAATTTGTAATAATAATAATAGTCGCTTTTTATTAGATGTAGTAAAAATCAATTCTTCAATTACCATGGCTGTGCTATGATAGATATTCTTTGGTAAATGCTAGTGTCAAAATAAAACTAATAATAATGATAAAGTTTTGCAGGACAAAATTCTCCTTTTAAGATCAAAATATATTCCTTTCTTTAAGTCTTTCCCACACCAATAAGTCCTGAATGAAGTATTGACATTCTTATTTCACTTGTGATAAGGAATCTTAAACAAATGTTACCATGTGCAAATGCACAGGTCTCTTCAGGAGTGTGACACCATAGTTATTATTACCGAGTAAATAAAGAGGAATGGATCACCATGAGGGTGGACTGGACGTCAGTTCAGCCCTGACACAGACCAGCACCGAAGACAGACCTCTGAGTTGGGTACATGTTATGGGACTCCTCATGCCCAAAGTCTCCTGCTAATTTAGAGGGCGTAGATTAGCATAGCAATTTCTTAGGTTCAAGAGTCAGTTCTCTATGCTTGAGACTTCCTTCTTGTTTTGTAGATACTGTTTGTTTCGCAGGAAACCTTCCACACTAATACTAAATGACAATGTCAACTAGTGGTCCTCATGACAGTGAGGAAGGCTAAAGGTGTTTGCTGTCCCAGGAGCATTTTTCTAAGCCTTCACACCTGAGTTCTTTTTGTCCTGTAGGCAATTTGTGCCTTTTATTCTTTGTCTTCCATCTTATCATCATCTATTCCCAGAGTTTGGTGAATTCACTTACACCTTCCTGGTTTTGCTTTGTGACAATAAAAAAAGGGGGTTATATGTCAAACTGTGGAAATTCAGGCACCTGTGAGTGAAATCAAATCCAGTGAGTGGTTTGGTTAGGAAAGTTGCGCAATGAGCTAGACACCCATAGGCTTGAGCTCTGATTTGAGAGCATCCACTGTGTGATCTTGGGAAAGTCATTTAGATCCTCTGGGGACTGAATGAGACAATGTATGAAAAAATCCTGCCAAACTAAGTGAAAAAAAGCTTTGTATACATATAAGAGTTCTGCTGCCTTCCCTGAAATGAAAGCTTTTCTTGAGTGAGGATTATAGAGATAAGTGAAAGAAGTGTTGGCTGCTTGGGGTTCTTTGTAGTGACGCCTGTGTGATAGCTTGGCCCTACCCATGCACTTATTCCCAAAGGTATCAAGCCCTCAGAGAACAGCTATGTAAGCAACAGGCCTTTTTTTCCTGTAAAAAACTACTGTCATGCATTGGAAGCACTAATTGGTTCCTCAATCACTATTCAAGATTCCTTGGATCTTTGCCAGAATACCTTCTGGGGTCCCAGCCATGTAAGAAGTAAAAGACTCATAAAAGAAATACAAGCATCATTTAGAAGAACTCAAGTACTGGAATCACCTGAAGAGTCAAATAAATTCCACACATTTTATGGTATATGATATCTTTAAAAGAAGCGTCATATATTAACACATTATTCTACTCTGTGGCTTGGTTAATTAAGATCAAGACAGAGTCACAGCCTCAAACATCATTTGAGTGTGACATCATTGCATACTTCAGTATTCTAGCCTAGAATCTGCTTCTTTGCTCAGGTGACCAGAAATCTAGCTCCCAAGAGCTTGCTTGTCAAGTCAGAAAAAAATAGAAGAACCAACTCTATTCAGGGGGATCCATCCAACTTAAGATCTCATTATATATAGAAGTACTTGTCTTCCATGTGACATTCATTTAGCAATTATTGAAGATCACTTACTCATTTATTCAGTAAGAATTTATTGGATCAAAAAGAATAGGAAGTGGCAAAGAGTAAGATTAGTAGGTGATGAGGCCAGCATAGATTTGCAGATTCAGAGAGGTCTTTTGGTCATCTAAATGGAGATGTCCATTGGGAAGCTGGATGTACATGTTTGGGCCTAAGGGCTGGTTTAGAAGCCATCAGTATCCGCTGTGTATGAAGTCACCCTGAAAGATTATGGGGGTGGCAAATGACAGCAACACCTAAAGGTATACAGATCTCACTAAGAAGGTGTCATCAGAATGGTAAGGAGTCCAGTCCCATTTGTTCTTTTATAACATTACTTGTGAATTATCTAAAGCTTTAATCCAGAAAAGAGATCTTTAGGCATATTTTTATGTATTGAATCACTGATTTTTGGTTAGAGTATTGTTTTCCATGTGACAGTCTATTATTTTTGATTCTATATCTTTGCAGATAGTTGGAGGAGAAAGGGGTATATACATGGCTAGTAACCAAACTAAAAACCTAAGTCCATGAGCAAATCTTTTAAAGCTTTTTTTTAAAAGAGCTGAGCAACTTAGAAATACAGCACTATTTCAGAACCCTCTATTATTAGGTCTGGGACAATGACACCCTCAGAAACATATGCACATGTTACACACACATATATATACAAAGACTTAATATTCACTGTCCATATCAGAGATCCAGACTTCCAGGCTCTAGTGGTTGATACTGCTCCACTCCTCAAGAAACACACAACCTGTCCACCTAAATAAACACTCTTAAATTTCGTCCAAAGTTTCAAAACTGCCTTGGTAATTTATTAGCTCAAACGAATATGCTTGCGTTCTCAAACAGAGTATGAGGCACCATTTAAGTAATGCTGTGATAGAAAACAGAAGACAGTGTCTGAAATCGCTTAACAAAACCACTTACCCTGAAGGTATCAGTGAGCAAAACTCCATCGCTTCTAAAGACTATCTCCTAAATTATTATTTTTGAAAGCAAAATATCCTTTGAAGCAATTTAAAATTAAGGCGATAGGTTGCCTTCAGTGCACTTGCAAGTTGCATGTACTAACAGTACACAGATGACAACAGTCCCCAGCTCTCAATCCTGTGTTAATAATGATTGAGCATCTATTTAAGAGTCTGCCCATCTTTAGTTACTAAGCAGGACTGATTGCAGCTTCAAGATCTCTGAATTCCTAGGAGATTATTTTTCTTTTAGATTTATCTACACACATACAGAGAAAGACACACATACACATTCAGAAGGAACATACTCTTTCAAACCTCTGAGATTAACTTTGCCCCCAAAAAACATATTTAGCTCAAGAACAAAATGTCTCTTAAGGATCGCCACATATATCGCCACTCTAGTTCTTTCTTATTCCTTCCATTTTATTTTGGTTCGATCTTTCCACATTTCTTATTATTTTAAGTAGCAAATGTCTATAGAAAACTTCATTCAATGAAAGCTTTTCCTGCTAAATAGGAGCATAGAGATCACATATCGCTCTGTACAACTTCTATTTGCCTGTGCAAAATTTAAACTAAATCTGCCTTAATTCTTAACACACATAGTTTATCTACAGAAATTCAGGGTTGAGGAATTTGCTGGCTAAGGTCTCATGCGGGAAGCGGAATGGCACCAGGTACGGGTTTAAGATGCTGTTGTCGTTTTGTGTGACCGACCAGATTGAGTCACGAACCATCGCACTTACTAAGTGGAAACCATGGGTGATTCCTGGGCTGCAGGCTTCCTGAGGCTCCAGCCTCTCCCCTGCATACTATAGAGATGGCACCTCCACATCAGCTCTGGGAGGGCAGACGCCTGCTTTGATTGTTGCACCCCTGGTGTTAATGCAGAACTGTGCTCAGTAAGTATTTGTTAAGGGAATGCATACTGCAGGGAGGTCCAGGCCAGCCGTGAGGATCAACTTCTTGTTCTGACTCTGGGAAATGGCAGCTTTGGTGGTACAGGCTAGAGAGGTCTCCTATGCTGGTTTAATACTAGCTAAATTAATAGGGTTTCACCAGCTCCCCAGCAAGATATGGTTAAATGTATGCAGCACTACAGTAAATGCCTCCCAATTCTGGGGAGGAGTCAACTTCTGACTGTTTAATAATAGTTGAAGTATAGTGGATATAAGCAGGTATCTGCAAACTAATGCATTCTACAAATGGTTTAAATGCATACAGTTAAGGTATCTAAAAATGTTCCCAGATAACTATTGAGATTGATATGTGTATATATATATATATACACACACACACACACACACACACACACACATATATCAATATAAAATAATCCAGCTCAGAGTATTACTAAAAAATGTTGTAACCTAATAAATTGCATTACAACTCAGTGGCCTGAAGTAATTGCATGGTGCATATAAAAATGGACATTCAACAATAGGAACCTGTCAGGGTTTATCCGTTACTGTTGGCTGTTAGCTCCCCCCTGCCTCATCTCCCACGGGTGGACGGTTTGCCTTTCCACAAGAAGGCTTTATTCTGCACAAGCCTCTAGAGCCTATCCTTACTCTCAGCAGGAGACAGAGAAAGGTTTCCAACACATTAATCTGGACCTCAACATTGAGCATCTTTTCTGTTTGCTTGACTCTGTGCTAAACTTAATCCTGGTCCGGCCATTGTCCTGACATGCAAGGAAGAAACACACTGAGTATGATTAATAATAACTTCTGGTTCCCTAGCAGGAATGTGCTGTTGACCTTTCAGAAGCAAAGACTGTGGAGTGCCAATCAGATAGTGCATGTTCTGTGGAAAGATGGTTACAATGATTCCACAGTTTGGGAAATGCTATATATTACATCCAGTTTATGCTGACCTACAAATCAAATTTGCATGTCAAAGTCTGAAACGTGATGAGGTAAAGAAACCTAGTTTGCCTGTTTGAATCCAACATTTTCCAATGTTTGTTGAATGAATGAATGAATAAAAATCAAGCCTGGAAGCTCTGCTTCCTGGGTCCGTCTTCATCAAGCATCTTACTGACAGCTAATTTGTTGCCCTGGATGCCTTGATACCAGAAGAATTACCCCATTCAGTACTTGCAAGCTTTCTGAAAACAGAATCTTCTACTATGTGTAGAGAAGGACTCTTGAGACCCCAGACAGAAAGACTGCTGGGATTCTTTAGCAGTATCTGCCAAGGATACAGCAAACGTGAGGGACTTACTCATTTTTGTCGTCCTCGCCCCAGATAAAAGTGAGCTCACCAAAATGCTGCCACCTTGTGCAGCCCTGGTTGGATGGGGGCCATTCTCTTTCTTAATTGCAGCAAAGTGTGGACCACAGCTGCTCAGTTACCCTGTTCATTCCTTCTTCCTTATGTGGAGAAGGACGTGGCAAGTCTGCAGAGCCTAAGATGTTTTATTTGTTAAAGTAGCACAGGGCTGCTTATGGCTTTAAGAAAAAGTAGTATGGCCCTCTTGGCAGAACCCTGGGAATTCCATGGAGATACAAATCACATATATAAATTAAACCTCATATACTTTGCTTTAGCTAACGAATCAAAGATGTCGTGTAGATCATGCAGTTTAGGATAAGCAAGTAAACAGATAAATGCAGCCACTTCCCTTTCTTACACCATTCCTGTTCCACCTCATTGAATCATTTACATGACAGAGCTGAGGAGACCAGGCAAGTTAAGAGTATAAAATATAGATCACAACGGTACCTAACTTTTCAGGTGTTTGAGAATAATAAGTTTATCAAGATACATGTAAAATACTTAGCACAGTGCATGACACAGTAGGAATATAAATTACTTTAACTATTTTTAACCTGAAAACTGAAGGCCCAGAGCCTCATCTTAACCTCCCAGGCCTCTGCCTCCCCTGTTGCGCTGCACGCCTGCAGATTCCCAGCTCTGTCCTGGGCTTCCACTTTTGTCTTCTTTGGTCAAGTGTTTGTCATCTTTATAGAGACGTGGTGGCTCTGTTTTTGGAACGTGGCCTCACCCCAATGTCTCGTCCACCTGCGGCCTCCTTGCCAGTTGACTTTTCCATACTTCTGGGCTTGGTCCGAGTGGATGGCTCTCTCTCTAACTCCCCCATCACACAGGGGGCACCTCTGCCCCTCAGCCACAGTCACTGCTCTTGTTTGAGGCCACTTCTTACCTCCTCGTGCCCACTCTGCCTCCGACTCAGCCTCCTGACATCTTTCCACTCCTTCAACAGAATTTTTAATACGAATGGGTACTTCGGAAGCTAGTTTTGTTACCATAGCACTGTGGCTCTTCTCAGGGCCTAATGTGAAACCATCTAGCCTGACTAAGTAGTTACTAATCTGTTTGGTTTCCATTGAAACTCTTCCCCCAACCCCCACCCCACATGCTCATTACTGTGGTTTATTTTCAGCTTCTGATGATAGCTAACCATTTCTGTGAAGCCTAGAGCATAATAGGTATTAAAAGCTCAAGCCTTCTGATGCATCTGCTATTTGTTTTCCCTCCCTACTAATTAGCGGGTCTACATTCTCCTTTGTCTTGTTCCTAATGTATTTGTGAAATATTGTCTGGCTGCCCTTTGTTTCTCTTGCTAGTTGCATCTCATATAGTGCTTTGGCTTTCTGGCTGCTGTTTCCATATTACACATGCCCTGTTTCTTACCCTCATTCCCCCTTGCATGTCGTTTTATTCCGGCAGCTTAGAACTCAGGGTGGGTTTTGCTTTCCATGGAATCGCTAGCTGGGTGAAATCTTGAGGACAAGGTCTTAGGCACTGGAGAAGAACATATGGCTGTGTGATATCTGGCACTGAGCACAAAAATCTAAAACATTCCAGTATGTTCTGGAAAGTCGACCCACCCTGACCCAGCAGCCTGGACAGCTTGATTGTGGCAGGTATTCGCAGGTGTTCCGCGGAAGCCTTTGCTGATTGAGTGAAAGCAGGACAAGGTGTCAGGTGTGAACGGGGCTCTCGGGCCAGCGACTCGTGCCCTTTCTTCCTCCCATGGAAACGGGCAGAAATTTTGGGTTTCTCTATAGCTCTTTAAATAAATGCTTACAAACTTGTCTGGGGACAACCTTTATGTTGTTTTTGTTGTTTTCCAAATGTGAAACGAGCTCAAATCTTGTGTCCATTGACTGGACTGCTGGGCTGAAACATTTAGTAGACCCAGTTATGATGTGAACCATAGAATGAGGACATCAGTCACTGGGAATGAGGAGGACCCAAAGAGCAGCCATGGCCTCCTTCCTGCCTGACTTTCTTACGTGCAGTAAGCAGCCGGGGGCGTCTACGCTCATCCACACGGAAGCCCTTCTCGCTTCCCTCGGCTGTGACAACTGCCTCGGGGACTCTGGACCAACTAGGGTGGCAGAGAGCCCCACGTACTCACCCAGTTCTCATGCGTGTCTCTTGAACTAAGTGTTGGTGGTTCGACAGTAGATGGAAGTGAAGGCAACTTAATCGGGTCCAGCACTCTGTTCTCACTAGTCTTCAAAGCTGGGACTGGCTTTGAGGTTTGGCCCACTCAGCGTCTGGGAGGTGGTTTTTATAAATGGGACAACCTGGAATTGCTCACCTAAAAGAAGGCTTTCTTGAGGAGAATGGGACCTGACAAGAACATTCCAGGCAGTCTTTAATTTTTCGTACTTTCCTTTCATGGGATACATCTGTCAAGATCATTCTTCTTTTCTTTTTCTACTACTCGGAAGTCGAATGAGCTGTTGGCTTGTGAAGTTCTGAAGCTTCTATTACGTTGCCCTAAGTGGTGATAATGTGGACATATCTTACACACTATGACAAAAACTGTCAAAAGGAATGTTGTGGGTCATTTCATTTATTAAAATGATGACTCATGCACTCATGGTCTGAATAATTAAAAATAAAAAAATTTGCCTAATTTTAGGCTATAATAATTTGCTTAGAAGAAAGTAGTCATATGTCCCTATTTCAATAGGACTTCCAGAGATCGGTAGAGGCCATCCTTCATGAGCACATAGAACCTGCCCCACAAGGAGCTAAATAACTTACCCAACTCCAATTTGACACTTTATCAAATCCTGCTGTGCTAAATCCTGGTCCTAACTTGCCGTTTGGCCTGTCTCCCCCAAATCCATGCCATGCCACCGTCAGGTCGGTGTTCATATGGAGCCTCAGGTCATCCTGTTTTCTGTTATTTTACCTTTAGGTTGACTTCTTGGGATTTTGCTTATTTTTCCTAGAACTTGGCTTCTCCTCATCCCCTTCCTGACTCTCTTTGGACTGAACGCCTAACAAACTTTTGTCCACCTGGAACGCTGCGTTGGGCTCACCTCAGGTGCTCAGCTGCCGGCGACAGGCTTCTCCACCCACCTGGTAAAACTGATTTTCTTCACCAGTGGCCTCTCTGCTAACTTGTCCTCTTCTGTACTTTTGGGCCTGGGGTTGTCACTAGGATGGTCCTTAAGAGAGACTTCTTCTCTTCGGACTTTGGAGTCGTTTGTCTCTTTCCATTTTGTCTCCTGCATCTACTCTGATGTCCACCAGATAAAAGTATGTGCAAACACTTAGCTTCTTTCAGTTTCTGTAATTGCCACTTAGTGTTTAATTAAGAATTTTCCTTAGTTTTGGTTACTACACTACAACTCAAGATAGTAAGATAATAAGAGGGAATCCTACTCTTGCATATAATCCTGTCCTTATACTAAAACAGCCTATAAACCCCCTGCAGTACAATCCCTTACTAATATCCATAAGGAGCCCAGAGCCCAGAGAGCTGAATTTCTCTGATGTCCCACAGTGGCAGACCAAGAAGTGGAAACCTGATCTCTTGCTTTGTATTGTATTTGATTCTTTTATCACAGTTTCGGTTTCAGTCAGACATAAATAATGCACACATATATCACTGTGAAATCTGTGCTCAAGAAAGCCCACAGTTTGTCCATTTGGCCATTCTGGTGCTGGGCCTAGGAAAAGAAATATATTCTCACACTCTCACAAGTTTTCACTAGATTGGAGAGAGAGGGAAAGAAGCGACAAGAGGAGGCATCATTTGCAGGGTGATGGCAGAGGCTGGGCTGGTGCCATTGCCAAGAGGCCACTGTGGTCCCCTAGCGACATGAGGCCGGACTCCCTGTGACCGCTGTGGGCAGAGAGCTGGGTGGATTTCAAGGAAATAGTGAGTGGTGAGGACGTGGTTTGTCACTTTTTCAATGGAAATGAAATACAACAGTGCCAGCACGGCTGTTGCATACGAGCAGCCGGGGAAGAGGAAGTAAAGGCTCAAAGAAGGAGCTGCCCAGATAGAATTCAAGGGAAAAGGCACCCAATCTGCCCAGGAAGGGGGTCCCACATGAAGACAACCAAGGATTTGCAGGGAGATAATTTCTGCCTATCAGGTAAAACCAGCCCCAACCAGGTTCCAGCGGTGGTGCAGTGGGACAAAATGAAGGACCACCCAAACCACACCTCATCATCTCATTAAAATAAAATTCTGGTTTTGCCCTCCTCCCCCTGGGCTTTTCTGGGAAAAGACATGTGCGCACCAAGAGGAATGGTTGTATAACTAAAGCTGTCAATCAAGTGACCTCACCTTGTCACTCAAAGAAGTACCTCCCAGCTAGGTGGTAATAAATAGACAACCCCTAAAAGTTCAGGGCTTTTGTCTACCTTGACTCTGGCCCGCTCCTCCCTTGCAGTGGATTCAAATAGAACTTCCCCTCCGCTTTGCTATTGTGTGTCTGCCTTTCAATTCTTTGCTGTGGTGGGGACAAGGACAGGGAACAAACTCAGGAAGTAACACATTTATACAAGAGACTGGCACACCCCAGGTGTGGGTGGCTGGAAAGTCAGGAAAAGAAATGCCATTTTATAAAGGATTTTCAAGCATGTTAACGACATAATTCCTCAGCAGGATTGCAAGCTCTGTGCAAAGTGCAGACCTCTCCCACATAATTGCCATAGTGGTTTCGGGAAAGCTTCAAAGCTCTTGTTGAGTGAGGGCAGCATTTCAGCACCTAGTGAGACTATGCCCTCACTCCTACTCTTGTCACTTATCTTTGCAATGCTGCCAATCAAAATCACTTCCTAAAACTGGGCTGATTTCATGAGACAATCTGACATTAGCCCTTGCCTGTATCTTCAAGGCACTTGACTAAGGGATGCAGGCTTCAAATGTAAAATACAGCCCTGAGAGTCAGCCTGAACTCCAGGAGAGTCACACGTCAAAATATCCTATTTCTTATTATGTAAGGTGGGCTGACCGAGGTCAGGACCGTGAAGGGTTGACAGCCTTCCCGTTTGTCTTCTATGCTCGCTTTTCCTCCTTCATGCCCAGAATTCTCATTCCAGGAGGGCAAAAATGAGAACATTGGCTAAAAGTGTGGTCTCAAGGGTCAGACAGGCTGGGTTTGGATAGAAACTGGGTCCATCTCTTAATCCTTCAGGCCAGTTACCACTCAGCCTGGGACACCCACATCTTTGCTTAGTTTTCTCAAGCTGTAGCCAAATTCAGTGACTGAATTATGAATACTCCCAATAATGTCTACCTTTGACCACAGCGGCTATGAGGCTTGGCTGAGATCAATGGCATAGAGTAAACTTTCAATAAATGTTAGACAGTATGTTACTGGCCCTTGTTTCATAGGAAAAAAATAATTTACAAATGTTCCCATGCATTTGTCTCAGTTTTGAGCATTAAGCAGTGAGTGGTGAATGAAAATTCTAGGCTGAGATATTGCTTCTGAGATGAGTAGGGTGTGGCAAAACTAATGATTTATTCAGGACCAGGGTTGGCATCTGTCCCCCTGCAAACTTCAGAGGAGTCAGGGGAAAGAATGCAAACTCAGCAGAGGTGAATTCTGCAGTTTTTTTATGCTACTGAATATTTATTTTCTGCCATCTTCTCTCTCCAGATCTATGGACATAATTTACACAGGACCCCGAGGGTAATTAAGCCAACAATTCCTTTGCCAGTAAAATGAGAAAATCCAGCTCTCAGTAAATTCTGAATTCCACTATGGATGTTGCAGAAACAGTACTAAAAACAGCTGTAGTTTATCTGTGCTGCAGAATTGGCTATAATTTGCCGCTCCCCTCACTCTTACCACATAGCAATCAGCGTACAGAAGTACAGAATTTTGAGATGATGAATGTTTTATTTCTTAAAATAAACAGTAGCAATTTAGAAACACATTTATGTATTTTACATTTTTTTTATATAGTAAAAGTATATTGGAAACTTCCTTAGTGTCAAAATCCTTACATGCACTTGTCAAAAATATCAAGATGACAAGCTCATATGGAATTCAGATTTAAGTAACAGACTTTTTAGATATACTCCAAAACATTTCCACGGTTTTGTCTGCATTGACCAAGAAATGGTTATTATTTACTTGTGGCTCGGGGTCTGAAGGGTATCGAATTTAATGGGCCCACATTCCCAAAGTCAGTGCTACATCAACGCGTGAGGCGTTTTTAAAAGTTAACTTTTCACCCACCAGTAAAATCCAGTCACTGAGCAGCCTTCTTCAGTTGGAGTGACTTCCCCAGGTAATAATCCACATATACATTCTTCTCACGTTTGTACCCTCTCACAGATTCTCATCAGAGCTACTTATCATCACTGCCCTTACCAAATCAAAGATGCACGGACTTTAAGACACACCATCGTTTCAGTTACCACTAAACAAGAAAAATATGCTACCATCGTATGCTTACCACTTACCACTAAAATGTGCTCCCCCTTAGGTTAAGACGTTTCCCCTTTCAGTGATGTTCAGTGAGAAAAAGAAGTAACCTTAGAGTCCACGAAATGGGGCATTTCCTCTTTTCAGAGGAGAAAACCAGTGGTGTGACTGATGAAAGTTCACATAGCTATTAAGTGGCAAAAACGGGAGACACACTGTTACAGCTTAGATTGTCTAGCATTGTGACCTTGAGTGATCAGGAACTCGCTGCGCTGCCTCTTTCCCCTTCTTTGTTTAGAGTTAAGTTAACAGGGATAATAGAGCACTAGAGACGCACAGTGGGATGTGGGCTGAAGAGGATTCCCTGAATTCAAATGATCGTCTTGCTCCCTTCAAGGTCGCTTGATTTCTCTTTTACCAGATTGAATGATGTTTACTGTTTCCCAGTTATCCAATGTAAATGTTCAACTACTATGGATTAGTATTTGGAAATGGTGTAGTAGTAGAAGAGAGTTCAGCTCAAATGAGTGACCTTTCTTCACAGCAATTAAGACAATAAATGATTCAACTCCAGTGGAGGATTTGGGGATCTCACTGTAGGAACATAGCTGGTTTTAGTACATGTCATAATCGTGTGATTAAATGGGTTCACACAGCCAGCGCAGGCCAGATTCATCACACACATGGCATCAGCTGTGAGAGGGCGGCGCGTGTGTAAGTGTGATTGGTCGCCTTTGCATGGCTCGGAATCCCCACAGGTGGCCCAGGGGCCCCGTCTGTGCTCAGCACCCTCTGTCCTTCGTAGCTTTTAGCATACTTGGTGGCTTTTTGTGGTACTTTCTGAATTCTCAGATCACTTTTCAAGTCAAAATGCCAAGGGCAGAGCATTGTGGTCCTTACTGCTATTACACATTTACATAACCTGTTTTATAACTTCGAGTTTGTCATTAATGTTAGTTAGCAGCGCTTTGCAAGGCATCCAGAGGCTTGTCTGATTTTGCTGGTGATTTGGGGGTAATGATCTGAATCACCCCAAGTGGTGACGCAGTGGCAGTTTCAGGAAGTAGCGCTCGCGCTCTTGACTGGTCAGTTCCCTGTTCACGCTGTGGGTCAGGCCATCCCTGGCTATTAGTTTTCTCTGGAACAGGACCCAGAAACTCTCCCTTGCCAATGCCGCTCTCCCGACCTCTCAGCTCTGCCCAGCCACACCTGCTGCCCTCCTCCTCACCGGGTGGTGAATCCACATGCTCACTCTACTCTCTCTCCTCTCGGGTTTCTGAACTTGGCCGGGGCTCAAGGCACTGCCCTCAGGACGCCCTCTGGGCTGTGAAGTTCCCGGCCCTTGGTCATCCTCTCTGCCTTGTGCTTATTGCTTCACGGGCTCCTGTCCTTCAAGTAGACTCCTGAGGGGCAGGGGCCATGTCTTTTGTTATTTCTTTACCTTCGACCTCCCCTAGATTACTATGACCATGCAGAGGGTGGCTATTAATTCGTAACAAAAGGCATATTTGATGCAATTGCTCATTGTCCATTGGTAGGTCAGCTGTACACTTGTCCAGCCAGTAGAAAATTGGATTAGTCTACAGTGATGGTCTAGGGCCATTGCTTTCTATAAACTCCATTTTCACTATTCCAAACTGAGTTTTACCCTCCTTCATTCCAGAATATTTGAAATCAAGACTTTGTATTTGCATACATCCCCTGAGGATCTAGGAAAAACATCTTCTAAAGCCTTCAGGGTTCTGTGTGCATGGCAAAGAATATGAATGTGCCTGTCAGGATGGCCTCAGGGTGTTTGACTCCCGGACCGAAAGTGGGAGGAATGCTGGCAAGAGAAGGAATCTAGGCTCTGCTTATACACATTACTTCTGCCCTTTGGAGCTAATTTAGAAGGTGTAGCAGAGTCTGTAGCAAAGTACGATCTCAGTGTATTTTTAAAAACTGAGTCTTCAAAGAAAGTAATTGCTTTATGAGTTAGATTTATGATGCATCTTTTAGGTTAAGTGATATTATAGTTAGCTGTTTTACTGTCATTTGAACTTTGTATTACATATGGGTAACTCTGCTACAACTGTCTTAAAATGATAGGATAAGTTAAGGCTTCTGTGTTACTCTTATTTTTTGGTATTTCATGTTTTTTTCTCTCTCTCACTTTATACTGAATCAAGAAGGGTTTCACCTCGTCAGATGAAAATATTTGCTCTTAATGATTGATAGACTTCATCTTCCTCTTTAAAAAGCTTTGAAACAGTAAGTAGCAGAGGAAAATCTTCTGACCTAGTAAGCTGTTCATACCAGAATAAAGGAAATGCTGCTACTTCAACAAACCAGGACAAAGAGGACCAGTCATGAGGGTGATGTGGTCGTCACATCCGCCGCCCTTGGACTGAGGGAGTTGGTAGGGCGATGCTATTCCTAAGGCAGGTTATAGTAAATTCATGACGAAAACAAAAAGGGACAGAAACCTCCAGTGCCCAAGGAGCTGTTAAGGTACAGAGCATGTAGTTTGTTAATAATGTTGAAGCCAAATCACTTAATGGATACTGATTATTTTCACTGTGCCATACTCAGAAGACAGGAAAGAGTGAATGCCCCAGGGGACCTATGTGTCTGCAGAAAACAACCACCTCTGCGCTTTTTTCATCATGTCAGATGAATCACTGAACTGCTGGGCTTCAACGTTAGATAGCAAGCAGCTCCTTACGAAAGGGTAGGCTGAGATCGCCACGAAGCCATGTCTTACGCCTGGGATGGAGGCCAGAGTGTTAATGTGATCACCCACTAAGACTAACAGCCGATCTTTCCATCTTCTGATGCCAAAGGAAATTCAAAAAAGGAACTAAAGAAATGACTGGTTTAAAAAGAGGGTAGGGACTACCAAACAGCAGAAACCAAAATGGCTTTGTTCCTGTTAAGAGTTCCTAGAGGTGTCCACACTGGACACTTCAGGAGAACAGCCTCATGTTAAATGCTCATTGGTGGTAGAGGAATCGCTCTTTGTCACGGCATGGGGCGACTGACACCTGGTGTCCGGCATTCCGAATCCCGTCACTGTAGCTGTTGCCTCGGAAGCACAGATATTTACTGAGTTCCTAGTCTAGGAATAAACAAGGTAGTGAAGCCACGCTGTTTGATCACAGGAACTTCCTAAGTTGCTTATTTCATCTATACACTGGAGAAAGGAGCTTGTTCATTTATAAAAAATTGAGTAACCAGAAAGGAAAATGTGGGTAACTTTGCCAGATTCCTATGGTCCTTTAGGAATATGCCCCTTTAGGTATCCCTGTGTTTGGGGGTTTCCATCATTCAATTCAACAGATATCTATCTACTGAAGATCCAGCATTTACAGCCTCTTGTTGGCTTTATCACAACCTAGTCAGAAGAAAACAACATGGTTCCTGCATTACAAATCTTTTCATCTTTTTGGAAAGAGAAACTAAGAATGCAAAGCATGAGCCCGAGTCCAGAAAGCAAGGCCAGCCGGCCTTCGGGTGGCTCTTACTCTGTGCCGGGACCGCTCTCAGAGGTGTACTTGTTATTCACTCATTTGGTTCTGACAACAACCTTCGATGTTGTTGTTATTACTAACATTCTATAGACGAGGGAACTGAGGCTCAGACAGGTTAAACTATCTTCCCCAAGGCCTCACGATGGAGCCCCCTTCCAGCCCAGGATAGCAGCTCCGGTCTGTGTTGGTGACCAGTACACACACTCCGCCCAGAACAAAAAGCCTGTGCGACAGGGAACTTCAGATGCTAAGTTTATTTTCTTTAAAAGTATCTGTCTTTTCTTGTTTCCACTTTTCTCCTTTACAATCTAGCCTCCAAACACAGAGTCATGTATTTAAAAAAATAAAAATAAAACAGATTATACGACACTCTGCTTCAAACCCTTGCTTTGCTTCCCATCTCATGCAGAGAACAGTCCAAACCCCCTTGCTGCCCCACGGGGCTCCTCCGAGCTCTGCCCTCCCCCTCTCTCCCTTCTCCAGCAACCCTGGGCCTGCTGGCCTTTCTGCTCTGGGAATGTCACATTTCAAGCCATTTGCATTTGCTGTCCTCTCTGCCTAGAAGGCTCACACCCCAGCTCTGAGCGTGGCTTTCTCCTTTCTTCTTCACATCCCTGCTCAGATCTCACCTCCTTGGACATAACCTACAGTGGTCATCCCACCGCCCGGCACTCTGCATTCCCCGCCCCCCGACTTTATTTATTTCTTTTGTGAGACTTATCACTGCCTGACAGTCGGACTGTATGTATTTGAATATCGTCTGTCCCTGCTATTAGAATATAGTCCCTGAGAGGGGAGGGGTTACACCCATTTTGTTCACTGTTGCCGTCGCAGTGACAAGAACATGGCCTAAAGCATTATCAGTGCCAATCTAAGTATTGAAGGAACTGAATGAAAGAATAAATGAACACACTCATGGAATAATACCTTGGTGAAAATCAACTTTTTTGCCAGGGTGAAAATAAGGTCAAGAAGTTTTGATGTTTAATCTACGTCTCCATTCATTCTCTTGGTTTTCAGCACCACACCTTTAAACAGCCCAACCTAACAGAAACCTGCTAAGAGCTTCCTCTACTAAATCAATAATCGCACCAAGGGTTGGAAGCCGCTGCCTTTCTGAATCAAGTATTAAGGGGTGACTTTTCACCAGTGAAAATGCCTAACTGTCAATCAGGATAATATCATTTAAATGTTTTTTAATAGGATGCGAATTCACAATGACATGGACATCCAAAGGGATCATCACTAAAATGAAGCCTCAAGCAAGAAAGGTCTAATAAATTAGTATTAAAGGCGGTTGTGGTTCAGGTGAGTCTAATCTCTTTTCCATGACAGGGGAATAACGTCCGGCAGTGTAATTAGTGCGCAAGGACTGGCGGGCTCCACAGCCAGATTCCCCTTTGCTCGTGTAGAGAGGCCTGTGAGGATGCCAGACCTCGGCTGTAGAAATAGCACAGGTCAAGTCCATCGACAAGGGCAATGCAGGGCCGCTGTTGTCCCCTCCACTCTTACCTCTTAACCCCCTGTTGTATAAGGTGATGGGGAAACGGAAAACACCACCCAATTCTCTGAGTCCTCTAGGGATGCGCTCCTAAGATATCATGGAGCTCCCAGCAGGGGGCCTGCAGTGGGTGCGGTCCCACCTTTCTGCGGCTGCACCAAGCCCGAAATACTGATTCGGTGGCCCATGTGGTTAATCTCAAAGGAACTCTGCCTAAGAATGACAGGGGAGTCTCTGAGGTCATTCTCTAGAGTGAGGGCTTTCCCCTGGGACAGGCTGGGAGTTTTTCTGTAGTGGAACGTCACACTAGAACAGTTGAATCAAAGAAGAATCCATGAATCCGCCCCTTTCCATCTCAGCACAACCACCTCCTGACACTTCCGGTATTGGAGATAATTTATGGAAGGGGAATGAAACATGCAGGCAAAACAGTAAAAATAAAGTTAAACAGAGCTTCTAATCCTTGAGCGTGTCTCATTCTGAGGAACTACATATTTCTCAGGGAAAGAATGTTCCAAGTTATTCAACCCTATTTCCACCTTAGGATTCAACATGTTGGACCATTATTATTTCATTAATTGAAAATATGCTTCCCTTCCTTGTAATAAATTGGGTGAAGGAAGTATTTAAACTATAAGCAATTGGACCTAAACACAACAATATCCCTCACTGACATTCCTCCCTACGGAATACTGGGAAATCTCCCTGAATAGTTCTGCATGGGAGCCATGGTTCAGATAAATCTGACAGTACATTAAGGAGGTTCTGGGCAGTTCAAGGGCATTCTGAGGCTCTCTGATCTTGGTTATTTGGCTTAAGGATTTGAGGAAGCAAAGAGAAGCAGCTGCACTAAGGCTTTTCTGCAATTAGGTTCATGCAGATTCTGGAAGTTGCTTATTAGGTCTGTCACTTTCAATCCATCTGGTACTTACATGTTCAGGAAGCATTGTGAGTTGCTCAGTGGGGTCAAGTGCTTTTCTTTTTACCTGCTAGACAGCATAGCACAACCCTAGAAGCTTATCTGCTGGAGGCAGGATGCACTATTGGGCTCCTGACTGCAGAGCACACGAATTTTCAATTTGTTTGTGTAGACACAATATAGATACCTCCGAGGATCTCCAGTTTGGACCAGTTCATCACTTAGGCAGTATTCCCAAATTGTTCTGGGCTTATTTATTTTTATTGTTATTTTTACTTTTTGCAAGTATTCTTTCCTCTGGTTCCTTATGTAGCACATAAAACTAAAGGTAAATGCCAGGGAAGGCTAGTTATTTCCACTTTATTTCTTCACCTGTCTAGTATTGATTCTGAAAGCTGTGGGCTAAATTAAGTGGTATCCCTGAAGCAGGGCTTGACTCACTCAAACTTCTGTTAAATTTGAGGGTCTAAACACTAAAGATCTTATCTCATTTCTGAGAATGTGCTAGTTTTTAGTACTATTCTTTTTCTACCTTTCTCCCCAAAGTGCTATTTTATACTGTCAGCCTTCATTACGATGAAGGAAAATTGAATTCAAAGACATTCAGAATAATTCCACATTGATACTGCATATGCTTCTCTTCCCACAATTTCCTCTCTTTCTTACTCTAGTCCATCAGTTGGCCACAGATTTTCAGTGCAGATTCGGAGATGCACTTATCTGGAAATTTTGTTTTTTCTACCTCCTAGGTAACTACGTGGGGTCATGCTAAATCATACCACATCCTCTGGATTATGCAGTTATGAAAGGGTCCAAGTCTCAGGCCTAATCTCTAATATTTTGTGTCCTTTTCTTGCATTTGCATCTGACCTCTTGAGATTTTAAGGATAGTGTTTTCCAATTAGGCCAAGAGGGGACCTGGGCTAGAGTTTATTGGTTTTCCCCAGCTTGTTTTATTTGTGTTATTTCATTTATCCTCAGAGTCTAAATTTGCCAAAAGATGATAACCAGGAAAGCTCTGGGTTTCTTATAATACACACTAAAATAGTGTTGTACCAGGGGCAAGGATTGCTTTAGGAAGATGAAGTGACTGCTTATTCTCTTTCATCTTGGCAGTTGTGAAGTGGGTCCTGCAAAGCATACAATGTCTGACACATGCATTTTGCCAGATGGTTTCCATGCTCTCCTTCCCAGCAGGGGTGGGGATGCATGGGGCAAGGCACAGGAGGGCAGGGGAAGCGACTCCTTCACTTAGCAAAATGCTGCTTGGGAGGAAATAAAACAAATAAACCTGTGCAACTGGTGGTGATATCAGTGAAAAGTTGATATATATTTGCTTCTCAAAATTGTCATTTCCCTGAAGTATTTCTGGATGTTAGTAGGAGATATGCTTAGATGCTGCCTTTCATGTTCTTGACTTAGAGTGCTGCAGAATCAGAAACTAACTACAGCCAGGTAATTGCCAAAATAATAATAACAATCATAATAAAGACAATAGCTTATTTTAATGTAATGTTGAAGTCCTTGAAGCTTGAAGCAGGAGCAACTTAAGTAAGGAAGTGAATCCCTTCTGTTCAATGTTATGACCTGAAAAATAAACACCCCAAAATCTCCATCATCTAGTCTACAAAGCACCATCTGGATCTCCTAAGGAGCACAACAAAGATCCTGTGTGCATCTCCACTGTGGAACATGACTTGAATCTGCACAGGACATTGAGTGGTGTGGTGAATGACAGGTGCACTATGCATGCATTTCTCCAGAGCCCAAGCTTAGAACTTATGCTTCCCAAGGTTAAATTCCAACAAGTGCTGGAGCCTTCTTAATGGAAATTAGAATGGGGCTGAGAATGGGATGGTGAGTATGTGGATGTCTCTGGAATTCAAGCTACACCAAGTGCTTTCTGTAGCAACTTTGGTATTATTTGAAAAACATCAAATATTTGAAGAGCATTTGGTATTATTTGAAGAAGCTTCTCACTCATTGCAAAATTTGTTGGTTGTAGAGATTCAGTATGAATTGGAATTATTTACCATCAGACATATAAACACATACACACACAAGAATGCACCCACCCAACATGAGCATCCTGAGAGTTTGATAAGAGTTGGGTGCAAAGCAAAAAAAGCATGAACTCAAGGGGAAAAAACTGATGATTTCTTACTGAAATGGACCACCTGAGGAATTTTTGTTTTGATTTTACTGTTATAAGAGGTATAACAATTGATAAGTAAAATATTATTTAAAAATTAGTTAATACTGATTTCTGTTTCTAGAAAGATGGAATAGATACACTTTTTCTTATTCCTCTTATTGGAATCCCTAGACATCATATATAAAACAAACATAGAATACTCTGATAGAACAACTAGACAGAAAATCAGCAAGGATATAGAAGAACTCAACAACACCATCAACCAATAGGCATCTAATAGAACATTACACTCAACAACATCAGAATATAAGTTCTTTCCAAGGGCCTGTGGAATGTATACTATGATAGTTCATATCTTTTGGATAAAACAAACCTCAACAAATTTAAAAGAAGTGAAATTATACAGACTGTTTTCTTGAATCACAGGCAATCAAACTATAATCAATTTCAGAAAGATAACAGGAAAATATCTATATATATTGAAACTAAACAGCCTACTTCTAAGAATCTATAGTCCATGAAGGAGTCTCAAAGGAAACAAGAAAAAATATTGACCTGAATGATAGTTAGTATACAACATATAAAAATTTGGGGGACACAGCTAAAGCAGTGCTGAGAGGGAAATTCATAGCACTAAACAAATATATTAGAAAAGAAGAAAAGTCTTATATCAATAATTCAACTTCTCAATTCAAGAACCTAGAAATAGTAGAGCAAAATAAGCCCAGAGCAAGGAAAAGGAAAGAAATAATAAAGATAAGAGGAGAACACACTGAAATTAGAAAAAGAACACTAGTTTTTCTAATTAATAAAAATGACAAATATCTAGTAAGACTGTCAAAAAAAGAGTATGCAAATTATCAATATAGGAATGAAACAGTGGACATAACTATAGATACTAAAGACATCAAAAGGACCATGAAAATATTATGAACAACTTTACACACACATATCTGACAACTTACATGAAATGGACCACTTCCTCAAAAAAAAAACTATAGCAATTCACTCACATGAAATGGTTTGAATAGCCCTAAACTACTGAGAACAGTAATTCATAATTTTATAATCCTTGAAAGAGAAATCTCAAGGCCCAGATGGCTTCACTGGAGAATATGGAACCTTGATATTGAAACCAAAAATATAAGAAAAGAATTAATACTAATTCTACACAGTCTTTTCCCAAAAAATTAGAATTCTTTACATGAAGTTAGTATTGCCATGATACCTAAATCAGAATAAGACAGTTCACAAAAGAAGACTGCAAACCAATACCCTTCATGAATATAGACATTAAAATACTGAAAATATTAACAAACAATTCAGCAACATGTAAAAAGTATTGTACACGAAGACCAGGGAGAGTTCATTCCAGGTCGCAAACGTGGTTCAATATTTGAAAATCAGTTTGTGTAGTCCAATATATCAGATAGCAAAAGAAGAAAAATAATGCCAACCGATGCAGAAAAAGCATTTGTCAATCATTTATAGTAAAAACTCTTAGAAAAACAGGAATAGAAGACAACTCCCTTACTTGATAAACCTACAGCAATCTTTAAATCATTAAAGATTGGATGCCTTCCTCCAAAGGTCAGCAGCAAGGCAGATGTCTTCTCTTCATTCTTACTCAACATAGTATGAAAAATTTTACCAGTTCATTAAAGCAAGAAAAGGAAGACATACAGATCAGAATGAAAGAAATAAAAGTATCCTATTTGCAGATGACTGTCTACACAGAAAACCCTAAACAATCTACAAAAACTCCTAGAACCATTGAGTTCAGCAAGGTTTCAGGATACAAAATAAATACGTAAAAATCAATTGTATTTGTATACACTAACAACGAACATGTGGGAACCAAAATTAAAAATACAATACCATTTATAATTGCAAACAAAAAACAAAAACAAATCTTTACATACTTAGATGTAGATCTAACAAAACATGGATAGGACTTACACACTGAAATCTGTATAATGCTGATGAATGAATTCAAGGAAGCTCTAAATACACAGACAAACATACCACGTTCAAGGACTGGACGTGTCAACATAGTAAGATGTCAGTTCTCCGCAAGTTGGTATGTATGCAATTCTCCTCAAAACCACTGGTTGTTTTTTTTTTTAATATAAAGGTAATATTATTCTAAAATTTATGTGGAAAAGTAAACAGAATACCTAAAATTACACTCAAAAAGGATAATTCAGTGAAAAGAATGAGACTAACTGATTACAAAACATTGTATAACTTAGGTAGTGAAGACTAAGTAATACTGGTAGAGTAACATAGATCAATGGTACAAAGTAGAGAACTAGAAATAGACCCACACAAATATGTCCAATAGGCTTATGACAAAAATGCAAAAGAATTCAATGGAACAAAGATGTGTTTTTCAACACATTGTTAGAGCAATTGGACATCTAAAGGCAAAAAACTGGGCCTTGACCTAAGTCTCACACCTTGTATAAAAATTAACTCAAAATAGATCACAGACTTAAATATAATACTATAAAAGTTTATAAACTATACAACTTTCAAAGGAAAACATAGGAGAATATCTTCAGGTGCTACGCTAGGGCTAGGCAAGGAATTCCGAAGAACTGACACCTTGAAGAGGAAACTTGAGACATTGGACTTTATCAAAATTAAAAGCTTTTGTTTTGTAAAAGATGCTGTTAAGAGGATGAAAAGGCAAACTACAGAGTGGGAGAAAACGTTTGCAAACTACGTATCTGGCTAAGAAATAGTATTTAGAGTATATAAAGAATTCTCGAAACTCAACAATAAAAAAAAGATGAAAAATTTTGAAGTGGGCAAAACATGAAGACATGTTTTATAGAAGAGGACATAAAAATATCAAATAAGCACATGAAAGGATGTTCAACATCATTACCTAGTAGGAAATGCAAATTAAACCACAAGGGATATTACTACACACCTATAAAATAAAATTAAAACAGTGACAAAAAAAGTTGACAAGGAGGCAAAGAAACTGGATCGCTCACATATTGCTGGTGGGAATATAAAACGGTTCGGCCAATTTGGAAAAGTTAGGCTATTTCTTAAAAGAAAAGCTAACCATGTAAATTCCATACAATACTGCAGTTGCACTCCTGGGCATTTATCAGAGGGAAATGAAGACAAAGTCACACAAAAGCCTGTGCAGAAATGCTTATAGTAGCTTTATCTGTAACAGTCCCAAGCAGGAAACAACCCGGATGTTCTTGAGTGGGTGAATGGTTAAAAAAACTGTGATACAGTTTGGCACACAGCATGGAATACTGCACAGGAATAAAAGGGATGAACTATTGATATGTGCAACAACTAAAAGAATCTCTGGAGAATTATGCAATGAAAAAAAGCTAATCCCAAAAGGTCACATACTGTGTGATTCCATTTACAAAAGATTGTTTAAAATGACAACATTATAGAAATGGAGAAGAGATTAGTGGTTGTCAGAGGTCAAGGAGGGGACAGAGGGGAGTGGATGTGGCTGTGAAAGGGCATCATGAGAGATTCCGGGGTGATGGAAATGTCAGTGTCTCTGCTGTGATATTACTATCGTTTTGCAAGATGCTATCCTCGGGGGAATATATGTAAAGAAAACATGGGATCTCTCTGTATTATTTCTTACGACTGTATGTGAGTCTACAACAATCTCACTTCAAGTTCAGTTCAATGACAAAATACTGAGTCCAGTAAGTAATAATGCTTCGGACAACAAAGTAAAACAAATCCTACCCCAAATGCTGCATCATTAATATGAGACTTGAGATAGTCAGAAGCTTCCATTTACAGGGTTTTGTTTCCATAACTCATGTAAATGTTATCAAAGCACTGTTCTCTATTCTAGTTTACACGGTGAGGTTATATTTCACCCTCATGTTTCATGGAGCCTCTATTTAGCAAAAGTGAGAAAAAGACTGACTTTGCCTATCCTCCAAATATGTTTCTCTTGCCCTAGGTCATGGTTTCTGGCTCCTGGAATCAGCATTTGGGTTCAGGAATTGCCATTTCCGCATAGCCTCACCCCAGCCTGTTCCCCTTTAAAAGACCCATGTTACCAATCTTTCCCTCTGTTCCCACTATTTGCCCCAGCTTAGCTACTAAGCAAACTCATCACAGGGGCACATAATCAGGTGTGAATTACCAGGACATTTAACCCTCCTTCTGGATATCCTGTATTTTTAAAGAAACAAAAATAACTTAAATATGTCTCTGATTGATGAGATGCTTGGCGAAGAACCAGTTGTTCACGTGGGGGTGGCAGCCGTAATGGGCCCCCCCCCAAAAGGGAAACCGCTGCGTTCTGTTGGCTTCTCCCACCTGCACTTTAGTGAAGAACGAGACGGGGCTAGGCAATCCCCAGTGCATGCTCATACGTCCCTTCTTCCTGCCTCCAACTCTCTCCCACCTCCCTGTGGTCCTTCTCTAGTTTGTGAGGAAATATTTTAAGGAGACCATTAATTGCATTACATTATTTCGTGTGTAAATGTCCTTTTTAATGAAATGAGCTCATCAAGATTTAGCTGCAGACCCCTACCTCCCAGTGTTTCCATGGATCTAATGCTGGTCGCTACACGCTGTTTTCCAGCAGTGTGCCTCTGCGTGAGCTCTTTGCTCCATAGCGGGGAAGAGGCTGGAGGGAGGTGAAGCTGGATCGTACTCTGCAAAATAACCCTTGCCTCAGAGGCAGTGCCTCGTGAACTGAGAAGGCATTACACACTGCATCTCGCCAGCTGCAGTCTTCGGATCTCTGCTTTCCTTATCATTCCTGCTCTTTTCTCAATGGCTGGCAGCCAGAGTTCTGCCCCGAGTTAAACGACCTCAGATTGTTCTCTCCCACTCAAACCCCAGAGACGTGGCCCAGTTGCACCACTGTTTGCTGATCTGATCTGCAGCTTATGGCCTGACTACCCTCCTCCTTGCTTTGGACACTGTTCCTCCCTGACTCAGTGGATGCTGTCCTCCCCGGTTTCCATCATGTGGGGCAGCACACTGCCTGGTCATAATCGGCCCCAGGACTGGTCACTGGCATTTCTCTCTTCACGTGTCCATACCAAGCTGCAGACCACGCCACGCACCTGCTCATGCTGCCGCCCTGTTCCCGCTCCCAGCACCTCCCCCGTTCCCCTTGTTCAGGCCCAACATGGTCGTCAAGACCTGGCCCACCCTCACAGGGTCCTTAAACAAAACCTGCTGGCTTTACTCAAAACATGTCTCAAATTTGAGGATTTCTTCCACCTCCACTCCCACCAGCCTTCCGCCTGGACCGTCATAGTTGCCTCCTCTTTGGTCTCTGCCTCTGCCCACGACCCTCATCTGTTTACTTGACTTCTACTATTTTACGTAGTATATGTTTGACTTAATTTTACTTAGTGCCTTTGTCTTCTTACTAGGCTGTAAGTTCAGTGGCATGTCTCTGTTTTCAGCACTTAGTACGGGCCTCCAACTGTAGTTGGGGGTGTGACACATCTGGATCTCACAGGGCAGGAAGAGCCAGGCAGCAGCTGGCGCGCACGTGGAGACAGTTTCAGTTTATCATAAAGACCTTTCTTTCGCCTCCATCTTGGGTTATAGGAACAACTGTGTGTGTTCCCTTTCCTTTCACCTGGTAAACTTCTTAGGGGCAAGAACTATACATTGTTCCTGTTTGCATTCTCCCATCCTTCCTTTCATCTCTCCATCCGCGCATGCATTCACCCGGAGATTTGCTGAGCACCCGCTATGTGCCAGGTCCTGTGCTAAGGCTCTGGGAATGTCGATGTTAGGTAAAAACAGGGCACTACAAACAACCAGAGGACCTTGAAGATTTCAAGTTGTGAAGGTCAGGGACACAGCTAAGAAGAGACCAATTATGAGACTAATATGGTAGTATAAGTGAGAAACTAAGGTGGTTTCTAAAGGAAGAGTTGTAGGGGTAGAAACGAGTAGCCAGATGTGAGAGCTAACCAATAAGACTTACCCCAAATAGTCTTTCAACAGTATTTACTGAAAATGAATCAAGCAACTTTGGCGAACAGGAAAGGAGTGGCTTGCAAGAATTCAGGATCTGGAGCTGCACAGAGCTGAGGTTAAATCCCTCCAAGCTCTTCTGTTTACTAGCTGTATGGCTTTGGGAAAATTACTTAACCGCTCCAAGACTCAGTTTCCTTAGTTTTAAAGTGGTGAGGTGGGCAAAATTCACCTCTTAGGGTTTTTTCAAGGATGAGAAGAGGCAATGTATATAAAGTGAAAAATACAAGGTCTGGCACAAACTAAGCCATCAGTAATATACTTTATGTACATTATAAATAAATATTAAATGTTATTTAAAGAGTGACAAATGGATACTTTCAGTAGGTTGAAATATCACTCTATTAAATAAATACTTACATCTTGATTAAATTACTGTCCACTCTTTCCTGGTACATGTGGCTATCAGGAGAAAAATACCTATGGTCCTCAGAAAGGAAATCAAGTGCAATAATGAGTGAGTTTGCTCTCCTGAGACAGAAGAGATCCCTGTGGAATATGGTAAACACAAGAGTCCAAATGTCAGTTTCTCTCACAGGGTCCATGTTGCTTTAAACTGTGAGCCAGAAAGGTCACTTAGAGTCATTTTACCTGTAGTATTGCCAGATAGCAGCAGAGAATTATCTTCTCTGCTAGACATTTTAATTTCTTTTTTAAAGGAAGGGGAGAATGTAGGAGGTGCACAGTGGAGCAATTCCAGTCATCTGTGGATCCTGTCACCTGCTCAAGGACAGGAAACAGGCATGAAAATGTGGATGTTTTCAAGGCACCTGTGAGGTCTTTAAGAGCTAATATCTACTGGAGTAACTTGAAGTTCTCTACTATTTCTTGGTTAAGGGGATATTTTGAGATAGAGTGGAAGGTCACTGTTCCTTTTAATAGTCAGCAACAGTGAGGCCACAGAGCTGTTCAGTAACATGGGCCGCAGCGATCCAATATCCCACACATAATGTGCACTTTGATGTTTAGGTTCTCATTTACAAAGAGATACATCTTTTAATGGGACAAGGTGGACTTGGAATGCAATCCTTGATTGCTTATACATTAAAATTACCTTAAAATCATTCAAGCCGATGCTATCCTAAATCTCCCTAGCTTGATTTTCTCTATTGTTGTTCAGCTAAATTTGTATATTGTTGTATATAGTGATTCATATTAATATTTGTCTGGATATCAAAAGCCTAAGTTTAATCATCATTTTTTTGCCTTTCACTGACGCCTTTGATAGTGATTGTGACATTTGGATTATGGGAACGTGGACTTTGAGAACAGGGACTGTGCCTTTGTACCGTTATGCACCTCTCCCTCATGCACCCACGGTCACCTACAGGGCCGAGCACATAATAAGTGCTCAGCAAAGCCTCATTGATCAGCTTAGTGCTTATGACAATAACTTTACTGAAGAATATCAAGATGAAGAAGCTTGATATTTGTATACAATTATGGGCTGAAGAAGAAAATGTCAAATATATCTATCATATATCTATTGCTTTCTTTTTATGTCAGAACAAGCATCAGATTTCCTATGTACTGATCTTCCTGTTTGTAAGACGACTAGTTGGAAAGTAACGGGATCCAATATCAAGAGGACTTGGAATGTATGTGGTTCCTCAGAATGCCCATTTCTTGACTTGGAATGGATGAAGACATTGGGTTATGCCCTATTGACATTTTATCCATCAGTAACAAAACCTGCCAAAAGAAAATTCCGTATAGTGTTAGGAAAGTGCTTATACCAACACAATCCAATGTTATAAGAAAATATCTTAATGCCAATATTTCAAAATCCTTCTCCATTTATCTTGTGGTGGCTACCTTTTTATTCCTTTCCTTTAAAGGAAAATCAGTAAACTGGGCACAAGATGATTTTTACAGGATATTCTACATGGTACAAGACTGAAATTCATTCACTCATTCATTCAGTGTGTGTGAAGTACCAGCCCTGTGCCAGGCAAAAACTACCCTGCCTTTGAGGACTTCACCTTGGAGGAGATAGTAGGCCAGATCTCTTAGAGATCCACTGTAACAATGCTGTAGGGCTCGTGAGGACAAAGAACCATTGTGCGCCCGTGGAGACAGCAATACACTCTGCCCTGTATTGTCAGGGAAGGGTCAGAGGTAGCCTAGGGCTTGGTAAGGAATTGGGGCTGTATGTTAAATGAAGTGACATTTGACTTATTGTGGTAAAATGCACATAACCTAAACTTTACCATTTTACCCATCTTTAACTGTACAGTTTAGTGACATAAAGTATATTCACACTGTTGTGAGGTCATCAGCATCTTCATCTCCAGAATCTTTTCATTTTGTGAGACCAGCACTCTGTATCCAATGACTATTTCTCCTTCACTCCATCCTCTGGAAGTCACCCTTCTGCTTTCTGGATCTTACAAACTTGACTAATCTGGGTTCCTCAGATAAGTGGAATCATGCAATATTTGTTTGTCCTTTTGTGATTGACTTATTTCACTTAGTACAATGTATTCAAGATTCATCCATGTCATAGCATGTGCCAGAATATTCTTTCTTTTACAGGGTGATTAATATTCCATTATATATGTGGCAAGTTTGTTTAACTGTTCTTATGAGATGGACTCAGACTGTTCCCATCTTTTGGTTATTGTGGGTAATGCTGCTGTGAACGTGGGAGTACGGATATCTCAGAGAGTGATTACATGCCCCTTGGACATATATACTACAAGTGACACTGCTGGTTGATAGGACAATTCCATGTTTAATTTCGGGAGGAACTGCCTTACTGTTTTCCACAGCAGCTGTGCAGTTTTACATGCCTAAATGAGGTTTGACTTTTTAAAGGGTTTTAAGTAAGCAAGAGACTGAAGTTTGACTTAGAGAGCTTGCTGCCTGCTCTGTGCAGAATGGATGAGAGGCAGCAAAGACAGAGCTAGGATGTTGGACACCCAGCTCAGAGATGAGGAGGATGTGAACCCAGGCTGGCCCTGTGTGGATGAGGACAAATGATGAGTTGCTGAGATTTTTGAGATGTGTGGTCAAGCGCTTAATGAAGTTATGCCATAAACCAATAGTTAGTCTCTGCTATGGGGGGAGATTAAGGAAATAATAAATCTTAAGTAATAAATGAGTTACCTAGAGAAGGGTGGAGAATGGAATAGCACAAAAAGGGAGGGAGAAGGGGATAAGAAAAGGAGGAGGAGAGAATGAGTTGGGGAAATCCAAAGAAAGTAGGGAAAAAAGGCCAGAAGAAAATGGCCCTATGGTTATGTTAATGAAAACAGGATGATGTGGTCTTATATGCAATAGAACATTTCAAAAAATCTTAAGATGTACTGGAGAAGTGGTGGACAAAGCAAGAGACAAGAGAAGTATATGTTTCTCAAATAAGAATGAGAAATCGTTCTAGGACAGCCCAGCTAGGTCTGCTTTGATCATAGTGGCTTAAGTGAATTGCTTATTTAACTCAGCAAAAAGATCACACTGGTTTTGCATGTGAATGTAAAACACACTTTTGTTTCAGATATTAAAGACAGGAATGCACATTCCAAATGGATTCATACTCTATCATGAAAGTAAGAAAGCAGCATAAATCGTTTAAGGCAATGGACTTCTTACAGTTTAGCCGAGAAAATCCTAAGATTAGAAAGATAGTTCAGTTGCCACCCATACTGAGGGAAACACAGGGCTGTCGGCTGATGTTTTTAAGAGTGATTAGAATGAAGATTATCTTCCTAAAGATATTGGAGAGCAGAGCAAAAGAGCACCAAATGAATTTGAAACTATTTCTAGTGCAGACGCTGCTGGAGACCTCATTTAGTCGTATTTTAGAATAGATATGCTATGCAAACAAGTATAATTTCCGTGCGAGACAATTCTACATTTATTGAATATGTCTGGATGAAGTTTTTGAAATACACTGAATAAAATGTATTGAATAGATTTTCATGCTAGTTGAAAGGGGCTGGATGGAGGCGGCTAGACACATTCGTTTCCTCTACTGGGGAAGCCTGTTGCCAAGCAAGGGCCTCTAACTTTGACCTAGGGAGATAAACTGCTTCAGAGAAGGAGCGTCAAGTGGTTTTCTGACTGCGATGAGATTTAAGCTTTCCTTAGCCTGTCCCCTACAGAAATTTAAATAGTATCGATCTTATGCTAGTCACCAAGGAGAAAATAATGACTAATTTTGCAAAAACTTCATACCATCTGCCCAACTAATGCTGTATTTTTACGTGACTTTCACATTTTCAGCTTGGTAGGTCATCTTCTGGAGGTGAAATATCTTGGATTCTAAGACTCTTCCGTTTGAATCAAAGTTTATCTTCCCTCCCAAGTACCTTTTTGTGGGGTAAATTGCATAATTTCTAGAATCTCCTGCCTAGCCTTAGTCCATTTTCACTTATCAATAGGTGTTTACCGCCACAGCCTCCCCCGCCCCCCGCCTCCGTTCCTGGCATGTAATTGGTCTGGCGTCTGCCAGTCACCAAGGACCCGTCCAGGGAGTTGCTCCCAGAAGGGGCAGGTGGAGAGGACAGAGCCTGAGTGGCCAGAGACTGACAGGGCGGGGTCTAGCTAGTGAATTCCAGCAGGCTGTAATAAAAGGTTTTTCTTCCAACCTACTTTTTCCCTTGACTTATTTTGGTTCCACCGGTTTATTCGTACCAGGCTGGGAACGCCCTTCCATGTGGAGCGACACCTTTCTTTATTAATTCCCTTGAACAAGTTGTGTCAATTTCTGCTTCTGGGTTTCCACTTGATGACGAGCATAGTTACCATACAGAATTCAGAGATAGGAGAGAATGGTCATTCTCAGCCCAAAGCCTTTCACTAATTCACAATTTTCCCATATATTCCTAGTATCCTTCCCATTCTCCTCCTCCTTACTATTCTTTTATTCCATGTAAGATGGCTTTTGTTCCTTCTATATTAATGTATGTGTGTGTGCATGTGTATGTGTGAATAATTCCCAAATTATTGTGTACATGCTCCTAGCCTGGATAGTTAGATTATAGATTATAATTTCTCGGATGACAGGGAAGGTTTTTTAATTCTTTAAAAATGTTTTTTCTTCTCCAAAATAATTAAAGACAGGTTTGATCCATTAGTGCATCAGGCTGAATGAAGTCCAAAGAAGTAACCACAGTAAAACTTTCTAGCACAGACAAGGACATTTTCCAGAAAATAGTCATGTTATGATAACTGGCAGATGTCATGTGACAAGGATAAGGATGGTATCTGCTCATGCAATTTTACAAGTCTTAAAACCAAAACCAAAATTTCCAACTATAACTTTTTTTTTTCCCTCCCCATACCTTTTAATGATAAGATTGTTTTCAATTTAGGCCAAAGTGGCCTATTCTACACTATGGTAATTAGGCAAGCCAAAAGGCCCATGTTACCTATGTCTTAGTATCATATGGACATTGGCCTAAGAAATGATGAACAATTTATTTAAATTCAAGGGTTTTAATAGCTTCTGGTTTTTGGTAATATGGCAGTACTGATTTCTTCCCCAAGACATGCCTGAGAATTTTATTGAAAGGGTTATCAAATGTAATTTTTCAGATAACTAATAAAGGTTTTTAAGATGTTAATCATGGCATGAAACACTCTAAAGAGATACAAAAATGAGTGTTCCTTCTAAATAACAGCAAGAGGCCAATATACATATAAATATGAGTCTGCCAACCTTTCCCTCAAATCTGGGATATATTCATGTAAACTAAAATTTTTTTAATTAAGGAAAATGAGTGGAAGGTATGAGTGATTTTGTTAAGATTTTAGAGTTCATGAGGTTATTTGATTGAAATCATCAACTTTGCTTCTGAAATCTTGCCATTTTGCTGACTTCCCCCACATCTAGCTTTTAAGGACAAGCCACAGAAAACATATTAGCACAAATTGCTCTCAAAGAATTCATGGATTATTTTGTGATATTTTTTTTTCAGAGTATTGAAAGTTCCAAGCATTGCTAAAAAATTGGCACTGAAATTTTTGATCTCTTCTGTTTCTTCATTTTGGCAATGAAGAAAGTTTTTCTCTTGTGCTTAGCTGATAATCTTTAACTACAGTTATTTTTAGTTGACTGACTTATACAAAATTAAGAATTTAATGAAATCGAGGCCATTTCTAACATACTATATTCATCAAATTATGTGAATGTTTGGGAAGCCCTCATGGAAATGATTAAATAATGTGAATTAACACATGAGTAAAGAAACATGAAAACTAAAATATAATTGGATGCTGTCAAAACAATAAATGCTGGACTGAGCTGACATTGAAAAATGTGTCTAATATTTAAGTGATCAGTGATGAGGAGTCTTAGACTGCCTAGACCATTCTAATTAAAATTCTGAAATCCTAGGGCTAATTGTCACTTTGGATAAAGAATATGACAGGACTAACATACCTGGATTCTTTATAAGAAAGGTGCTTTATAGAGCTGAGGTGTGGGTCTTATTAGTATCTTTAATATTTATGGTCCATGGGATGTAGGAGTTATGTGAAAAAGTTGGTTTGGAAATCAGTCGGTCACCAGTGAGGTGTTCTGGAGATCCTGATAGAAAATGTTCCACAGCTTTGCTTGGAAGCTTTTTACAGTCACCATTCCCTACTCTCAATTTTGCCACTTGCAGTAGGGGAAGAGGTTCAACTTTTTTATCTGAGTCTTTGTTGGGACTTAGACTCTAGACCCTTTTTCTCTCTACTATGCGGTTTTGCCAAGTCTTGAAGGAGAAGGGTTGAAAGATTAAACACAATCCTTACTTTAACAGCTACATTAGTTTGCTAGTTCAAATTAATATTACCTATTTCTGAGAATTTACCTGTTCGGTTTCTTTATACTGTACTCTTGTAGAAGTAAATCTCTATGTTGAGAAACAGGGGGGAAACAAGTAATAAAAATGTAGAAATACAATAATAATAATAACACCTGCCATTTATTGGGCAATTAATCTCTTATTGCTTCAGTTTCTTAGTCATAAAATGGATATTAGTAACTATGTGATGATTAAATGAGAGAGTAGATGTAAGATGCCTATGTAGTGCATAATATATGGTCAAGGACTCAAGAAATGTTCAATAAATCTAGACATCAGGCTAAACTTTCTCCACAAAGCATCTCATTGGCTTCTTATCACAAGTCTATGAGGCAAGTATTTTTAGGTCCTTTCTTGCAGGTGAGGAAACTGAGGCAGTGGGGAGTTAAATAATCTGACCGGGTCACACAGAGAATGAATAACACTCCTAGAATTTGAAATACAGTTTCTCTGACTCTAGGCCAATGTTTTTCAACAACTCAATTAGGTTAGTCATTTGTTTTGGTTGTGGCATGATTCCTTCAGAATGAGCACAGGATTACCACCTCGCTTGTACTGGTAGGCAATATAATAAGGGAATACTATCAAATGCTCTTAAAAATAAACAATAAACTAAGGGGCCTTCCCAAAATGAATGTTCATAACAGTAAAATATAAGAAGTTTATTTTTACTTTGGGGGTTTTGTCTCCCCACAAACTATTTATTAGAATTTGCTTATTTAATTAATAATACACTTGTTTTCATGGTTATATAAAAGAAATCATGCCATGAAAAGCAGTTAAACAAAAATAGAGTTCTGAACATACTATAAATAAAAGTCTACAATCTTTATATTACAATTGCAACTTACTTAACTTCAATTTCTCATTCTTATGTTAAACTATTTGCTACAAATATCCCTATGTATAATTGAAAGGGTTATGCACAGAGACCATCATTACCAATTCATTTGTATTCATGATAAGACCTTTAATCATGATGTATTAATTTGGTAAATATGTGGATAAAATATTTAATTTCTGAATTATTCCATTATAATTTACCAGTTAAATAGTCTATTGTTATTTCAATGTCTTCCTAAATAGGCATCAAAGTATAAAAGTTAAGGGAGGAACCAAAGCATTCTGCTTTTTTCAGAGAGATGCAGTCGCACAGTGTCCATGAGAAGGATAAGATCATTGAAATCATGAAAAAGCCAGTCTAAAAGTATCCACATTGAATAGCACAAACAAATGTACTGTGGTGTGTTTGATTTGAGATTTCTGGAGTCAGTGTACAAACAAACCTTCAGAACCACGCCGGTCCGTGGGAGACCAGACCCATCAGGCTGCAGGCTGGCTTTTTAAATAGCCGACACACAAGAGAGGGAAGCTTTTGACTCTCCACCACCACCCAGGCTTCAGGTGGTTCTGACACAGTTACTTGGCCCTTTTATAACTTAGATTTTACACTTGAGCAGTGAGTGAAGCACTGGCAACGCACTTATAAGAATAATAAAGAAACCGAGAATACAAACCAAGAAGTGTCTAAAAGAACAGAGAAGACGTCGAAGCTGCCTGCATGCCGTTTTGAGCACCACTGCAGAAATCATGGGAGAAATCATCTCTGCTTCGGAGTCTCTCCCTAGGTCTCCAACTGTAAGATGCTTATACGTTGCCTAGTCGAATGAAAAATACCCCCAGACAAATACTATGGAAAGGGAAATTTCATTTTGTCTAAGGGGAAATGAAGAAAGGAAGGGGCAGAAAAACACAGTCAATCCATTCATCAACTTGTTGCTTTGAGTTCTTTATGATTATAAACTCCTCTCTGTTCCATCTGCGATCTTCAGTTGACTAATTCTTTGCCACTCTTCTGTTTTTAACCTCCTAGGAACAGCTTCCTAAGTTAATGTACCGACTCCAGGACAAGCCCAGGGGTGTTTACCTAGATTACTTTTTAAAAATACAACAGCATACAGATAGTACACAATAAATAAAGTAGTATGCAATGGCATGGACTGTATATATTATTCTTCTAAAGAAGACAAAAAATACAATTTCTTATGAAAGACTCATCTGAGGACCCAGGTTGAGCAGTTGCTGTCTCTATAGCACCGATAACTAAACCATGGTATTAAAGGTCACCATAGGGGCCAGTATCTAAGTTTTTCTGTGTGCCTGTGTATGTGTCTGTGTGTGTTTAATTAATCACTAAGAAAAGGGAAAGTCTGGGTTTTGCCCCCCCATTGCCTTCTCTTCCACATACCCTTACAGACTTTGACTTTTCAGGAGGGGAAAAAAAAGGGTAATCCTACATAAGCTGTAAGATTCCTTCAATTTCCAGATGCTGTTGTTTGACATTCTATGATTTTGATTCTACTCCATGTTCTAATGGATCCAATGAACTCATTTTAAAACGGTGTCTTTCTTCCCATGACTGCCAAGTATAGAATCTCAAAGATCCTGAGCTCCCAAACACCGATGAGCATGTGGATGGTTCCACCTGCTTGCCTGTGTTTCTCTACATTGGCATCTCCAGATTTTTACAGTTCTACAGAAATAACTTCCCTATTCATCTTGATTACAATGAGCCTCTGGAATTCAGCTTTGTCCTTTTATGCCTCTTTGGAGATGGACAGGACGGAGATGGCTGACTTTCACAACAACTACGCCACCACTTGGGAGAGCATTCTGAGAAGAGGTGCTATATAAATGCAAAGCACTCTGCTAAGATGTTCATCTTCATCCTCAAAACATCTCATGAGGTGGGTGCACTGTGAAAACTGTTAATACAAAGCTGCCAGGGCCACAGATAGAACAGAGGATTCCATGAGCAATGGCAACCTTTTCCTCACACTTCTTAAGCAGAATTATCCATTGGATTGCTTTGTGAAAGCAAGCCTATCTGTATTGTTCTGATCACTCAAAAATGTCGCCTAAAGACTTATTTAGGAAAAAAAGAAATATCCCAAGCTTAAAAGTTTATATATGCATATATATATATTTGGAAAAGATTAATAATATATACAGAAATAAAAATGTGCAGAACTGTTTATAAGGAAGAGCATCTGTTGAACAAAGAAACAAATACATGTTCCCTCCGGACATTCATACCTTATAAATGCAGGTCCTTGGCATTACTCATTATTGCTTTCAATAGTTTAATAAAGATTTTGTTGTAACAACATGAATTTTATCTGGCAGCAAGGCTCGGAAATGGCAGTCAATGTAATTAAATCTATTATCAATGGCTAAATGAGGAGTTGACTTATGTGAGGCCAATTCCCTCAGCAGGCCATGTTAAAATTATTACTCAAATGCCCCAGTGAAATGTCATAGTGTCCCTAGAGGGCAGCTCCTGGTGGCGTCAGGAAGAGCACACAAAGAGAGACAAGCACAGGCTGATCATATAGCATCATCAAGAAGCTATCTAAAAAGAGAAATTGAACAAAAGGGATCTATTTCCATTGGAAAATACCCTCTTCCTCAGACTGATTCGGAATGCAGGATTTTAAAGTAAAACCCCTATCTGGAAAAATGATATAATGCCTGCCTAATTATTAGGTGTACTAATTAAGAATGGCATATGATTCATGACAGTATTTCATTTGGTATGTTTAAGTTTTAGATAATTCACCTGTTGGAAGTTGAGTTAATTTTGATCACTGAAATGTGCAAACGTGCCTAGTTGCCATAGACAGGAGGATGACTTGTGGTCCTGACCCACTGATATGTCACAGGCACCTTAGTCGAAGGTTATCTAAGAAGAATAAACTTTTACAACTTTATATACATATTTGGAAAAGATTAATAATGTATACAGAAATAACATTTTTTCTTCATAGAATACTTTGAATTGGTTAATTTGCTACATCTTGGAGTCCTGCTTTCGGTCTCTTATTGGAAAGACACTGTCTCAGGGCTAAACGAGTAGACTGAATGCATGAAAAATGAAGTTGCTCTTAGGAAGATGTGACTTGTAGTTTCATCCAGGGCCAGACTAAGGTGAAGCAAAATCACAGACACGGAGAGCAATCTTAAAATCATCTTTGCCAAGCTGACTGATTGCACTTACAGACAAATAAATATGGCTTCTTTATGCCTTGAGGGTAATAACTGGCTGACATAAAGCTTTACCCACCCATTCCTCTCTCTGTACACCGAATTTATGTGTATACATAGACACTGAGCTCCTGTCTGTTACCAGGCACTGTGGTTTACATACCTTATCTTATTAAATCTTCAGAGTACTCTCTGAGGGATTATCACTGTCCTCTCCAATTTACAAATGAACAAATAGGTGCTTGGAGAAGTTATCCCATGATATTTTAGGTAGTAAGAAACAGAGCTTGCTTTGAAACCATGTTTGACTCCAATGTTGACTTTATATTCTTTTTTACTCTACCAATGTTGACCAAACTATATCTTGATTGTACCTGCAGGATTTCAATTTATAGAGGTGAGGGAGTGATGACATAGAGGGGTCAATGCCTGTGAAGGGAGTTTTCATTACTTATAGTTTCTAAGAGAAGAGGGCCCACCAGGCCATGCAGGGCTACCTGGGGAAACACCAGGCTTGGTCAGAAGGCAGAAGGGGTGAGAGGAATGCATGGTCCAGAGCCTCTGCTGTGCTTTCCACAGGAAGGAAGGTTAAGCAGTGGCACAGCCCTAGGACTGGATGGTTTAAATAATTTCAGTGGGCTCCAGATTTGGGGGGTGGTCCCTACTTGTCCAGTACCTGGCCCTGGGGTGATCTGGGGCAGGGGAAATATTGTCTTTGCTTTGTAAAAGTTAGAAAAGGGATGTAGTTAAGGGTATAGACTTGGGATTGGTTGGTTTGCACATGAAAAGTGTGTTTGCAGGTGTTATGTTCTGAATGTTTGTGTTCCCTCAAAATTAACATGTTGAAATTCTAACTCCCAGTGCAATGGTAGGGCATTTGGAGATGCTGAGGTCATTCATGAGGGGAGTCTTCAGGAATGGGATGCGTGCCCCATAAGAGCTCTCCTGCCCCTTCCAGCATGTGCAGACACGGAGAACTCGCCGGCCCCGAGGCAGGAGTGGGGCCCTCACCAGAATAGGACCATGCTGGTGCTTTGATCTTGGGCTTCCAGCCTCCAGAACTGTGAGCAATAAATTTCTGTTGTTTATAAGCCACCTGGTCTGTGGTATTTTGTTATGGCAGCCCAAGATGGTTGGAAAGTTTAGTCTAGGAATTACCTAATTTTGGGAGGGGAGTCTGTCAAGGATTAACAAGGTCCCTCGGATGTCAAAGCCTCATAAAATACAGAAACAAAACAAAACACTCCCGTTTGAAAAAGAAAATTGTCTTTGGTGTGAATTTGGTCTATCATGCAGACTTTATACTTTGCTTGAATAGTCACAATGCCTATTAGCATGTTTAGGTTTGCATGAAGTTCTAGGTAAAGTAACTTTTTAAATAGGACCTAAGCCAGAGTTCCTTAAATTATTTGACTCTTTGCAGCTAATACCTATAAAATTTAGAAGAACATTAATGTTACAAAATCACAGTTTTTAAACAAAGCTTTTTCATATTTTGAATTGGGTAATTTTTATAAGTCTGTTGTGAAATATTGATCAGAATGTAAATTTCACGCACATTGTGTACTGACAATAACTTATAATGTTCTGAAAAAGTTACCATAGGCACTGGGATATTTTAGAACAATTATCCTTCTATACAGAAATTTTCTCCATGAAATGAAAGGTATGAATATAACCAACAATTTCCAAAATGGAATAGTCTTCTCAAATACATTTACTATGCAAACCATTTATTATAATTTGTTGTAAATTCAACACATTTACAGTAAGCATATGTGCGAATCAATATTGCTCACCCACTCTGAGCAATTCCTTTAGTGCTAACTCCTCTGTCTGCTTAAAAAAGATAGGAAAATTATTCTTAACATTAATAAATTTAAGAACATCCGAAACGCAGCCATGGAGGATTCAGAATAATGCATTTCTAGAAATAACTTTTGCCTAAATTGGACCTCCTCCATATGCAATGAGACCTGATTCTTTATCATTTCATGTACTGCTAAGCCTGTGTTTCTGCCAGTGAATAATTATTTTGGGTTATTAGAAGGAAAATGAAGCATAACATTTGCATGATTTCCCCCTTACTACAGAAGTGAGTCGACAGTTTACAATTAGAAGAAAAAATCATCACACAAAATCTTGAGCTCTGAAAACCAAGAATGATCTTGTTTCCCTTTTTCATGACCCAATTATATATTTTCCAGTATTATCATATGTAACCAAAATGGCAAAACTTTTAGTTCTTTCAGAGCATCTGTGACTGGGATGATTTCTTTGAGTCTAAAGTGGCCCAACTATATATAGAAATAAGTAGAATGCATAAAATTAAGTTTGATGTGAAGGTAAATGATTTGCTGGCTACTCTGAATTCAGTGGTCAAGGAAAGACTAAGGAGACAATAATTTAAATTAAATGATAAGAAGGGGCCAAGGTAAAGCGCTCCATTCATCTTTCTCCTTTCAAAATACATGGGGAAAGATTCCTCATCATCTGGATAATACAAGGTGTAAACAATGAAAAAAATTAATGGTGTCTGGAGATTAAACATAAACTAATGGAATGCTCAGAAAACAGTTCTCAAAAGAATCATTTATTGAAATGTAGTGACTTTTTTCACTTCAAGTTTTCTTTAAAATATATAGGTTTTTGTTCTTCTTTTTCTCATTTTCAAAGGCAGATGTTAAACAGCCGCCTTCAAATGCTTCAGTTCCATACAGAGTGAGTCTGTTCCCTTCAACGTGGGAGTTGGGAAACTGTGACCATCTTGTCCTTTCCAGATTCTCCAATGAGGTAGCATCTTGCTCACTTGGGAGGTTTATTAAACTGTGAACACCTCATCTATACCTCCAGTGATTTTAATAAAGACTGCATCCCAGCATTGTTCAGACTTATCTGCAAACTGAGGGGCAGCTTGGGTTGTAGGCACCTGCATGCAGGGAAAGGGTGAGTTGGACAATGGGGGAGCTGACCTCCAGTGGACATGGACATTGAGCTAAGGTCAGGGAGACTCACTACACCGGGGGTTTTCCTAAAGCGATGCATGGAAGTCTGGGGTCACTGAGACATTGCTCAGAGTTCTGTAGGATGGAGCTTTGGGCCTCACTGCTCTGGAAACTAGAACTCCTCATTTCACTGTTTTACATAGTGAGGGTACATATGTAACTCCACATGACTTTTCACTTGGAAAGAGGTTATGTTTCTAATACATGAAACACCATTGAACTGTGCAGTGGAAAAAGAGCTGGGAATTACATTTCCATAGACTAGGCAAAGCCCAGCGTCCACAAGACTCTAGGAACCAGAAATTATAGGTGAAATCCTGGGAACCAGGCCAGATCTATAGATCAAGATTGATAATGTGTGATTAAGAAGTTTAATGCACAGTTATTTTTTTTTTGTACAGAAAAAGGAGAACAGGGTTAAACTGTGACTAATAATAATAATGTTTTCCATTTATTAAGGAGTCATTAAGGACAGGCTTGCACACTGTAGGTCATTTATTCTGTATCATGCATCACTGAGGAAGGTGCTAATATTCCCATTTTCCAAGTGAATGAACTGAAGCTTGGAGATATTAAATAACTGGCTTTAGGTTCCCTGACAGAACTAGAACTTAAATTTAGGTCTGCTTGCCCTCATAGGTCATGTTCTTAATCACAACTCCCAAACAGATCAAACCTTGGAGTACGCGCGGCTTTCCTTGTGTCTAGTGGTGAGAATTTCAGCCAAGGTGATGAAATGGTCTTGATGGTTATCTCATTCCCACCATGAATTTATGCAGTTTGGAAATCAAGCTAGATGAACCATCTCTAAGAAGGGCCGAGGGGAAAGGTAGAAATAGTGCACCTTTTTACGTCTCCCTCTATTTCAGAACGTGAGAGGCAGTCCTTGCTGGAGAAGAAAGGGAGCTATGTGAAAAATCAGACCTGCCAATGAGATAATGGATAGGCAGGAGTAACAGGGTAGGGCGCGTAGATGAAAGAAAGATGAAGAAATCCTTCCAGTTTTACCAAACCACACCAAACAAAACCAACCACTTTAACCTATTCTTTGTTCCCAAGCCAGATAAAATACTCTGTTGCTGCCTGTAATTCACACTTCGATGGCGATTACACTGGGCCGGTAACTACGCTCTGAATGCTTTTAAAGGTGAAATTGTCCAAACCAGAAATGATGGAGGCATGTTTCCAGAAATGTCTGGGCTTAACCAAAGGCACGGTCAGTTGTGTGTGTGAGTTACTGACTTATGGCCACAGTCCCTGCCTGGCAGCTATTTCCGTCAGTCTGATTTAATAATTTATTTAGAACTCTCTCTCAAGCACTATATTCACAGCAAGTCCAAATAAAATCTAAAAATCATTTTCCTCCAAAGACTACATAACTCTACGTTTTAGATTTGGGAAAATTTAGAGAGGGCTTTATATTCTGTAACTGTTTTTTTTCTAACCTAAAATTAGATGTAATATCAATGTACCGACCACATTGGATGCTATAAAGAGAAATGTGTACACTAGGTCCTTCCTTCTAAATTAGGAATTTTCTGGTAAATGTCTGAATCTCAGTAGGCACACATCAGATGTGCCAAAAGTGTAATATACTTTATGATGAAAAAGTATGACTGGGGTTGTAAGCTTCAAAAACTAAAGCAGCCTAACATTGGCAAGATTTCAGTGTCTGACTGGTGGAAACCCTTAATGTGGTTGAGAACCAAACAGCACTGGGGTCTACAGCTTTTCCCATCCAAGTCTTGGTTTACCTGCTGACAAAAGCAATTCATGTGCCAGAGAACATAATCTTCTATCAGACAAAAAGATAGAAAAGCTGATGGTCATCTTTTTCCTTGAAGGGTAGGTAAAAAAAGTACTCATATGGAAACTGGAATCTGAGTGATATTTTTAAGTGGTGTTTATCAAAGACTCACCTTAAGAAGACGGAATCAAAATAACTTCCAGAACATTCTTACGTCTATAGCATTAAATTGTCTTACAGATACTGTCAGGACAGAAATAACCTACCACTTTATATGCAGACTCCTTGGGGAAGTTACTTATATCATTACTAAAATAATAGCAGGACGGTAGAGATTCTATGCTATAAAGTTGAAGATACTGTAAATCCTATAGTCAGGTGTCAGCAAACTTTTTCCATCAAGAGTGAGATTATAACTATTTTAGGTGCTGTGGGTCACAACATGGTTTCTGTCTCACATTTCCCTTTCTCCCTCCTCCCCTCCTTTGCCTTCTCTTTTTGATATTTTTAAACAACCCTCATAAAAGTAAAAACATTCTTAGCTCAAGGGGCATACAAACACATGCTGTGGGTCTGTTAATCATACCTACTTTTTAGGGATATGAAATAATGATAATCCTCTGCCTAAAAAAGAGCTAAGTCAAGAAGATAGGATATGGTAGGGATACAAATATGATTGATAAGGTTTTTAATTAAGAAAGGATTACCTCCAAAGTTGTGGATGTCCAAATGCCCACCAGTTGTTTCTATTTCTTAGCCATGAATCTGACTTGGGCAAACCAGAGAGATGAGATATTTCTAGGCCCACCTAACATAGTTCAGCCGTACACAAAAGCGTTCTGAATCAAAGGCAGCACCAATATAGGGTAGGAAAAGTTATATTGTAGTTGTCTATTCTCTTCAACAACCTTGTTTTTTAAAAAAGATAATTTTTTCAGGGCAACTTCAGGTTCACAGCAAAATTGAGAGGAAGGAACCCTAATTTCCCATATATCCTCTGCACACCATTCCCTCTCCTGCCCTGCCACACACACAGCATAGCCAATTATAAACATTCCCCACCAGAGCGGGGCATTTGTTACAATCTATGAACCACACTGACACATCATCCTCACCCAAAGTCCATAGTTTGCATTAGGATTCACTCTGGGTGTCATATGTTCTATGGGCTTAGACAAATGTACAGTGGCATGGATGCACCATCACAGTACCACACAGAGTAGTTTCACGGCCCTAAGTCCTCTGTGCTCTGCCGGTCCATCCTTCCCCTCTAACCTCTGGCAACCACTGATCTTTTCATTGTCGCCATTGTTTGTCTTTTCCAGAATATCACAGAGTTGGAATCATACCGTATGTAGCCTTTTCTGATTGATGCCTGTCACTTAGCAATAGGCATTTAAGATTTCTCAAATCTTTTCCTGGTTTGATAACTCATTTCTTTTTAGTGCTGGATAATACTCCTTTGGATGTATGAAGTTTACTTCTCCATTCCCCTACTGAAGGACATCTTGGTTGCTTCCAAATTTTTGCAGGGATGTATACAGCCATTGTAAATATCTGTGTATATGTTTTTGTGTGGACATAAGTTTTCAATGTCTGGGTAAATTCCAAGGAGCACAATTAACGGTTCAACAACCTTGACCTTAAATTGTTAAATTTACGTGTTATTTTTCTCAGTCTTTTGGGATGTGCTATGCAAATGTCCAAATAGGAGGCTGTGGAGAGGTCACTGTGGAGTGGTCACTGTTCTCAGCCCAGTGGTTTGGATCTGACTTGGGCAAACCAGAGAGATGAAGCATTTCTAGGCCCACCTAGAACAGAAACTTCGTACATCCAGACAAAGGAATATGATCCAGCACTAAAAAGAAATGAGTTATCAAGCCAGGAAAAGATCTGAGAAATCTTAAATGCCTATTACTAAGTGACAGGCATCAATCAGAAAAGGCTACATACGGTATGGTTCCAGCTCTATGATATTCTGGAAAAGACAAACAATGGCAACAATGAAAACAGTATAGTTTACCATTTTAAAGTAGAACATGAAGGTTAACCATTTTGAATTACTTAGTTCTCCAGTCTCCTGCATTTCTGCAGATATTTAGGCTGCCTGTTACAGAAATTAAATAAAAATAATATATGTTTGAATTACTTAAATTTCTAGCATTTCTTCATTTTTTTGTGTGAGAATAATTGCATTACTTTGTAATTACATTACTTTGTTTGTCCTTACAATATTCCTGATTTACTAAAGGAATACGCATTAAAAAAAATATTGTTGACCAATGGGTCATCCAAAAAGAAGAATGGATAACACATGCCTTTTACCATGGCCTAAGAGAGTCTGAACATTAAAGGGTACAATGGGGGAACACTGATGGCTTACTGACTTCATAAGCAAGAAGGTGGGGACTACAGGAAATCATAGCTCTGAAAAAAAACAAGAATAGTATGATAGAAGAAAATCCGGATTCTCATTTAAAAAAATATTTTGTAATCTGTTAATGTTCAATCGAGGGATAAATTTATCCCTTCCCACCATGAAGCTTGTCATGTCTTTTGGCATTTCATGTTTTTCTTTTTCAAAACACTTGCCTACCAGCAAATATATTTAGTGCAGAATTTTACTTACTGTATGATCTTTAGGTTAAAGATATTTGGAAGAAGGAAAAGAGCATAGATAGTCATTCAAACATCGACATTAGAGCACCAGCAAGATGGGGTTACTTTGATGACCCCTCTTCCTGGTTTCTGGAGCAAATCATCTCCCATATGAGATGTTTACAGATACCATAACTCTGTTAATGTTCTCAACTTGGTCGCTGAGGGACAGCATCTATATTCATTAGCCCTTGGCCTCAACATCAAACTTACTTCCTAAATGTCTTCTTGATAGTAACCGTAAAGTTGAAAAATTCCTACCATTATTGGCTGTTAGGGACTCGGCATCCCCTCTGAGTGACCTACATGGGGTGGGGTGACTAGACCTGTGTGGAGTGAGGCAGAGGGGAGAGGGCTGTAAGACCAAATTAGATCAGAAATAGAGCTGTATGGTAATTAAAAAAAAGAAAATTGTCCTTTGTAAACGTGAGTGGTATGACACTGAAACAAGTTGAAATCATGGGATTTTGCCAAGAGTGATCTCAAGTTTGAGAAAACTTCCCAAGTAATTTTTTCAATTGCTTCTTACTCATCTCTGTTAACCAACTCTTTGCCTTGGAATAGGTACTCAAGAGCGTACAAAACCCCAGAAGGCCCCATATTGGAAAGCATCAGACTGGAGAATCAGGTGCCAAAGTGACTTAGAAGTGACAGTATACAAAATAAAAAGGAATCGTTTAGACCCTGTCGGTACCTTTTTTTTATGCATAAGAAAGTTTAACTTTTAAAACAATGAATGCTTAAACTCCCAATTTTTAGCAATTCAGATCAGGGAGTGCATTTTTCTTTGAGTGGGCAGACATTTTCTTCCTTTTCCTCCTTTGTATATTCCACCTTCAAGCTGTTTAGCTGAACAGACAATGTACATTGAGCATATGGGTTGGGGGCAAAGTGTTTTAATTATGGCACACTGGGTTCTTTGTCCTCTTTCCACTGGTGGGTTGAATTACCCTTGTTCCCCAGAAAGAGGCCCTCAAATTATATAATCACATTTTCATTTTTTCTTAGATAATGATGCCACCCGGAAAAGTTGATCTGGAAGCAGAAAGAGAAAATTACCTCTCTGTTGTTTTTTTCTCTGAGTGGCCAAGTATAAGAGCTTGAATAATTCTGCCAATAATTGCTTTATGACATTGATGATTCAATACAGTTGCCTTTTTTGCACATCTACATCCATCAGAATGAGGAACAGGTGTGGTAGAAAGGACCCTCTCTGTTCAAGGAGTCAGAGACCACGGGACTAGAGGGCTATGGGATTAGACCATCAAGCACCCACTGTGTGCTTCTGAGAAGGCTCTGTAATCCCTCTGTGCCCAGCTGCTTCATGTTCAGCGTGGGTGTAACATCTGCTCTACCCAAATCAGAAAGATGTGTAGGGTAGTCATTACGTGTGCTCACAGAAAACTGTTCCAGGGAGTTGTTCAAAATGTAGCTCATCGGTATCCCTCCCAATACGAAAGCTCCTGAATGGGCGTTGGAGTGCTACTTTGGACATTCTGACCGTGAACCCTTCTCAGTCTTCCTCTTCTCCACCTTTCCTACTGGGCTAGTCTACGGGTGGGGATGCCAGTGCGTCAGCAAACGCTTGCAGGTCTGCCTTTGAATTGCGGCGGCCCCGTTCACCATGTCCAGAGCTGACCCTCTAGTCCTGGCCTCCTCATCTCTTAGAGAACTAACCTTGCTATTCTCCTTCTTGCCATGTCTTCCCTCAACAGTCTGCTCTGCAGAGAACCGTCACAGTGATGCTTTAAAATAAAAATCAGATCTCGTCACTCCTCGGTTCCAAACCTTCCTGATGACTCCCTCTTAGGCAGGTAATTTTATCCTATGTCCCCACCACATCCTACCTAGCCTTATAGTAGGGGATGTAAAATTAAGAATGGTCTTAACATTTCTAAATGGTTGTCACATGCACATTATACATAAATCAGATTTCAGTGTCCATAAAGTTTTATCGGAACACAGCCATGTTTATTCATTTACATACTGTCTTTGGCTATTTTCATTCATCTACAGTGCAGAGTTGAGTTGTTACCACAAAAACATTATGGCCCACAAAGCCTAAAATGTTCATTATCTAGTTCTTTACAGAAAAAGTTTGCCAACCTCTGTCCATAGCATTGACCTCTCTTCTTTCCTACCATTCTTCTCTTTGCTATTCTGCTCCAGTCATGCTGATAGCTTATCTTTCACCCTTGCTCTTGCTACACTGCTATTTTATATGCTGTTGCCTTTTGCCCTTGGGTATTGCATTTTTGGGTATCCTATGATTTCCTCTTTCACATCACTCTAGAATCTGTTACTTTTCCTAAAGTGATCTTTCTTGACAACCTCATAGAAAATAGCACTATTATAAAATTAAAAATAGCACATAAGAAACTTGTTTTTAAGATATAGTCCCTGGTTTGCCTGAGTTCACACTCTCTTTCAGATGTTAAATTTTTTAGTTGCTAGGAATCAGTGTTAAGTATCAGATATTTAATATTCAGCAGCTCAGTTTAGAGGACAAAGTAGGAGTGAAAAATAACATGTTTCTCTTTTTCCTTCTTTTTTTCAGCTCTTTCAAGAGCTTCATATGTGTCTCTAGACAAATAATTTAACATAAGGAGCCTTAGTTCTCCCTTTAGTGCCTTAATGATTCTTCCTCTTTATGGGCAAACATAGGCCTATAACCGTTATATTTTTAAAAATGTCTTAGGAACAGCAAGACCAACCAACCATCTCTCCAACATATTATGGCACATACCATCCTCACCTCAAAAGTTTTCCTTAGAAAAGTGACTCTCTTTACTAACTGACTATCTTTATTTAAACTGCAAAGTATATATCTAGCAATGGCACATTTATTAGTTTCCTAAATCCATCATAAAAAAGTATCACAAACTGGGTGGCTAAAACAACAAAAATGTACTGGCTCACAGTTTTGGAGGCTAGAGGTTCAAAATCTGAAGTTCAAAAGCAAGGTATTGGCAGGGCTATGCTCCTTCTGAGACCTGTAGGGAGCCCTGTCCTGCCCTGCAGCTTCTGGTGGGTCACCAGCCCTATTTGATGCTGCTTGGCTTGCAGCTGCATGATTCCAATCTCTGCCTTCACGTCACGGGGTCTTCTCCCATGTGTCTCTGTCTTCGCCTGGCTATCTTTTTAAGGACTTCAGTCATACTGGATTAGAGGCCCACCTTATGCCAGTATAATCTCATCTTAACTTTACTAATTCCATCTTCAGTGGTTTTCTTTCCAATAGGTCACATTGTGACGTACTGGGGATTAAAACTTCAACATACCTTCGGTGGGGGGTGCAGAGTACAACCGGCAGCAGTACCCAAAAATGCAGTGTTAAGAATATCCATCTAATGTGTGTCTTCATGAACTCAGGCGCCCTGCTTACTCCCTCCAATGCATATGCTTTCATGTGCATTTTCTAGTTATCACTGGAAATAGCATTTTATTGGAGGGGGAGAAAATCAACATATTGGTTCCGTGATCGCCCAGTTTCTCACAGTGGTTTTTGCTTTCCTCTCACAGCCACTGTTTAACCCAAGATGAATAATGAGAAAGAACAAATGATGACTTAGAATTGTCTTGTCTACCTATTATATGATGCTAATATACTTATGACCATCGCTTATATTATCTACAAGTGGACCTTGAAGTTGTTAGATTAGTGGTCTGGAATCTTGCAATTTTTCCATAAGTAGGAAAGAAAACCTCATGAAATGCTGTCCCTCCACAGATTTTTAATAAAATTCAATGTTTCTAATTCCTAAAATGAATGAGATGTGAATGTACTGACCATTTAATAAGAGAGTGTAATGACCACAGGGCAGGTTTAGAATTGACATATATGAAAAAGTCAAAAAATTTCTTGTTTGGATTAGTTTCTTACTATTTAAGCAGCCTCTGTAACATATCAGACACAGAAAATACATCAACATGCTTACAAAAGGAACTTACAGTGATGGCAGTGGAGGTAAGTGGTTATGCTAACCTTTCCACAGATAATAATTATAAAAATTGGATAAAACATAAAAAGACCTTAACAGTTAAAGATACTAGGATGTGTACAAAAGTAGACAATAGCTCAGGAGAGTTTATTCTTGAAAAAAACATAATTGCAAAGGGTAAGAATTGTGAGGTATTTCCTATTCCCCATGAATATGGCAGAGGAAATGATGGTGGAAAAACACAGACGTGCCAACCAATTTTTATAGATATCGGAATTCAGGGATGAAAAGACAGTTGGAAATGTAAAGATGAAGTCCTGAGGGCAAGATAATTGCAGAGGAATGAAATAAAAAATCCATAGTGTCTGGCTGACAGATAAACTATGCAAGGTAAAGGGAAATTCTATAGGGCTTGGAAACAAAGCAGGAAGAAGTCAGAGAGGAATCTACTCTTAAAAGACAAAAGATGTATGAGTCCAAGACACATAATTTTGTTACTTTTAAAGCTGAATACATTTTCTAGTTGCATGAAACATAGCCAGCAGAAAGCTGAAACCTCAGGGATTTGAAGTGTCAGAAGTGAAATCCTAAGGAAATGACATGGAGATTCCTAGAAGCAAGAAACCATAGAAAGGGTCAGCCCAAAAATATGAGTAAGATCTTTTCCAAAATTCCTAGTTGCTAAATTACACAGGGATAGGTGAGACTTCCAGGAGGTTGTACTAATAAAAGTAGCATTTGAAAGCTACAGTGCTACTACATACCACAAAATAAGTCAGACATTGGGTTCATATCCAGACAGATTAACTGAATATTGGAATAAAAGAGCACAATTCTTGGAACACTATAGAATCCACTGTCACAACAATATACTATCTTAAATGTCTAGTTTACAACCAAAAATTACTAGACATGCAAAGACAGGAAAGTGTGACCCATAAACAGGAAAAAAGTCAACAGAAAGTGACTCCCAAGGGTCCCAGGTATTGGAGTTTGCAGATAAAAACTGTAAGGCAGTGATTATAAATATGTTAAAATAATTAAAGAACAAGTATGTCAATGAGTGAGAAGAAAATCTCAAAAGAGAATAAATCTACAGGAAAAAATAGAAATTTGACAAGTGGAAAATTAAACAAACTTTAAAAATTAACTAGATGGGCTCAAAGGAATATTGGAGGTGGTAGAATAAATTATCAGTAAACTTGGATACTTATCAATACACATTACCCAATTTGAAGAATAGAGAAAAAGACTGAAGGAAAATGAATAGAGCTTGAGAGACCTGTAGAATATCAATCAGTCTATGATACATGAAACTGGAATTCCCAAAAGAAAGAGGGAGAAATGATCAGGAAAAAAAGTCCAGTAAACAATGGAAGGATCTTCCCCAAATTTGGTGGAAAACATTAAATTCAAATACAAGAAACTTAATATAGGATTGAAACAAGGAAAAGCACTTCTAAATACACTGTAGTTAAACTGTTGAAATCCAAAGATAACAAACAAAATCTTAAACTCATCCAGAAAAAAACATATCCATTAACAAGTGGAATATCTGGGTGGAGTCTGGTCTCCTCATATGAGTCCTTAAAAGTGTAGAACCTTTCCCAGGTAGGTTAAAAAAGGTGAGATGGAAGAAGAAGGAAGGGAGATTTGAATACTGAAAGAGACCTGACCCACCCCTTTTGGCCATGAAGATTGAAGAGGGGTCCATAAGCCAAGGAACGTATGTGTCTTTTAGAAGCTGGAATGACCCTCAGGTGATAACCAGCAAGGAAACGGGGATCTCAGTCCTACAACTCCAAGGACTTGAATTACTGAATTTTGCCAACAATCCAAATGAGTGAGGAAATGGGTCCTCCTTGAGAGCCTTCTGGAAGGAATGTGGCTTTGCTGACCCTTTGATTGTAACCTGAAGGACTTTGTGTTAGGCTTCTGGTATAAAGAAGTATAAAGTGACCTTGTATTATTTAAGCCATTACATTTGTGGCTATTTCCTATGGCAAAAGTAGAGAACTAATAGACTGTTTTTTTTTTTTTTTTTAAAGAGAAAATCCAAGCTCTTCATATTAAGAAAGATAAAGGAGATACTACCACTGATCCTATATATATTCAGATAAGGGAATATGTGAATATTTTATGGAAATAATGTTGATAACTCAGATAAAATATACAAATTCTTTGAATAGCACACATGGCCAAAGCTAATATAAGAGGAAACAGAAAATTTAAATAGCTCTATATTTATAAATGAAATTAAATTTTTACCTAAAAGTTTTCCCACAGAGAAAACTCCAGGCTGAGACAGCTTACTGAGAAATTTTATCAAACATTTGAGGAAGAAAAAATCTAATCCTACATAAAATCTTTCAGAAAACCAAGGAGAAATGAATACTTCCCAACCTATTTTATGAGATCAGTATTACTCTGAGAGCACAGAAGATTAAGACATTACAAGAAAAGAAAGTGTCAACCAGTATTTCTCATGAACTGAGACAAAAAAATCCTTAATAAAATACTAGCTAATCAAGTCTTATAAAAGGGCAACATCTTTTCACTGTGAAACCTCTCAGCTAGGAGACTTCGTTATGTGGTAAAGGATGTGCGTGGAAAACCCTCAGTTAAAAATCATACTCTGCATTGAAAGACTGAATGTTTCCCTCCTAAGACTGGGAACACGTCTCACCATTTCTACTCAATATTTTATTGAAAATACTATATCAGTCAGTTAAGAAAAGGGATAAAAGAAATACAGATTGGAAAGATGAAGTGTTCTGATTAAAGAGTTGATTGTGTATTTGGAAAATCCTAAGAAATACATGTAAAAAATACCCACTAAGAATTATAAGTGAATTTGTCAAGATAGCAATACAGGACATCAATATGCAAAAGCCAATAGTATTTTTATGTAACAGCAGGAAGAGTCAGAAAGTGAAATAAATAATACAATTCCACTTCAATAACATACAAAAATATTATTTACTTATGGACAAATTTAACAAAAATGGTGAAATACCTGTATACTCAAAATTGCAATCCATTCCTTAAACTAAAGAGTAACTAAATAAATGGAGAACTAAACAAATGTTTATGGATAGGAGACTCAATGTAGTTAAAATGTCAGTTATACAAATTGAACTATATATTCAATGCAAGCCCAATAAAAATTTCAGCAGTCTCCTTATTTGGGGGAAAATTTACAAGCTAATTCTAAAATTTATGAACAACTTAGAACAGTCAAAGCAATTTTGTAAAAGAAAAAGAACACTGGGGAACTTACACTACCTGTTTTCAAGACATATAAAGCTCAGGTAATTAGTGCAGTGTGGAAATAGTGAGAGCATAGATACATAACTCAGTAGTATAGAATAGAGATTCCAAAAAATGACCAACACAGCACACATATTCAACTGTTTTTTGACAAATGGTCCAAAATAATTAAATGCAGAAAGAGTAAGTTTTTTGGTAATGATGCTGGAATGACTGGATATCTGTGTGTGTGTGTGTGTGTGTGTATAAATGTAACCTTGCTTTTTTATTATACCAAACATAAAAATTAAAATTGATTATAGATTTATATATAAAAACTAAAATTATGAAACTTATAGAGGAAACACAGGAGAACAATTTTTGTCAAAGATTTCTTAGAGAAAACACAGGAAGTAAGAACCATAAAGGAAAGTACTGGTACCCTGGTTACATGGTAGCTTGCTCCTTGAAAAAGACCATTAATAAATTTAGAAAGAAAAGTCATATACTGGGAGAAAATATTTTCCACAAAGATATTCAAAAAAGACTTTTATCCGAAATAAGAGAAGAACTCTTACAACCCAATATTAGGAGAACACACAGCACAATAAAACAAAAATCAAAGGAAGATCTGAACAGACACTTTCTCAATGAGCATATGAAAAGATGCTCACCATCATTACTTCTCAGGGGAATGCTGCCTAAAAACACAGTGAGATACCACTACATACCCATTAGAATGACCAAAATTGAAAAGGTTGGTGATACCACCTGCCGGTAAAGATGTCCAGCAACTGAAGTCTCATATATTCCTGGTGGAAGCATAACATCTTACAACACTGTGAAAAACTTCTTGGTTTTTCCTTATAAAGTTAAACATACACCTATCATAAGACTTTTCAGTAGCTATTTTCACTTTTAGCTATTTACCTGAGAGAAATGAACACCTAGGGCCACATAAAGGCTTGTAGATCAGTGTTCATAGAGCTTTGCTCATAATAGCTCCCAAATGCAAATGACCCCCATGTGCATCTACAGGTGGATGGATAAACAAAATGCAGTATATTCATACAATGGAAGGCTAGTCAGCCATAAAACATCCACTGATGGATGTAACAATACGTAAGAGTCTGAAAAGCATCATGCCGAGTGAATGAAGCCAGACACAAAAGAGTGCATACCATATGATTCCATTTACATAGCATTTTATAAAATGTAAAATAACCTAGAGTGACACAAAGCAAATCAGGAATTGCCTGAAGGTGAGGTGTGCAGGATGGGATTGTCTGCCAAGGCACACGAGGGAACTTTTGTACAGACAGAAATGTTCTGTGTCATGATGGCTGTGTTCATCTTACAGGTTACACATTGGTGAAAACGCATCCAATTGTACACTTAACGTAGATGGAGCTTATTATATATACATTACCTATCAATTCAGTTGATTAAAATCCGTACACAGTATCTTTCAAAATGAGAGCAGTAGTTTGGGGATTCATCCCTAACCCTTCAATTAAGTAGGTCAACTAGATAATAGACTTAACATAAGAACATATTCAGAAAATCATACATCTTCCAAGTATCTCCTTGCCAGCAAAGCATGCCATCACATCTTTATCTTCTCATAATAACCATTATAAAGATGACTATTCAGATAGTATTATTCCCCTGTAACATTGTCTGCAGAACACACGGCTATTTTAATACACAAATATGGTAGAATCAAAGATGAACAAAACAACTCGTTTTGCCCATTTTTCTGTGGCTTGCTTACATCATCCTGTAACTAGTAGATTCTCAGGAATGCTATTTGTACTGCTCAAGTGCTACTTTAAAAAGTACACAGAAAATGTCAGATTGAAAGATGTGGCTACAAAAACAACTTTAGTAAACTATTTCCCAATTCCTTCCAACTTTACTTTCTTTTAAATTACTATAATATATTAGATTGGCTCATGAAGACTGTCCCTTAACAGTCTGCTAGAGATCAGAGCAAAGCCTGAGTTACAGTGTAAGAAAGATCTAACTTATTCCAGATGATCCAGCCCACATCCTAGTAGATCCTGCACATACATAGAATGTCAGGAATCTTTACTACCACACCCACTTGCCATCTGTCGTAGGAAACCTATTTATTGCATCTTGTCACCTCTGAGCATGCCTTATGCCTCCACTTCTTTGTGTGTTCGTCTGCATCCTTGGAACTGATTCTGATGTGGACCTCTATTTTAGTTTTGTCCTTCTGTTTCTGGACCTTTCTGAACCTCCCCGACTCATTCCCAAATCTTTAAGCTAGTTTCCTCCACTTCTGTGTTCAGAGCCAGCTTCTGGAACCTGGCCTGGAACATAGCCCTACAACTACTGAGTAGGATGTTACTGACATTTTTATGACATCCAACATTTGTTACACAAATATTTACTAAGCACCTCTCTGTGCCAGGTTTATCTGGATGTTAGGGAGTCAGCTGTAAACAAAATAGACCAAAATGTCTGCCTTCATGAAAATATCTATTTTAATTGAGAGCCCAACAATAAACAAATTACAAAGTATATAATATACTACATTAGAAGGTGGTAAGTTCTCTGAAGAGAAATAAAGCAGTAAAAGAAGATAGGGAAGGGGAGGGTGTGTTGAATGTATAAATCGGGTCCCGAGGTGGGAGAGCACCCACAGGTGTGTTCTGTGTCTAACTCCCCAAATGTGGCTGGAGTTCAGGGAAGTAAGAGGAGGGTGAGAGTCAGGGAGATGTATCGGGTCAGGCAAATCCTTATACGCCCAGCCAACTCTATTTTATGCTAGTTGCTCCATGGTAAGTATTAATATTATTGCCTTTTACTCTCAAAAGTGTCCAACTTTAAATGACAGATTATATACTCACCCTACTATAGACTTTAAAAAGGCCCTTATAAGGAATTGACTTTTATTCTGAATGAGATGGAAGCATTTGAGACATTGTTGTTAAATGTCAGTTAAACTAAAATTATTTATGTAATCAAATTGATAATACATGAATATGATACAAAAATTCAAAAAGGTGCTAAAGGGTATACAGTCAGTGCAAACCTTCCTTTCAGTCCTGTGCCCCAGACATTAAGTTTGCCTTCCTGGAAGCAACTGCTGTTATGGGTTTCTAGTTCTCTTTATTGCAGTGTTTTCAGTAGTGAGGTGACATACTCTGACTTCCACTCAGGCCACTGTGTTGAGAAGAGGGTGATGGAAGCCGGGGACCAAGTTATCACTACAACGACGCAGGTCAGCAAAGAACTTCCTCAGCTCCCTACCCAAAGGCCTGGGGACACAGAAACATGGACTTCCTCTACTTTTAGAAAGAAGCAGAGTCTGTACCTTTGTGCTAGTACAGCTTTTCCCTGAGCCCCAAAGCCTTAACTCATCTCCACTGTTTCTATTGTCCATTGTAGCACTGAGCACCATGTAATACATTCTGTGTTCATTGTTTAAAAATGTCTTATGGTTTAGGGTTCTTGAGGACAGAAACCATATCTGTTTCTTTACCCAGGGTATATCCATGTCTTTTATAGAGTAGACATTTAAAACAAATTCTGAATGAATGAAGAAATCACAAATCCTTCTGTCCTCATACTCTTCCAACTAAGAACAACTGGTCTTCTCTCGGCCTCCTTCCATCAAACATTAATTAATCATAAAAGATTAATATTTGGATGGGAATAAAGGAAAAACATTTAAACTAGTTTCTCATATATCTATATCCCATGTATCTCTCCATCTTTATTTTTGTAAAAACAATAGGTAACCAGAGAGGCAGGAAGAAAACAAAAGGATTATAAGATTTCATATAACTTAACATATATATTTACTCAGGAATTACAAGGTGATATATTAGAAGATTTTCACAAATAGGCATTAGAAAATATCCTTATTTTGTATTTGTAACATATTTTACATTATTAATACATAGCTTGTAAACTATGACTATTTTGAATTATTACTCTAGAGTGTTAAGGATAGGTACTAATATATGCAGAAGAATATTTCTTTGTGTTTAAGAAAAGTATTGGCATGCATTTTAGCTTTAAGGAGAGAGCTTCTCCTTTCCATGGTCACATGGAGAGGGCCCCGCAGTAGATGGCAGAGCAGTCTTCATGTATGCTCACTGCTCTGGTGCACGGTTTCCCTCTAGTCTGGGGCATTACCAGGAAGAAGAAAGAAGGGGGGCTGAGTAACGTAAACTCAGCGCAAAGCAGAGGCTAGGACTTCTACCCTGTTCATCGAAAATTCCCTTGTATTTTGTTTAAGCCACTGGACCACAGCACCAGCCAGGAATGACATTTATCTTCCTCTCCATGAAAATTACCCATCTTCAACTAGGCAGAATGGAAACATTTTACTTTTGGATGGGCCCACTTCCTGTTTGTAAAGAGCAGGAGACAGTCCGGGGATATCAGGTGACAAAGTCGGAGGGTAACTAGGGTGAGGATGGATATCTCCTGACGCCCGGTTTAGTGCCTCCTCTTATAGTGAAAAAATACAGATATTAAGACTATATGCAGCAATAATAATCATTTCCAAAACACACAAGAAATAGAAAACACATATGTAGCTATAGAGAAAGGAGGGAACCAAATGTGGAAAGGGAAGGATATGCCAGTTCCAAGAAGTCAGAAACAATATGCTACAATTTTTCTTGATCCCAAGAGCCTCTCATACTGAGTTTCTCATAGGCTAATTAATCACATTACACTTTCTGGTCTACCAGTTAAACTTCTACATTGTTAAGTTCTTTGATGACCAAGAGATGGCTTTTTCACTTTTCAGTTTCCCATAGATCCTAACAGAGTTGCTGCTCAGTAAACATTTATAATGAATTGAGCAAATGTCAAATGTCATATTTCCTGAAAGCTTACTTATACTTTTATATTGCCTTTACATTTTCATTCCGGCATCACATATAATTTTATCTGTTTGTATGTCTATGTGTAAAACAACAGAGTTTACTCTTTGTAGAAAGTATTTTCTATTTCAACACCTGTGCAATTATAAGGTGAAACTGCTCTCAAAAGCCACAAAAGCTAAATAGCAAATACAGAACTATTGTTAAAGAATTTTGCTCTTGAAATTGTAATGTCATAGCACTTCAGCAAGGAAAGAAGAAAAGACATTCTGACATTATGTATGCTTAGATACCAAGATGTGGGGTTATTACTGGCTTTTTTTCTATTGAAAAAATAGGGTAAAATCTAAAGTAATTTCAGTGTTATTCAATATTTTATTAATGGAGAAAGCATCATTTTAACTGTAGCAATCTATAAAATTATGGACTGATTACTAGCTCAAATGACAGAGTCCTACAGTGAAACCCATAATTTTACATTACATTCTGCAAGAGATGATAGCAGTTCTTCACATATAATGGTATTGCTAGCCTAGAATCTTGTTAACACTCCTAGTCTGAGAGGTTGTGCTTATCCTCTCTCATTCTTATTTTGAATGTGAAAGAAATTTTTTTTCAAAAGTCTACTTGGTCTTTATTCTTCACATGCCGCATTTTGGTCAATTAGAAATTTTCATAGAAGAGGCACTCTGAGTAAAAAATTTAAGAATTTAAGTAGAAAGGTAAAATTATAGGGAAATAAATCTTTGAAAAAATAAATGCAAGCGCTATGGTTTGACTTGCATTTAGCTCTTTGTAGCTATTTCTAGTCACTGATTCTATGGAAAGTAGCTTCAGAGTTAGTTGCTTGTTACTGGGCAACAATTTATTCCAATTATAACTGAAATGTTCCTAATAGACAGTTACTGGTAGATAAAAACAGATTTTAAAGATGAACTGTTAAATCCATAGTATTTTTCTTTTGTTATAAGAAGCAGAAATTATTCTAACAATTGACATTTTCTAATGTTCTGAGGTCTTTTTAGACATTTCAAGTGAGCTAGGGGACATTGGTGAGGACCCAAGGGGTGACAGGGTTCAGAGCTGTTAAATGTAGAAATGACACAATTAGACAGAATAGCTACAGAGTCTAGGTACCACATGTTACCACTGTATGGAATTCCACATTCTCTATCAGATACAAATGGCATGCAATCCTTAAACTTTCACAGGAGAGTTTCTCTTTAGAAAAGAATGTCGGAACGGGCATTTGGTAACTGCATTCTTTTTTTTTTGGTACTCTCCCCATTACATTTTTACTTATCTATTAAAACCAAAGCCTAAATCAAAATACCGCAGTTTTATAAAACAACACTGGAGAACAGCAGAAAATATTCCCTGATATTTCATATGTGTTTTTAAAGGCAAAGAGGAAAATCTTTATTCCTAAATTTCTTGACTCAAATCCAAGCAGACTCACTGACAAGCCTAACTCTTTCCATGCGTCTTCCAGCTTCTGAGTCTAGATTCTGGGTCACTTCTAAGAAAGTTTGCCACACGGCTATATTCTCAAGTGATATAGTTCGTTTGCAAGAAAGATTTTTATGTTTTCTTCCTTCTTTTTAATAATAAAATACAGCCTAAAATGCACTGACCATAGTCACATATGGACACAAAATTTGCACAGAAGGAACAGAAGTACATTGATTGTAGGAGAGTCAACCTTAGAACGTTGTATCTCATAGTCAACAGTAATGCATTTTGAAAAGTGTCTTTAATGATCTGACCAGTTCTAAAGGTTGCAAAAGTAACTGGTTCCTGAACATTTACACCATCTAGCTTGTTTTTCTCTGTAACAGAGTAACAGGCAAGACTATTCTCAGTTCCAGTCTGCGGCAGAAGTATATAGAAATACTTGTTGAATTTAACTGAGTTGAATTAAAATTTGTCCTTTTAAGGAATAAAGTGGGCATCTCAAGTCAAGTTCCCCAAATGACCTAGGCTCTCCGCAGTTGACTCTCTAAGGAACTCCTGACCAGTTAAAGATGAAAGGGATTAAAATAACTTTGCTCAGCACACATTTGAGTCCGTTCCATTATCTGGAGGAAGTCTATGATAATTACAGTGTTACTTAAAAAAGTTTCATCACTGTACTTCCTGTTGGGTGAGTAAACAACACAACAGTTTTGGTCTGTAACGGACCTATTAAAACCCACCACACCCCTGCAAGCCAGTGACTTGGAGAACTTGAGTTCTCCCCAACAGGACACGGAAAAGCCAGCCCTAAACCATCAACAACTCATTGCCATAGTGCGACAATCTTAGCCCTGCTGCAACTGAGCGACTAGTCAATTCACAGAGAGAAGCACCATCAGGGCACATAGGAGCGGTGTTACTACCCATTATAAGTATGACGCGAAGGTCACATATCAGGCAATTACACCTTTTCATTACATGCTAACCCCTCACGGCAGGGAAGCCACGCTTATGGCTGCATTAGACAGACAAAGCCTTCAGCTCCTTTTAAAAAAAAAAAAGGAAAAACAAAAAAAAAAAAAAAGAAAAGATTAAAAAAATTAAATTCGTTTTCTTACCAGCACGTTGCAGCACCAACTCGCTCACAGGAATGTTGCCTTTACAGGTTTCCCTTTTAATTATCCTGGAAGCAGAGAGACAAAAAAAAAAAAAAAAAAAAAAAAAAGGCAAAGAAGAAGCAGGGTGGTTAAATTAGCGTGCTGGAATCTTTTCAGTTTGTCGCAGAGTAGAAAAATAAAAAAGGAAAAAACGGCTCAGTAATTTAAATTTGCTCTCAGTTCAGGCTGCATCGTTGGGTCCCGCCCCTCCTTCCCGCTGGGTTCCACTACCTGCAAGGCTGGAATTGACAGCTACTGTGCAAACAGAAAAGGCAACAAGCATGCTGGGACCATTCTGTCTGCTCTTTGGGTCTCACTTGTCCTGACAACTAAAAATCATCAGTGGAAAGGTATTCTGCATTTTCTGTTTGAGGCATTTGCATGTAATTCCCTTCCATTTTAACTGATACACCACGGCTTATGAGGATGGGGGTGGATTGTTTTTTTTTTTTCTTTTTTTCTTTTTCTTAATAGATATAATAAGTTACTATTAATATTTATTTCTACTATTATCTGTTTAGTGCCATCTTTGCATCCCTTACTGCCCTATCCTCTTCTCTAAGACCCGTTCTCTCCCACCTTTTCCTTTAACTCATCAACACTGAAATTTCTAGGAATGATAGAAATACCAAGATTACCAGGGCTTCCACCTCTCCTTTGATGCCTTTTTATTTTTTTAATTTTTTAGCATGTAGTGCTGGTAATAATGGAAGGACAGAAGGACCTAGGAAAAGGGACTCCATAAGCACCAGAAACTTCTAAGAAGGATGAACTATTAATGCAAAAAGTCTCCACAAACAAATCCAAAAACTTCATTTTCATATTTCTGAACCAGGCAGATGGCTAATGGTCATTGGGATAAATCTGGTGTACATTGCAAATGTAACCTAAGGTGTCTCCTTCAGAAAGGAGCAACAAAAATTTTAATGGCAATAAAATTAAATTTAGCAACAAAAATAAAATGGTTCCCTAAAGTGCAGCATATTGTCAGTTGGTAGCAGAGGAATTGTGAAAGATAATAAAGCCCACCCATCTCGTGTCAGAATGCAAATAGCCTACCCAGAACTTACAATAAGAGTTTTGGTTGTTGTTTTCTGAATGTTCTTTTCAGATGATGCTATTACAAAGCACTTGATACTGAAGCCGTTATAAGCCTGCGTGTAGTATGGTTACCCACACGCTTGTCTCTTGATCTGAAGCACTGCTGCTGTGATGGGATATAGGACTGGTTCGGCTAGTAAAGGATGGATTTTGCTCAGATCACCCTACTGCTCTCACTTCAGTACCACACCACTTGATGTGTCGCGTCACATAGTGGGAGACAGGGTGGTTAAGGAATAAAAGATAAAATGTACATGGTTGTCAGTGGCTGAAAATACAATCTTTACTCTTATTGACATGACATTATTAATCTACTTTTTCTTTCTAGTTTCTGTATTCTTAAAGACATTTTTCCCTTATCCCTACCTTAAGCCATTTAAGTGGACTTCACTATTTCTATATTACTTGCAGAATCCTTGAAACCCAAGAATGGGCTTGATTATGGACTTAAATGTACTTCACTTTTTAAAGTTAGATTTTCAAAAGAGAAATGATGAACAATATAAATTAAATCATTAAAAACGATTTATCTTTCTAAATTGGTAAAAATTTAGCTGAATGCCAGATATCCATGCTGTCATTTGAGGTCCAATCATAAAACCTAAGCAATTAAAAATGAAAAGGGCTGAGGAGGCAAAAAGCAAAACCATATATTTTCCTTGTATTATAACCTTTATAAGGATTATTTTTCTGTCAGCAAAGAACACCTTTGCCTGATTCCCATGAGCAGGTATAGTGTAGAAAAATAAGACAGGTCAAGTACTCAAGAAGCCATGATAACTTCCCAGGTAGTTAGGCAATCAGCTTTAATGAAACAGTGGTAAATTACACCAATGTACTAATTATGGTATTTTGTCATGGCATAAAATGCAGTAATGCCAACCCATGCCTTGGTTTGTAAAGTGTTATGTACAGATTTTTGAAAAAATTTAATTGAAAAGAGATTTTATTTTCCTGAAACGTTCTGTAATTTCAAGTGGCTTTCCTCAATCATTTATTTTTAAAGAAGAGTTCTAGAAAGATATACAGAGTTGAAAATATGTAGAAGAAAAAAATATGTAGAGCTGAAAAGAAGCAGTGATAATGGCTTTTTAAAATTGTTATCTTTACAGCTTTAATTTTTATGACTAATATGCCAATATTAAATACTTTGGTATCACTGTGAATAACATAACACACTCGAACTTGTTAGGTACTATAAAAATATGCACAGAGAAGCACATATTGGTCTATATTCTGAATATTTGTTTTAAATGAAGAAGGAAGACTATTTTTATGGTTGTCAATGCTGAGTGAAATGAACACAATATTAGTTTTACTCAAATAAAAATTCCTGCAATGAACTTCAGAGAAGAACAGACTTTAGGAAAAATACGAGCCCCGTTGTTCCACTAGGGGCTTAACCTGTTACTTCATAAGTGTCTACTTGGTGTTGGGGGTTCAAGCATTGCTTTATTGAATATGTCTTGGAAAAAAAAACCCTGGAAAAAAAACCACTTCAAAAATAAATATCTGGTTAAATTGCTAGGGAAGTCTGTGTAGGATACACATTTATATGGCTTTCAAATCATGGAAATGTGTCTTGTGGAAATACACTATACAAGTTTATTGAAAATGTGTTCTAAAGAAATTCTTTGCATAGTTTGAATGACATACACAACTTAAATGTTTATGCTCACAGAACCTAGCATCAGGGTAGGAAATGCTAGTTCATTTTTTGAAAGTGTGTCAAATTAATAATTTTTATCTTCTCAATTATGTTTGACAATGAAATATTTTTTTCAAACTTACTGTATATTTTTAAATTATTTTATTACTTTTTGATAAATGTCTCCCTCATTCTGAATCACCTGTCATGAGTGTGATTTTACTGTTTTTTCTTTGGGGCAGCAAAGCACGGCCTAATGAATAATATACTGTGACCCTAATGTCTTAATGACTATAATAGCCAAGCAACAATGTTTTATTTTAATTTCAAAAGAATTCTGAGAGATTGCTCACATTTATAACACTTAGCTACCATAATTAACCCCTTTAAACCTGAATAACCAGGAAACATTCACTGCTGACATAAAAATCATCTATTACTCTTTGGTTGTCTGTTGAACATGTTTCCATTATTGAAGCAATTTTATAAAGTTCATGAAAAGTTTGAGTTTTCAAACATATACATACATAGAATTCCTGATTTTAAGGAGATTTTCACAATCATTTCTTTGGGACCAAGTTCATAGAGTTGTGGAAGTTTAGTCTGGATATTTAGATTAAAAAAGAATGAACTTGGAAATCACCATTTGGCCTAAGACAAAACAAAGACCATAGGGATGCCTTAAACTCTTGTAGGCCATTTCTGTTTTGCTGACATGTTCTTACATAAGCAGGCAAACACATCACAAATGAACTATGCTTTCAGATGGAATTCAATTCTGAACTGTAAGAGCATATGAGAGTGGACACAAATGGCTACACATAATTAATGTCCCATTACCAGTGGTGCTGGGAACATGTGATACATGAAGGATCATGGCATTTTACAATGGGAAGCAATACTAATTTTTATTCCTAAACCAAAGTACCCAGTGCTCATCTGGTAGGCACAGTAAACACATGAGGCGTAAGCAGAGAACACCCAAGTTAGACACATCAAGAACTGGAGCATTTTACAGAAATGCACTTTACCTGACTAAGCTGGTTGCTAGAGTTTTGCATAGATACTGGAAGAAGCAAGCCTCCCTTACAAATCAGTCAGAGAGACTGTATTTTGAGAAAGTTTGAGTGACGGTGAACTCTCAGGGAAATTCCAATCCCTCCACTGACCAAATGAGAAAAGAATGACAGAGGGCTTAGAAAATAGGATTAGGGAACACATTCAGTGCTCAAAGGAGGGGTGACTTCTCCCTTGGATAACAAAGAACACAGGAGCACAATTCATTCTATGGGGGATGCAGGGAGGTACATGTTTTGCACTCCAGGTGACGGTAATATCAATTTGGAATACGTCCCTTCAAGAATTCAGTCGGACAAAATAGAGGAGATGGCCAGTATCCGGGTCTGGCTCCCAGGAAGTGACCCATGGAGAGACAAAACCACATAACGATGAACTCTTCAAGAGAATGACAAAAACTAAGAGAAGAAATCCATGGATGGCAAAGGAAAAAGAGCTCGAGTGACAGACTGAGAGGTGCCATGACAGGTGAGAAGGAACGTGGGATAAGATGGCACAAAAGAATTCAAGCAAAATGGTCTGGACTACTCTAGGACATCAAATTCTACCAAAGTTTTAAATATCTGTAATCAGGATTAGAATAGACTAGAAATTATCAGTAAGAAAATAGCAATTTGAAGGCTATTGGCAAAGCAATGTCATTGTCATGGTGGGGTCACTTACCAGAGAACCTTGGTAAAATTTCAGGCAGTCAACCACAACACAAGTAAACTGAATTAGTGCTTGTTAACCATCTTACTGTGGTCCTATCTGGAAATATAGTTTAGTCTAATTTAGGGTTTAGATAGGTAGTAAAGGATACAAATAACTAGACTCTAAGGTTCCTAGTCTCAATCTGTTTTGAATATTTGACAATCTGGAATATAAGCAAATGCATTTTAAGCTGTATGTTAGAAGTCCTTCTGTCTCATGTAGAAAAAATTCTGATATGACAGAGAAGACAAATAATGTAAATGCATTTAATATATAACTCTCTCTCTCTCACCAATATATGGCATTTGATTTGGCAGTGACTATATATGTACAGAATTTCAAAGGAGATGATTTTACAGCACATCTGACAGGTCGAGGAAATGTTAGTTGGATAACTAAGTCTATAAATGTGAAGTACAGTCTGATGCACCTTATATTCAGACAAACATTCCAGAAATCACACTAGTGTAAATGTGTAATGTCACCTCAAATGGTACACTGTGTGATTGATCACACTGGTCTGAACTGAGATTAATCTATCCTTGATTCAGGCCTTTTTAGTAAGTGCTTATGTGTTTTCTTAAGCTAGATTCTTTATTAATTGACTTGCAAGGCAGTTTAACCTTTGCACCTCACAGATGCTCTGCAAAGAGCTCTTTGACATACTTCTGCATACTGATATTGTTAAGAAGGAGAATTAAATGACTTACTGTTTTGGCAAAAGAATATAGCATTTCATTACAAAATTCATAATTTCTTCTCAAGCCACTGGTCAAAAATTCTTTTTCAGGGCGGAGTTATTTTTCCCAAACCATGTTTTACATATTTGCCAGAATTGACACAATCCCTCTTAAATATAGGAAGAAAAACAAGGGGTGATATAGCGCAGAAAACGATCAGATTTCAGTTCTGAAAATATTTTTGAATTTTTTTCCTGAAACAATTTACCAGTTTCATTTAATTAAAAGGCACTTCAAACTTGGGGATTCCAGGTATTTTTCCTGGAGTTGGAGTTAACTTACACATAGCAGTTTGCAACATAGGGCATGGCATGCTAAGATTTTTATTATTTATATAGACAACAGTTGAACAATTGTTACATCTTCGTGCTCTCCCCTGCTCCCTCTCAGTTTTCTGCTACATGACATAAAGTTTTAGTTTCCATTTCTTGCCAAATACAGACCAATATGTATCACTGCAGAAAAAAAACCTAAAATATAGCGAATGAACAAAAATGAAATTAAGTATCCTCAAGCTGTCTATTGTGAGAAGAAAATGTTTTATCATTTTGATGGAAAGATAAGCCAGCATATTATCATAGGTATGTATTTGTATGTTTTATTTTCCAAATGCTTCAGTCAAATGCTGACATGATGCGCTTAAATGATCATATGTTGAGATTGCCCTGAGAAAAGGTGCCTGAAGATCCATGTGTAACTTTCTAAGTTTATGTATCATCTTCGATGCAATGGGAAGTCACTGAAACATTTTAAGCAGGATGAAGACATAATTCTATGTGTATTGCTGAAAGACAAATCTGCTAGCAGCATTTAAAATAGGTTGAAGTGGGAACATTTTTCAATAATGTATTACCTTGATAACATTTTACTTTGCTTCATTGGAACATTTACAGAGAAAGATATAGTTCAACAATATAAAATACAGTTTAATGATACCAAGGAGAGGGAAAAAATAAGGATACAAATACAAAAAAGCAACCCAGAAATGAATGAACAAAATGATACTGTAAATTTGTATGCCCTTGGTAGAAGTCAGTTGCAGTTTTGGTTCAAAGCTTCCCAAAAAATGTGAACTAGGGAACAGAATCGGCTTCATGTTTCATCCTGCCCATTAGATAAAAGCAAACCAGTTGTTTAGGAGAAATACACATCTTTTATATGAGAAATTAGACAAGCATTTCTCTCATAGGTTCTCACAGGGTGGTTCCAGAAGAGTGCAGCAAACAACTTTCTCAACACAAACATTGATATTTTATATACAAGGGCCTGATTTTGGTCACAAATGGGCCAAACTTCTTCTATCAAAGCTCAAAGTGATTATAATTTTAGGCTGAAAAACAAATAATCATGTTCTCCACCTCAAGCCTAAAACAGACGAGGAAGACCTAGTAAGATATCAACTAATCAAGTAAATAAATATTGAATACCTGATGTGTGCCAAACACTGATCTAGTCACAAGGGGTACAATTGGGAATGAGACTCGGTTATTTGCTCACAGACAGTAGGGTGAAGATACGTTAACAACTGCGACAGAAAGTGAGTATAAGGATGGGGAAAGGGCAGCCTGATGGGGGATGTCACAGGAAGGATGGTTCCGGCTGAGGCTTGAGAAAGCAGAGGTGGTTTTCCAAGGGAAGTGACGTCTACATACCATCCCGAGGAGAAAGAGGTAACGTTAAGTAAAGAAGGGACTTGAAATGAAAATTGATGAAATTGTCACACTCAAAAGGGACAGAGAAGTGGGCAACCTTCCTCAAATGAATTAGCAGTGCCTGCAATAGAACGATCTCAGCAAATTCCAAATCATTTCCTAAGTAAAATAATCTCTTAACAAATGTTGATGGAGCAACACTTGCTTAATACAGTCAATGCTATTTACGTGAGACTTATGACAAGCATTGTATTCAATGCTGAAACTCTGAAGCATATTCCCATTAGAAAAAGAAACAAGAGTGACTTCCATTATCCATCTAATTGAACACTTCCTTGAAGATTCTAGGCGATGTAATAAGAGGAAAAAATAAGCCATGTGTATTTTGGGAAGGAAGAGCTTGTCTCTTCTTTGTCCACATGATATATTTATCTATATAGAAAACTCAAAAGATGCTACAAATAAATGGTTATAGCTAATAGGAGATCACTGAGTTCACTGATACAAAACAAATATGTAAAATTAAGAATATTTCTATATTCTAACAATAAACATAAAATTGAGTGGAAAACATAGTTCTCTGTATACTGGAAAGAAAACTGTACAGTTTGAGGAACAGATTTAACAAAGGATGTGCAGAGTCTTATTGGACAATATTATAAAATATTATTGAAATGTGCAACACAGGGTATGAATATCTGAGTTGCACGATGTTATAGAGAGCCAGTTTTCCTCAGATTCATCTATAAATGCAAAGCAATTTCAATCAAAATCTCACACATCAGAAGTAAGGGAAGACTCAGAATCCATTGCTTGTACGCCGGGTCTCCTCCATAAAACAGAGATTTCAAAGCTAGAATCTTTAAATCCCGTAATCACATTTAAATGAATTAAGGGAAAAAACAAAATGAGCATGTTAATCGATAAGTAAAATGATCAAAACTCAGTTTAAACAGTGTCAAAACTTATTTAAAAATAGACTACTATGAGAAATATAGTAAACATTTAAATATATATATTCAAAACTATAGCATAGTATAAGAAAACATGAGGCTATCACTTACAATAGCCAAACATCTCGGCATATTTCCCCTTCTCAGGAGTATTGCTCTGTGTGAGCAAAGATCAGATTCTTGAGATTTAAAATGTAAATTCTTCAGATTTGAAAACTGAAGCCAGGGATAGGGCAGATCTTCAGTTCACCCCCGAAAACGTGTCTCCTCTTTGGAATTTTACCCCCTTTAGTCCTTATTGCTTCTACAACTCTATGGTGGGTTTAAATATTTTATTTTTATAATGTATCTGGCTCTTCACATTTTTATCGATGGGAGGCTGGCATACTGTGAACACCTCCATCCTATCCTTCCCAAAATACAATGTTATTTCTACTTACTTTGGGGTTTTGTATAAATGATGTCATGCTGTATCTGGTCTACTGAAATCTGTTGTTTCATGGAGTATTAGATTTCTAATGAGCACACAGTCATAGCTGTTGATAATGAATAGTCACTCATATAGAATATTCCATTGTTAACATAAATTATTTTTCCATTCTTCCGTTGATAGGTATCTGGGCTGCTTCTAGATTCTTGTTTGCTTTTGGTTACTATAAAAAGTGCATATAGCATATGTAATCTGTTGCACATTTCTACTTATTTTGCTGTTCTGAAAAACACACACTCTCTTTTACATATTTCTTTAGGATTTTAAACAGCGTATGAAAGGATGAGATCATCCTGTTGACTTACAGGATACATGTCTCTTAAGTATCTACTTCCATGCCCACAACAGAGTAGATACACAATGGCGGCGAGCAAACCAAGAGAAGCGCAAGGCGGCTGAAGCCCCGGGCCCCTCGGGGAAGAAACAGCGGTCCGCTCACCTGGCAGGGAAATGCTGGATGGAGGCGGGAAATCGTGACACACACACATATATGTATAAGAGCTCCCGAAGGTGAGGACAGAAGCAACGAGGGGCGAGATTTGGAGGGGCAATATATGAAAACTTCTCAGCTGTTTCATGATGAGAAATATGAAACTACAGCTTCAGGAAACATCCAAAGAAAATGAATAAAAAGAAAGGTTTCTTTCATCATAAATTTCTAAAAAGAATACGGTTGGGTCCAGCAGTGAATGAAAGTCAGATGCCCCTGGAGACGGGATGATTTAATTACTGCTGCTGATTTTTCTCTTACTCTGCCTCTGCCCATTACAGAGGTGAGTATAATACTTGGTGTCTTAAGTAAACTTTTAAATTTTGGATAAAAACTCAGGAAGTTTTAGGACCCGAGTTTATAAAATCATCAGTCCTTTGAGTGATTTATGATTATGCTGATGTCTACCATTACTTAATGTTGTCTGAAAATTCTTTCTCATCGGTTTCTCATCTTGCTCTTTAAAGCTAAGAGCATCATTTCAACAGGCATAAACCTGGAGGGTGATTTTTTGAAACGGGAGTTTGAGTGTGGTCACCACCTAATCACTTCTTAGCCTAAGAATCACTACGTGTAATTGTACATATACATACAAAGAGCTGTAGAAGTTTCTTGGTAGAATGTGGCTTTATCTACCCTGAACTATATGTCTCAGGGGCTTATTTTTCTCTTGGGTAATTTGGTTCCCACATTAGGTAATTAAATGAATTACTTATTTGCCTAAGCAGGATCTTCATTTCTTTATTTGTAGAGAGGAATGAGAAGACCTGGTTGTATCTTTTCTAATTCCCATTACTGAGAGTTTGTTTTCTCCTCTGTCAGGCTCTTTCCTCTTCTCACATTTTCTCTTGCCAGAGAGAGAGACCCCTGTCATTGTAGTGATCAATAAGTGAGATGATGAATCTTAATTCTTTCCCAGGGTTTTGCCAGTGGAGTAATTTATTTCTGCCTCACCGTAAGGGGGTGTCATGCAATGTCTATCCAATCAAATACCTGGTATTAAATTCACTGTGGAGTTTTTTCCTTGAAAAATGAAAATTCTCCATGTTTTAAGACATTAGCATTGTGTCATCTTGATTAATCTTTAAAAAAAGGATTAGAAAAGCAATCGGGTTGAAGAAAGTACAACTCTTCTCTTTCTTCTCCTTGGGTTCATGTTGTTAAGAACTTGGTATCTTCCATTTTAGAAATAAAACAAAACAACACTTTTTCTCTACAACTAATAATGAGCCTTCAATGCAAAAGGTGATATTATCAATTCTCTCACACACTCAAATTAACAAAAACCTTGCTGAAAGATGTGGTTAGAACACAAGTAGCTTGTGTTCCTTCTAACTTAAAACTAAGCACAGACATGGCAGAAGTTTCTCCAACATCCTTGTATTACCATTACACCTTTTCTTGGTTATAACACGGGCCTAAAGTCATGCTTTTACATTACTCACAGGAATATCTGTGACAAGGAAACGTACCTAGAATGGTGTTGAAGACTCTAAGAAGGAAATAGCGCTATGTAAAGCTTTTTATCTCTGGAAAAAAAATCTCCATTTGGGCCTATTTAAGTCCCCTGTGAAATAAATCAGTAGAAGAAACCAGTTTGGAATACAAAGGAGAGGAGAGATAACTAAAAGAAAATATGAATTTGTGATGAATTCAAATAGGATATAGTGTTTCTTAGTGGAAAAATCTCTAGTTTTCCAGTAAAAATCAGGGGTTTCAGAATTTTTAAGTCATTTGTTAGCTGAGTGATATTAAAAAGTAAACCATCTTTCACCTATGCAAAATTAAGAAGTTGGGCAAGATGATTGTCAGGGTCCCGTCCTGCCACCTGCTGTCCCTTTCACTATGTTAATGCCCCTGGAGGCTGTGTTCCACCTGTCAGGATATTTAAATGCCTCAGTCACCTTTGAGATTTTCTTGTTGCCACACATGAAGTAAGCTGCTTTGGTTCTAAAGGAGAGGACTTAGAAAAGCAGATTATAAATTTCAGCCTATGCAATTCCCTAGAGTTCTTTGGAAATCTTGCCCGAATAATATTACTTGAAGCCATGACATCAAATTATAAATCATTATTTTAGCATAAAACTTTATCTTCTCTGATACAAGGAGAGAGATAAGCTCTGAAGCTCTCAAGAAATGCTAGTGGAACTAACAGGACACTCAGGCCTGTAATTCCTGCCCATTATGTATTTCTATTAGACCTACTTCATTCAGACATAGCCGTTTAGGAACAGGGTCTGTTGTCGTGCATTTTCAGACATAGCCAACAGGGCATGTACAAAACTACAAGGAAATTGTTTACTACGTTAAATGGGGTAATTTTAGCTGCTTAAACAAGTAACCCACAAATCTACAGTAGTTCCACCCTGCTGAGGCTTATTTCTTGCTCATATAACAGTGGAACATGGATGTCCCTGGACTGCAAACTTTCCTCCATGGTGTGATGCAGGGAACTACGCTCCTTCTGCCTCGTGGCTTCGGCATTCATCAGGGTGATAGATTTCCCTGCTTCCTGCCGCTAGTCTTGGGGGAAGAGCATGGAGAAAAGACACTGCTTCATAACCCCCTTGGGCTGAATGAGCCTGCAATGAAATCACTTTTGTTCTCCTTCTGGTCCTAGTGCAAGGGTGGTTGGAAGCACAGTTACTTTCCAGAGTCCCTTTGTCCTGTGAAGGGAAGCACAAATGTCCACAGCTACCTCTGCCTCACTTGACAGACAAGTTAGCGAAGTAGGCTTGTGCTAGGTCTGGCCTTTAATGCTCAGGCCACCATGTTCCTTTATTAAGTGACCACCCACACCTGAGTTTTTACCAGCTTCGTTGAAGTACAAATTAAATTTTTTGGCTCAGTTCTGTCCCAAGATTGACAACAGTACTCCTCCATCATGACTTGAGTGACTCTTATTACATTCATTACTAAAATAGGAAGGCATGCCAGAAACAAAGCAGTTAATTAGACAAAGCAGTCCTGGATGAATTAATATAGAGACAGTCTTTCCCAGCAGATTATTTCCCTGTTTGATTGTTAACTCAAAGTTCCTGTTTGATACTAGAAAGAAGGGCATTTTCCTTGTCATCAGAAGACCTGGCACTAAACCCTTCCCTCTGTTCTTTATTTCCTCATTGCAAAATGAAGAGTTGAGATGGAAATATCTCCAATTTCTCTCCATGCCCTAAAATTTCTATAGAGTTTGATGGAAACCGATCACATTGCCTGCATACCTTAGGCCTTAGAAAATCTGCTCTCTTGTCTCGTGGTCGCTCACACTGATGTTTTTAAGGCTGGCTCTCTTGGCCAAGGGTAATATGTCAACCACTTCCTAGTAACCCCAGCAGCTCTGCTGTAGTTTCTGATCATGAGGAACATCCTTTCCTGACACTATTTCGATATCTGGAATCTGGCCCACGTGCTCAAATGCATAATCACTGTCTTGAAGTTTTATGTCCGAGCTTATGATAACTGAGCTACTTAACCCTTTAGAACATATTCCCCAGGTGGATATCACTCTTTTCTTTTCGAATCTAATTTAATGCCCATGAACGTGATCCATTTGATGGGACCATCTGTTTTTTTCTTCTGCCAAAGACACTCTGCATGATTTGGCAGCTTCCCTACGTGTACTCAGTAATTCATGCCAAGTACAGTTGGGACGCTTTGTGAGTCCAAACTCTGAAAATGACTGAACCAAGCAGTGTTCATCTTAAACTGATTACTGATTTGTGCTGAGTCAAAGTAGCACTGGCCTACACGTCTCAAGGTGTGGAAGAGCAACAGGGTTCATTACGGGGATAACTACCCCCAACTGCCAATGCAAAAGTGACTTAAATTTGTGGAAGAGTGGCGTTTATGAGATTTTATTCCCAGAGGTCTACACCTCAATTTCAGGATTTACAGCCTCCATCTGCATAAATCCCACTGTGATCCCTTTGGTGGGCATAACCCTGTGCCCACAGGGCCATCGCTGATTGATTCAGAAGTGGGTACCTGACTCACACTGATTTAAGCTCAGCCCTCTGGGAGATGGGTGGGTTTAGAACCCAGATGGAATTGAAATGCAAAACAGCTTGGGTGTTACCGGTCATCATGACTTTCCTCATATGGATGAGAAAAAGAAAGGTAGCCTGCTTTCGATAAGAGACAGGGTGGGAAGGGAGGGAGGGAAGGAAAAAGAGAAGAAAGAAAAGCAGAGATGAAGACAGAATTCTGCTATCATTTGTGCTTCTGTTTTTCCTGAGCCGAGCCATATTTCTCTTCTTAAATTCCATGAGATATTGGACTGTTTTAAAAATAAACTCCCTCCCTCTCTTTTTTGTATAAGCAAGGGATGTCACTTGCAAACTAACTGAATATATATACATGCATATGTGTGTGTGTGTGTGTATATATATAATACATGAAAAAAAATTTTAGTATCTTTCAGCCAATTTGATGCTTGACTCATATATTAATTATGGCCAAGGATTCAGATTAAAAAATGGAATTTGAATCATCTGGAGGTTTGCTCTTTATTTAGGATGAATTATTTAAATGATGGCAGTTTTCTTAGTTTACCTGTTACTAAACAGTACAGATTTTCCATATATTCAGATTCTAGAGGGTTAATCATGGCAACTGTTTATACCTTTAAACTAGACTTTTAACGATTCCCTCGATAAAAGACTGGGATGCAATGATTTTTTTTTCTGTTTTAATATTAAACTATCTTAAAAGAATCTTACAAGTCTTACAAGGTACTTTTACTCAAAAGACTTATTACAGTTGTCATTTGTATAATAGAAAAGCCTACCATAAAATTCAGCATGAAATGTAAAGAATGTTTTGATAAATAAGCTTAAAATAAGCCATAGTGATTTTTAATGCCTGTATTCAATTTGTTCAGACTATAGAAAAGAATGAGTTACCCAAAGAGGGAAGCATCATTACTGATTTCTAACATCAAAAAGTCACATCATATGAGTGACAAAGTCTTTTAAAACTTTTAAAAAGAAAGGTAGCCTGCTTTCGATGAGAGACAGGGTGGGAAGGGAAGGGAGGGAGGGAAGAAAAAAGAGAAGAAGAAAAGCTGAGATGAAGACAGAATTCTGCTATCATCTGTGCTTCTGTTTTTCCTGAGCCCAACCATATTTCTCTTCTTAAATTCCATGAGATATCGGACTGTTATTAGTTTTTATAAATATTAGTTTTAAGGATATATATATCCTTAAAGAAAACTAAACAAAATACTACCAGGGTCTTGCTGTCAACATCCAGGAAAAAGCAAACTTCAAACTAGGTGCAAATGTGGCTTCTGCACTCATCATTTTCTGATTAGTGGTTTTATAAACACTGATATATGTTCTAGTTTTAGTGAACTTGTTAATATTACATTTTCATTGTTTTTTGTTTCTGTTGTTGTTCCATTAACCTTGCCTTGTTTTAAACTGTAGTGCACTTCTACGGAACGTGGCCTTTTCCAGGTGAAGTAACCCAGGATCCCATCCATTGTGATGCAACAAGGGGTCCATCTTCTGGCAAGGAGCTCTGTTTGGAATCCTGGCTTCAGAAATTTCTAGTTATTTGTCTTTGGGTGTGTCCAAATCTTATTTTGCCTATCTCTAACTTGATGATTATAAAACTGGACCAGAAAGGTGATTGCAGAATTAAAGACAAGGGCATGAGACACTAGGTACTCAGTAGACAGTAAATAAACAATTGCAATTATTACTCACCCATGCCCTTAACCAGGACAGGGATTCTCTTTGGCCCCCCAAATTTCATAAATGAATTGGTTCATTCCATTCTTGATATCCAAGAGCATTCCTCCTTCAGTGCAGATGGAAGACGGTTTTTTCTTCTTTTCCAAATATGTCCATGGAACCAGTGATTTGCATCTGAGTGCAGCTCCCGGGTCCTGGGATGTCCACCATCCACTCGGAGAGCAGAGGATGCCACCATATGGAGCCTTTCCTAACGTGGTGACACTAAAGAAGGCCTAGAGAAAGAGGCTCCCATCTTCTGGTGTCCTGTAGAGATTTGCTGGGAATCATCCAAATACTTGGCTTTCTTTGAATAACATACTCTCTCAGCAGGTGGGAATTCTTCAATTTATCATCTGTCTTGACCTTCTATTACTACATCTGTTAATTAGGAAGTGACTTAGTCCAACCAGGCTATTATAGACTAGCACAGATGGGGTGGTTTACAAATAACAAATTGATTTCTCATGGTTCTTGAGGCTGGAGAGTCTGAGATGAAAGCTCTGTAGATTTGGTGTCTGAAGGGAGCCCACCTCCTGGCCGTGTCCTCACAGGGCAGAAGGCCTGAGGGAGGGGGAGGGGAGGGGCTCTGCGGGGTCTCTTTCATAAGGGCACTAATACCAGTCACAAGGGCTCTGCTCTCATCACGTAATCACCTCCCCAAAGCCCCACTTTCTAATATCATCACTTTGAAGCATTGGGATTTCCACATATGAATTTTGAGAGGACACAAACATTCAGTCTACAGTAGGAAGGAAACAAGATAGAAGTAGTTAGCTTCCCCCCCACCCCCCAAAGAATGAAAGATATAAAAACAGCATATTTTCATTTGGTCAAACAATCAGAGGTAGAAAAATGTGTATGAAATTTTAAAGAAGATTTTTCTATTCTCTCCTTTTCCTTGCAAAAAAAAAAAAGTGATGTTAAAAAGAAAAGTACATTCCAAGTTGATGAATGAAAATAGCCTTTGAATGATGGATTAGAAAATGCATTGCATTTGTTCCATAAAGAAGTCTCATGATAGAAAATAAATTTGCTCAATACCAAGGTTTTCAATTATTATCAAATAAAACATTTGAGTCATATTTCAATATTAAAGTCAAGGAAGCCATCAGTATTCTGTTTGTTGAGATTCATGGTGACTTTAGCAGATTCATGATGGCTGGCTTTATTCAAATTTATCATAGAGCATTCAAAAGCAATTTTAAAAACAAATTTTCTATTTCTTACAATATAAATCAGTACAAACAAACCATCATGATTTTTAAAGTCTTAAGCATTTGTTATAAATATCCATACTGCGTGCATTTTAATTTTGTTATTCCTTGGAGAGTAAAACCCTGTGTTACTTACTAAGGGCGTGCCAGTCTAGGACAGAAGCAGGTACACAGCACACATTCAAAACTATTTCTTGAGTTAAATTTATTGTTATCCCAGAAATATACACTTGGGCCTTTGGCATTTGAAAACACGTTTTATCTCTACAGAGTTCACCACTTGGTTCAACTATGATTATTTATTTCTCTGTTTCCCTAATTTCCAGCCAAGTGTGCAGAGTGCAAAAGTTAGATGCAACTAAGAGACAGAGAATGTGAATAGGTTTGCATATTATTTCTCCAGTAATATACATGAGTGGTAAAATACCATGGAATCTTATTTTTTCTATTCATTTAATGTATCAAATTTTATCAAGTGAATCATTTACTGGACTTAAAAAAAATTAATCTCAACCATGTTGCATGATGGTAAGATTCATCTAGCACTTATTTCTTCCTCATGTACCCAAACAAGCTACTCTCATACTTCACTGAGCTTTCCCTTTCTTCATTCCTTTTTGATGTCTTTTACTTACACAACCTTAGATCATGTTTCATTTCGTTTTTAAGAAGACCTCTCTCCTCCAACAGTTTAAAGATCTTGTGGCTATCAACATGCTCCAGTAAACCTTACCAATAGTTGGCTTATTTGACATTGGTAATTCTTTTGTGTATTATTATAGCAGTGTGGAGACATGAAAAAAGTAAAATTTTAAAAGCCAGTTTTTTGTTATTATGAGAGCTCTTTAAGTGCATGGTCACATGGCCACTTTACCCTTTGCCTCTTGCTTAGAGCTTTAGGGCACTAACAAAAGTAGCAAAAAGCAGCAGAGATGAGTTTATGTGGTTTCCAGGGGAGAGGCACTGTCCTTGAAAGTTATTTATTCTTATCAGAAATTCAAGGACAGGGTAAATTGTCCCTTTTAGTGTATGATGATACAGGTACAGTGGAAATGGTAGGGAAGGTGGATGGGTCTAGTGAAACCATGCTGTTCAGTGACCAGAGCTGTGGTTCTTAACTTTGACAACGCTTATATCAACCAATCACTATATCAAAGAATCTCCGTCCCACCATGATAGAAACCTAAGTTTTCACTTTTTAGATTGGCATAATTGTATATATGTATGGTTTTGTTAATGTCTCAATAATGGCTTGTAAATTCTGTCATTCCGAGTTGCTTTTGTTTAATGTTACCAGCCCTGCTCCAAGATTGGAGACACACTATCAAGCGATACACTGAGTCCTTAAGGACCGAGTATCCTCAAGTTCACTTTGATTAAGCCAACTGATCAAACAGCACGAAAGACCTGAGAAAGGAGATGCGAATGAGATCACAGGAAGCATTAATTCAATGTGACGAAGTGGGGACCACCACAGAATGATGCAGGGTACCAAAAGTGTGAGAGAGTGAAAGAATAACTTAGGTTTTAAGCCAGAAACAAATGCCTTCTAATCAGTAGTCCAAACATAAAGAGACAGATGGATGAAGCAGGCACATGGATAATCCCAACACAGCAATAACTGCTAGAACAGGAAGCCCTCGGCATTAGGTGGCTCATATTACATATTATAATATCATTATGTTATAGTATATGATAATATATGATGATATATCATATTATATTTATATTTATATTATAAGGGCTTAGAGAACCTGGATATTTTTTATAGCCAGGATCTTTCTGGAAACCCTATGGCAGGAAGACAGCTGACAGGGTGGCAGCTGGCAGAACCTGAGACCATCACATGGACAAAGGCTCTCTCCCACTCAGAGTGACCGATCTTATGGACCTTCAGAATGTGTAACAGACAATTCAATGAGAGTTGTATCTAAGAATTTGAGTTCAAATTTAGTTTTTAGTAAGACTGTATGTGCCTTCGGAGTGTTCATTTTTTTTTTAATCTATGTCTCTGCCAAATAGTACTTTAAAAATGTCCATTTCTGAGTCAGAATACGAATGACTGAAATTAGATCGATTCAGCTGGTCACATGGTGATGACCCAGGAACCTGAGCGGCCTGTGCTTTATCAGATCTTCAGGCCACAGTCACGGGCACCTGGTAGAGCTGCAACAAGGAGCTTTTGGGCCTAGGCCTTACTATGTCCCCTGTCTAATGCCGCTCGAGATACACGCACACAGAGAAACTGTGCTGGGTTATTTTTTTTGGCATGAATTTGTGTTATTCCCTGGGGACCACACTACACACACACACACACACACACACACACACACACACACACACCACTCTGCAGCACTGCTCACTGAAAGCACCTCTCCTTCCCCTTCACTGAGGCTCCTCCTCGCAAGAGAAAAATAACCGTGCAGGATAATGTGACACTGTTTGTCAATCTCTCTCTAAATTTGGAAACAGTCCAAAAAGCACAGGAGGAAGTTCATCTCAGCCAGTTAATCTGCAGAAAACCCTCCCCGTGTGACTTCCCCCACCCTCGTCACTGCTGGTCTTTTAATGCATTCTTTATAAAGAATCCATTGAACTTTAATTAATATGAAGAACTCAGGTTTTCATCTGATTTAAATGTGACTGACACCGTGCTGCTGCTAAAAGCAGAACAAAGCAGAAGCAGGTGGGAACACAGTGTCAAGCCGGGTGCTGCCACAGCGTTATTTTCTCACTGTCACATCATCTCTAGTTTCCAGGAGGCGCGACAGAGACACACGGATAGCAATTTCCAGGAATCTTGATGTCCATACCTATAAACAGGGGTACATTTGAAAAATGTCTAGACATAGGGAAGGGCATGATTCAGTATCTGTCAAATGAATCAGCTGCCTTTAGGTCCAAAGGTCCAAGTTAAAAATGATGGAAGTTACGCAGTTACAGGTATATGATTCCAAAAGGGTCAGTGAGGTAAAAGGGGGAAGAAAGTCTTTAGAAGTGAAAACACACACACATCGATACCCGTCTGCTCCCTTTGTTCTTATAAGCACTTCCTCCCTGGATTCTGTGAATTGTTCAAAGGAGGCACAGATGTTTTGTTGAAAGGATGCTGAATCGCACAGGGTACCTTCCTCCCTGCCCCGAGCCCTGAACGTTCTGCTTGCCGCAGCCTGGCTGCTCTCATCTGCTGCATCCTGAGTGCGCCTGGGCATGGCGGACGTGCACCTTGGCAGGACTGACTGTGACCCTACACCGCGTTCCTCCACAGAACCCAGTACCCTGACACAGCTGTATTGAAGGCTAAAAATGTAACTGCAAGAGCAAAATTAACATATTTTTCACTTCAGTAAATATCTTGGGCATTGCGTTTCAAAAGTGTACTGTTGTCTGTTAAGAAATGATCGCCCCTCTCTCCTTTCTTCTGCCATCACGGCCTGTTGGGAGGCCCCTTCCTCGCTGTGTCTTCTCGCAAGACTTTCTCCATCAGACAACTCCTGGCCAAGAAATGAAAGCAGAATCATCCCATTTCCCTTGGATTTGAATGAAAACTGGTGACAAACTCAAGTATAACTCCAAAGGGGACATTGGAGAAGAAGCTAAGTGGGTCTCTAAGAAATCCCACGTGTGAAGGCTCACATATTTACAATGTATCGGGGTCATAGATATCTTACCATAAACTGAAAAACTCACCACTAGCTGGACAATTGAACATTTTCTTTTGGGAAAATAAGGACTTTTTCTTTGTTTTTATGCCTCTTTGCTAGTAGGTTAGTTCAATAATAAATATGTGAGATCTTTTGTTTGAGAAAAAAATAATATTTAGAAGTAAGACTTTGTTTCAATGCTGCCTATTGGCTTGGTCAAATAGTTCTATGTACATCTACCTCTATTTCCCGGTTTTGCCGATTGGGAATGGCATAGGTCATCTCTTACCATATAAATGCAATTACAGAGCATTTGAATTCTTGGAGACTAGTTTACATTTTAAAATTCTGAGAGGGTAAATCTCATAAAAACATCTGAAATTCTGGTCAGTTTATTACAAATTTGAAATATCTCAACTTATTTTCAGTTCAGTATCACTTTTTCTCTCTCTTGTAACCTCTGATAAGCACAGAAAAGGAACTTCTCAATCCATGTGTACACATACACAAACATGTATACACATATATAAAACTCTTAAAAAACAACAGTACAAAAAAGCAGCATTGAAATAGTTTGCTTTTAGGGGAAACTTGTTTAAAGGAGTACAGCCCCAGAGATGGCATTAAAAGACGCTAATGCCCATCTGTGCTTTTGGGTAACTGGAGTCTTGAATTAAAAAGGTACTGAGTGTTTCTGCCCATTCCCTAGATTTTTTTTTCATTCCTGTTTTGGTAAGTTCTGTGAACATGTAAGTGTGGTTAAACCCTGTATTTCTATGAAAGCAAGCAAGACCTACAAGCACATGGGGATAATTTAGGAAGCTGAGGCTGGCAGACACTTCTCCATGAGTGTCCAGCATTCCTGCATATCTTACAGACAAAGACAGTGTCTAATCTGTTCAAGGATGTTTGTATGGTGAACAGTCTTGGGAAAAGAGACAGTGTCTGTCTCTAGAGCAAAGGGCAGGTATACTTACTGTCTAATAAATGTTAATGTCTCTCACGGGCAAATGTCAGACAGGCGTATTGCCCATTATAAAAGATTCATGTGTACTAAGCTCAGTGCTTTTTTCCCTGTAATGCAATCCACTGTGTGTGCAGTTATCACCTGGCTCCTTTTGTGTTGCCCTGTGAGAATTAAGGATTGGGGAACTGGCATAAGAAATGCTGATGCTCTGACTCTGCTGTTACCGGGAGTAATAAATTCTTCTTTGTTTCAGACCCAGAAATCTTGTGTCTTATGCCAGCATCCTTGAAACTGTGGCAGGCTAACTTACTCATTTGCAAGTAAAGTAAAACCCCAGACCCTTTACTATTCTTGACAGCTGTGTACTAGCCTAGGAACGCCAACTTCATACTCCTTATAATATCATTTCTATGAATATCAGATACAGAAATATGTTCTTTGAACTGGTACATCTGTAAGCTTGTGCTATAGGCTGGGGACTGGCACACAGTTGCCCACTTATAGGCCAAATCTGGATTGCCACCTGTTTTTTAAACAAAGTTTTATTTGAACACAGCCACGTACATCATTCACATGTTGTCTGTGGTTACTTTCACCAACTCACAACAGCAGAGTTGAGTAGTTTCAACAGACTTGCATGGTTTGAAAAGGCTGAAATTACTATCTGTCTCTTTAGAGAAAAAGCTTGCTGACATCTGTTACAGAACAAAGAAGGCAACCAAAAATTCAGGCCATCATCAGGTGGTTTAGGAATACTTGGGGCAGAGAGATGAAAATAAAATAGATATCGCATGACAGCATGAAAGGGAGCTTAATAGCTAATGAAAGATGAACTCACTGACTATACATACTGCACTTCTGCAATGCATTCAACAAATGTGCAAGCTACAGTCACACACCCAAGTCTTTTAAGCCTCAGCCCACCCTCCAAGAAGCTGACCCTGATTCTGTATTGGGAAATCTATTTTTTCATTACAGAGCCCTCATACCAACTTATCTAAATATCTCCTATAATCATTTTTTATCTATACACATGATTTCTCCTACTAGATTATACACTTAAGAGTGGAATCTACATCTTTAAACAGTTTAACAAACTGTTATTTCCACGATCTAACTTAGGGGATAATGACCACCTTTAGGGACCTAAAAATTGATTTGAATAAATCCTTTTTAAAGAAGTAGGAATCATTAAAATGGGATTTTCTTTTTCTGTTGTTAGTCTAAAGAGCAAATTATGCCCTTACATTAAAAAATCAAATATGTCCTCATACACTGTCTTTGTAGAAGATTTCCTTTTCTAATTATACTTCTTAAACTATAATTGCATTTCAATTTAATGGTTTCAACTTAATAAAGGAGGAGGGTGGCAGAGAATAGAATCAGTCCTGTCGGCAGGGGAAAGCATGTGTACATAATGATCCTTCTTGAGAAGGCAATGTTGGAAGAGACACAGAAGATGTTGCTCTACGACAGTCATAACCAAGTCTGGGAAATAGAGGAAAAGAGTGAGCCAACCTGTTTATCACGAAATTGTGTTACACAGTCATGGTAGCCAGATTTGGGTAGTTATGAGTGGCACGCCATAGGACTAGGGGATCGACCCACAGAAGCAAGTTCTTGGAGAAGGAAGTTTCATCCATGTGTCCAGGGTTATTGAGCTGAATTACTAGGGGAAACATTTCATGAAGAGATGGCTTCACACCCTATAAGGAATTTAAGATCTAGTGACAAATGAAATTTGATTCAAGTTCAAACCATTTCACTCCAGGACACTACAATTGTAGTAATTTTATTCCTCTGCCTTCAGAAGGGCAAAGCTATGATTAGGCCATATTGCTCCAATGAAGGAAAATCTTACTTGTCCATAGGTCTACTGATTAAGATGGGGTGTTGAAATAAAGGGGTTGATCTATACAGTTTCAGGTCTGACTTACTTCTGAAGCTCATTTAGCCCCCTGAGGCATGTCTCCCAGTTCTCAGCTCAGCCATCAGGGAGGAGTCATTCCTGGTCCCCAAACAAGCCTATTTGAGGATTATGGCACCACATAAATCCCAGGTTCAAAGGTTCTTCTAGCAGTCTATTTCTGTGGCATTCACACTTGCAGGAAGAGTATTCTGTTATTGCAGGCCAGACCATTAACATATTTAACATTTTAGAATAAGGGAGGCAGACCTTGATCTAAATATTTAAGATGTGCTAATAATAATTTTTCAGGCAAATCTCATTATTTCTCAATGCTCTCAGAACAGCCCAACTCTCAAGTAATTATGATATATACCAGCTGCTGGTCCAGAGCTCCAGGGTTTCAAACAAAGGCTGGAACCTCTTCAGAGAAACCAGCAGCTTGAAGGAGGACAAAAGGCATGGTGGCAGGAGAGCTCTCCATAACTGGCATTCATCCTGGTTTTATCTTTTCAGTTTGAATCATTTAGTTTCACTGTGACCTTTAAAACATTCAACTAAAAGAAAAGTAAAACTGTTATAATCCAACAGGATAAGGAGGTGAAAAAGTTTGAGTGAACAGAGAGAAAGAGAGAGAGAGAGAGATAACCTCAAGTAGAAATTCAAGAATAATGAAGAAATTAGGAGAGAAATTATAGGGTTTAAGGTAGAGTGAACTTGTTAAGTTTTCTGTGTTTGCACAGAGACCTAAGAACAATCAGATACTAGAATAATCCATATTAGAGATTACGGTTGAGACTCACAATATATACCCACAAGGCTGAAACTTGACTTTTTACTTTTGCAAAGGCCACTATGAACTTTATGAAGAACAAGTGCAAAGCTGAGGAAACAAGCTTGCATGTGTTTCTTCATATCCAATAGTGACAAGGTTTATTTTTGACTTTCTAGCCAATCCCTACTAGCCTCCAAATTCTAACAGAGTAAAGCTATTTTCAAAGGAAGAGCAAAGAAGATACATATTTTACAAGGTTTCTAGCATTTTAAGTTTAGATAAATAACGTGGTGTCAAAGACACTCATCAGAGAAATTAAAGAAGATACCAATAAATGGAAACACATCCCGTGCTCATGGATAGGAAGAATTAATATTGTCAAAATGGCCATCCTGTCTAAAGCAATCTACAGATTCAATGAAATTCCTATCAAAATACCAACAGCACTCTTCAGTGAACTAGAGAAAATCATTCTAAAATTCATATGGAACCACAAAAGACCCCGAATAGCCAAAGCAATCCTGAGAAGGAAGAACAAAGCAGGGAGATTATGCTTCCTGACTTCAAGCTCTATTACAAAGCCACAGTAATCAAGACAATTTGGTACTGGCACAAGAGCAGACCCATAGGCCAATGGAACAGACTAGAGAGCCCAGATATAAACCCAAGCATATATGGTTTATATTAATATATGATAATATATTACCATTAATATACGATAAAGGAGCCATGGATATAAAATGTGGAAATGAAAGCCTCTTCAACAACTGGTGCTGGCAAAACTGGATAGCTACATGCAAGAGAATGAAACTGGATTATTGTATAACCCCATACATAAAAATAAACTCAAAATGGATCAAAGACCTGAATGTAAGTCATGAAATCATAAAATTCTTAGAGGAAAACATAGGCAAAAATCTCTTGAATATAAAAATGAGCAACTTTTTCCTGAAACCTTCTCCTTGGGCAAGGGAAACAAAATAAAAAAGTGAACAAATGGGACTACATCAAGCTAAAAAGCTTTTGTACAGTAAAGGACACCATCAGCAGAATAAAAAGGCATCCTACAGTATGGGAGAATATATTTGTAAATGACATAGGGTTAACATCCAAAATATATAAAGAACTCACACACCTAAACACCCAAAAAGCAAATAACCCTATTAAAAAATGGGTGGAGGATATGAACAGACACTTCTCCAAAGAAATTCAGATGGTCAACAGGCACATGAAAAGATGTTCCACATTGCTAATTATCAGGGAAATGCAAATTAAAACCACAATGAGATATCACCTCACACCAGTTAGGATGGCCACCATCCAAAAGACAAACAAGAACAAATGTTGGTGAGGATGCGGAGAAAGGGGGACTCTCCTACACTGCTGGTGGGAATGTAAACTACTTCAACCATTATGGAAAGCAATATGGAGGTTCCTCAAAAAACTAAAAATAGAAATATCATTTGACCTGGGAATCCCACTCCTAGGAATTTACCCAAAGAAAACAACTTCTCAGATTCAAAAAGACATATGCACCCCTATGTTTATCGCAGCACTATTTACAATAGCCAAGATATGGGAGCAACCTAAGTGTCCATCAGTAGATGAATGGATAAAGAATATGTGGTACCTATACACAATGGAATACTATTCATCTATAAGAAAGAAACAAACCCTATCTTTGCAACAAAATGGATGGAGCTAGAGGGTATTATGCTCAGTGAAATAAGTCAGGCAGAAAAAGACAAATACCAAATGATTTCCCTCATTTGTGGAGTATAACAATGAAGCAAAA